>JAJEJO010000138.1:777905-915878 GCA_020662805.1 Glaucomys volans
GCCACCGTGCCCGGCTACATGCTGCTTCTGTGAGTATATCCCACGAAGGTAAAATAATCCCAAGGCAAAAGGACTATTAAGAGAAATGTGGTAGTGTTGTTTGTTAGTTGGAATTCAAGTCTTAGTGGGTTAAATGGAACACAGAATATATTTTTATAAGCCTACTGGAATGTAAGCTCAGGTGTTCACAGGTAGAGTTGCTTTATTATTGGATGCTAAGAGCACACAGTAGATACTCAAAAATATTCACAGAAAGGCAAAATTAACAAACAAGGGGATACCTGTAACCTCTTGATTTGGAGGTCAACTCCAGGTTCATTTTTTGTTTTTTTAACCTTGGTCTCAGACATGCTGATTATCCTGTCAGCAGGTGGCAAATGGTGAGGAACTTGGATGATACCTTTGCTGCTGAGGTTGCTAAGAGTTTGAGTTGGACAGATCTCCTGCAAATCAAAGGGAGATTGGTAGAGGAAAGGAACCAAAGAGTTGGGTGGTGGGGAGGGAAGGGGGAAGAGCTGGGGGGTGATATTGACCAAATTGTATGGTTATATTGTGTGCATGTATGAATATGTAGCAATAAATCCCACCATTTTGTGTGACTGTAATGCCCAAATAAAAAAATGTGGAAAAAAAGAAGCCCAGAATAAATAATTAGAATAAATACTTTTAGCAGAAACTAGAGGGACAAGCATGAAGAGATGGGGGTGACATTGGGAAAGTAGAGCTAGTATGATTGGAAACTGAATGGATTTTTGACAGGTTAGCCAGTTCTAAGCTATTCTATGAAATATTCTTTAATATTGTTCTCCATGAAATAACTTAAAATTAATCCCTGAAATCTCAGATCAGAGACTCAGGCATCAGGGCTAAGTTGTTCACACAGTATAGCTAACTCTTCTTGTTTTAAAATTTGCCTAAAGGTATGTGTAGAAATATTATGAATTTCATTAAAATCATTAACTTCTCAAGTGATCTAACAAGTATTGAAAATCTTTAACAGTCAGATATTATATATTTTGATATATAGCTATCTCTTTCATTTACCTCCATGCATATGTTGTACTAAAGACAATTGCACTTCATGTTGACTGCATGAAAGAACAATTTTCCAGTTGATTGTACTTCTGTTTATTTATCTGTTCAATAATTAGATCCTAGATCTAATTATTAATTTAAGGGCACATCACTCAGAATGTTCGTAAGTGAAAGTATCTGTTGAGTCTAGTTAATTTTAACAGTTACAGGGCACCAAATTAAATATGAAATGCAAATATATACAAAATGCAAATACATGAACAAAATGATAAAATTGCTAATTGCTTTGCCTTTTAAAAAACTACTGAGTGGCAAGTGTATATGAGAAGAGATTGCTACCGGTTATAACATTTCTTTGTTCCAGGCTTGATGCAAACAGATTAGGGATATAATCTACCACATATACACATGAAAAGGTAGGTTTTTGGAAACAATGACTGCAGTGAGTATTTTTATTTACCCATCTCTCTGGTATTGTATTTATATAATTAAAAAGTGAATTATTTTCATATCCTTTTTAAAACTACAGTCCCAAGATTGACAGAACAATGGAATGACCACTGGAACAGTATGATTTGAAGCACTGTTTGGTAGTCAATATGTCTTTGTGGGAAATAGAAAAGTAAAGTCCACAGATAATTCTGTTGGGAAGTTCCATGGCTACTTGCATGTTTTAGATCTGTGTCAACTTAGAATGAAGTGTTTTGTAGTGGTTTCAAGACCTTTAACCTTTATCTTCCATTTTTTCACTTTTATCAGTTATTTGAAAGAAGACCCCAAAGACACATGAATCAAACAAAGCAGGGAGAAATGTTTAGGTTGGAGTGTTGAGTAATATGCTAGATGACAAAGTGCAGATTCCAAGATAATGTCCTAGATTGGAATTAGGGAACAAAAGCAACAAGATTGAAACTAACAGAGGTAAATGCAAATTTCTCCTTGAGGGTTCATAATTTAATTACATGAGCATGAGATGGAGGAGATCTCAGAAATTCTTATGAAAATGACCTGGGGGATTTAATTGGTCCCAAGTTTAATATAAACCAGGAAGTATACAAAGCTGTCTAAAAGCTATGATTCCTTTGGCTATATAAATTACTGAAGGAGGAATAGCCTGTTTTCCTTCCTCCCTTCAGTCTGTGGCAGGTATGAGTATTGTTTTGGATTCATAAGATTCTGGGACATGATTATGCCACATTTTCCAATAGGTACAGTCGGTGTGTGATACCAGGTCAGCATTTGGGTGTGGCTTTCTTACTACTCTCCAAGAAACACTGCTGAAGTGCAAAGGTTAAGGATTTACTCCCTATGAGAGACTCTCTTCCTCTCCTTTCTCAACCATCCAATGGTAGAAATGATAAGCAACTCAAGGCCTACTCTCTTATTGCATATCCCACTAACTTACTTTTCTTTTTCGTTTGCGTGGGGCAGAAGTATGGTAAGATCCAAAATTGGGAGATGGGTGAAACAGCAGTCCTCACTGACAACCTCCTTTGGCCCGAAGGCATTTAGGCTAAGTAACCTGAGAACAAAGAGTGTGCTCCACATGGCCCAACCTGCACATCAGAACATATTTTAGCGGTTTAACATCTATACTCAGGCTGGCTGGACATGGTGGCACACTCCCATAATCCCAGTGACTTGGGAGGCTGAGGCAGGAGGATGGCGAGTTCAAAGCCAACCTTAGCAACCTACTGAGGCCCTCAGCAACTTATTGAGATCCCATCTCTAAATAAAATATGAAAAAGGGCTGGAGAGGTGGTTCAGTGGTTAAGTGCCCCTGGGGTTCAATCCCCAGTATCAAAAAAAAAAAGAGAAAGAAAAAGAAAAATATCTCAGTAAGTGATAAGTGAAAGCACCCAGAAAACCATTCAGGATGTGGGAACTCACACAAAAGATTTTATAAAGGCAGAGAGTCTGCCTGAAGGGTAAGAGGTGGAGGGGAGGAGAGAGAGAGAGAGAGAGAGAGAGAGAGAGAGAGAGCAAGAGTGAGAGTGAGAGACAGAGGGAGAGAGAGAGGTGGATGACCAGAGTGTCCACTCTCAGAGCTTGGGGAGAGAGAGAGAAAATGGCCGGGGAGCTATTCTTAAGTAGTGGAATTTAAGGACCATTGGACCAATGGTTGCAGAGAATGTTCGCAGGCTAATGAGCCGACCAGTGGCTGGCTGGGATATTCACAGGCTGAGGAACTGGGTTGTAAGATGAGAGGGGGATAAATACTGGCAGCAGCTGATGCCAATAATAGGGATTTACTTTTTTTCCTTTCCCATTATTTTTGTGCACATTTGTATCTTTCTCATGAACCTTCCAGCGGAGGATGGCTGGAGTGAGACACATTTATTTTCTTGGATTCTCAGGCCATAACACCATTCAAGAGCACAGCACCCTAATCCCTCCACTGTCTCTAATAGCTGGATTGATAGGCAGTATAAAGGTTGATATTCCTCTGTACTCTAGACAATTTTGTCTCTATTATATATCTTTATTGGGGTGACCCATAGATGTTGCTAATATTTATTTTCAAAATTTAACTTATTTCTTTGTACCCTCTTCCCCTGACTCTCCACCCACCACTAATTTGTAAATGCACTTCAGCTGTGGTTCAAATATTCCCTGTTCATTGGAGGCATCACCATCTCCTTTGTTGTCTGGTTCCTTGAACTTCCACATTTAGTTGGTCATCAAACTCTCATTTAAAAGGTCTTTAGAACATGTCTATTCTTGTTCTCACCTAGTTTGCCATTACTATATGTCACCTGCATTGTTTTCAGTCAAAGCCTATGTTCTCATTCCTGTTTGAATGCTTGGCACCACAGTTATTGACCGACTATGGAAAATAGAGCTTTTATGTTTATCTTCAAATTTTAATGGAACATGTTTGAGAGACAATAAATTTATTTTTGGTTGCTTCAGGTATCAAGGAGGAAATTTGTCATTAATATAAGATAGAATATAAAACAGATTGACTCTAAGTATGGAGTAAACCATTTCATGAATCTTTGAGCTCTTCTTCACTGAAAGTATTTAAGAAGGGTGCCGTCAAAAGGATTCTGATTTTGTTAAAATGTCAGACAATGTAACCTCTAGGGTCCCTTTCAAGTATAAGATTTGATAATTATATATTAATTGAAGAGGTTTATGCAAAATGCAAAGCATTAAAAACATTTGTTCTGACTGATATGGTCAGGGATAAATTTAATTTTCAGCTTAGGATGCTCCTGTATTTTAAAAGTTTTCCAAAATAAAACTGTATTACTCTCAAAATAAGAAAAAAACGTCATTGTGAAGTAAGACGTGGCATACCTCTATTGGGTATAATTAATATGCATCATTAAAAAAAGAAAGAATATCTTGATCTCCTTTGAATGTGAACACAACCTTTTATTAAAAATATTAAAGAAACATTTATAGTATCATGTATATGTCAACTGATTGAATACAACAGTGGCTTAAACAAGCTAGAAGTCTGGATCTCCTTTATGTAAAAGAAGTTTGAGGGCTGGGGGTATAGCTCAGTTGGTAGAGTGCTTGCCTTGCAAGCACAAGGTCCTGGGTTCAATCCCCAGCACCAAAAAAAAAAAAAAAAAAAAAAAAAAAAGTTTGGATGGAGGCAACCAGAGGTGGTATGGTGACTTCACAATGTCAGGTACCTACACTCCTTTATCTTACACTCCTTTATCTTGTTCAACTGTGTGTGGTTTCAATTCCTGAGGTCATTCATGATCCAAAATGCCCACTGAATACGAGCATTACATATAAGTTCCAAACATTAGGAAAGAGGAAGGAGAATAAGGGCATGCCTCCTTCCTTTTAAAGATCTTTCCAGAAATACAAGACAACACTACTGTATAAATTTCATTGCTGAGAACTTAGCCATAAAGTCATACAAAATTGCAAGGAATTCTCTCAGGGAAGTGGGGGGAGGAATCAGAGTTTTGTTTCTAATGAAGAAGAAGAGAATGGATATTGGGAGGCTAATAGCTGTCCCTGTTATACCTATTGACTAAAGGCAAGCATAATACAGAATCATTAAGGAAATGTCACTGGCCACAGCTTCTTTGCTAATAGTTTTAGGAACTTTCTATGGGGCTTCATTTATTTAGATCAGTCAACGATTATTTACTACAAACTGGCTCTTTGCATTATTTTTTCTTTCATAAAATGGAGATGCATTTTCTCTGTGGGATTGTAGTATTAAATGAGATAATACAGGCAAAACACTTGGAAAAACACTGTCTATATATTCCAGGTTCAGTACACATTAGTTGTTACTCTGATTAATATTACTACTTGTGAAAGAATGCAAGTGAGATTGAAGGTATAGTTTTTGCCTTAAGTCCTTCCTCTTCTGGCAGAGAAGAGAAGATACATAGACATGAAGTAACTTCAGAAAATGTGTGCAAATTGAGGGTCACAAGTTCTGGAACATAATGCGTAAGATATTAACTTTTAAAAAATAAAAGCTATTTTAAAAACAAAAAAGACTGAAAAGTCTTTGTGTGTGTGTGTGTGTGTGTGTGTGTGTGTGTGTGTGTGAGAGAGAGAGAGAGAGAGAGAGAGAGAGGGAGAGAGAGATTACCTGAATACCTGAGGCTTTAGGTTTCTTGATGACATCTTAATTTCTTCCTTTGCGTGGTCACATAATTTGATTACATCTCTCAGAGAGACTGATCACTAACTTGTACCATCTGAGGTTGGTAAGGGGCTTTCTGATTCTTAAAATTTATAGTGGAGAGGTATAGGCTCCCCAATTTTCTTTGATCCACATTTGTGAAATTATCAGTATTAGCTTTTTTTAGGGTAAAAGCTTGTGAATTAAAGTAAAATTTTTCCTAGTTTAAGAATATGGTACCTATTTAAAATTGCATCAATTGAGTGAACAACAACACAGGTAAGGGTGAAAACGGATAACCTATTAGAACAGATATTACCTGCTATTTTTTTCGAGAAGGGAAGCCTTTCCTAGAATTGCATTCTATTTTATGCAATACGTTCGCTAAGAGAATTCAAAGGAAGAGATCGGGCCCATTGTCCTTCATTCCAGCAGTATTGAAGGCCCAATTTTGTCTTTTGAGGCTCTTAAGGAGCATACTACATAAAAAGGAATGGACTGCTTGCTATTCAACCATAGCTGGAATAGCAATACCAATCATTATACTGTTATCTATTTGAAAAATGTGGATTTTACTTGGAGATGGTATTTATTGAAGCCTGCAAGAAATCCGTTTTCTATCTACCTGGCAAGAGCAATTTGAAATGGAAAATTCAAGCTCAGAAATCCAGTTGAAATTTGACCTTCTCTATATTGCCATGGATTTTGGTATGATGATATATGCAGGGGTGGGGGTGGGGGTGTCCATTGGCTTCCAATCCTGTGCAGTGTTTGTCTCCCGCTGCACAATAGGGCAATCTAAGAGAAACCTTCTCCAGCTTTATTAAAACGGGGAGGGCGTGGGATAGTGGGGCTGATGCACTTAAAATGCGCTTTGAAGCATCATGGAAATTTTGCAAAAGACTTTTTATGTAGCAACAATTCTATTGATAGAGTCAATGAGAGTTTTGTCTGTGCAAGAACTGCAGGATGGGACCCTAAGTCACATGCATTCAAAATTATTCTCCCTTTGTTGGATATCACAAAGGATATTTTCCCATGAAAACAAGATCTTTTGTTTCTTATGAATTCATTCTAATTGTGAAGCTGGCTGATAGGGTTACTGCATGTTCTTCTCTTGAGCTGGCAGGTGGCCTGGGGGAGCTGGTGAAATGGGCCCAATCATCTATTAAGGCTTTTCCTGGTCTTAATGTCATTCACTTCTCATCTAAAACCATAGTCCTTGATGTTCATTTCCAAAGGAGATAACAGCGAGGTCACAGAGACTGATTTGCTCCTGTTTGGTTTGAAAAGGTAGCAGGCAAGATATCCCTGCCTTTTTGGTTTCCCTACCTTTTGCAAATGTGGATGATGAATGGAAAACACATAGAAACTATAGGCAGGTTAGAGCATCTGTTTTCAATGGAACATATTAAATACTCCATTGCATGTGCTGGGTTCTATGCAGAAAATAATACGGAGACGGTTCCCTCTTTTTGAGGACTCATTTAAGCGAGTTGCTGTGCTGTGTGAAGACTTTTAACAGCAATCTGGCAGACATTTGTGCAAATGGTCTGGGCTAAATACTGAGGATTCAAGACAGGTAAAGCTCTGCCCTTGAGAAACTCATGCAGGAAATGCTATGTAATGATGTGGCACTGCTCCAGTGAAAAGATGTATTTGAAAGTGCAATAGGAACTGAGATGAAATGAAATTCAGCTTATAAACATGAAAGACTATGGTCAAAAAATCCACAATGTATTAAGCTTAGATAATATATATATTATATATAATAATAAATATATATAAAAATATATATATTTAATTTCATGTGTGACCTGTTATGGGAGACTTTTGCACTGACATGTTTAGTAAGCCCAGTGTGTTTTGTGCATGTATGGATAGGTCACAATGAAGCTTACTATTTTTATAATTTTAAAAGAGGAAGTGAGAGGGTGCAGGCTGAATTACCAGATGGGGACTCAAGATGTAGACTTTTTTTTACAAAATATTTTTTAGATGTTGATAGACCTTTATTTTATTCTTTTATTTATATGTGGTGCTGAGAATTGAACCCAGTGTCTCATGCATGCTAGGCAAGCGCTTTAACCACTGAGCCACAACCCCAGTCCATGAGCCACAACCCCAGCCCAAGATGTACACTTCTGTTACTAGTGATAGTGATCTGTGGACTGTGCCTACCCATGCACATGCATACAACCGCATGACTACCAAACTTCTGGAGAACAATTATGTGGAGCTAAAGAGGGGGCCTTATATGTTTATTTTGTATCTTGGATCTCATTTGTTTTGTACATTTTGTTTGTTGGATCCCCAAGCAGCGTGAGTTATTTTATACATCTTAGAAACTGAACTGGCTTTTGAGGTCCTGTATAGCTCCTCCATGGTGGTTTTTAGGGGACAGGAGAAGCAAGATATCATTGTAGGTAGAGATAACTGGAGATTGTTATGCATGGATAATGATACATGGTGTCATCTTTGGATCCATAAAAGAGGACTTTGTGGGGGAGTGAGATGTTAATTGTTTACTTGGTTGGAGAAAAGAGGTTTCCCCCCTTTCTGGAAGGGATAACAAAGGAAACCCTGGTTAACAGGAGTGAGAAAGGAAAGGAAGTGCTCTTGGCCTGGGTATAGGGGTCAAGTGAACCTAGGGTTAAAGGGCAACAGGAATATTTGGGCATCATTATGCCTGTTTGATTGCAAATCATTCAAGGACAGGGATCCACCATTTTGAGGGAGGGAGAGAGTGCCGCTGTGGGACCTGATACAATGACATGATGGCCATGATGTTGCATTGGAAACAAAGTCAGGTGATGTGATGAAAGACTATATCCAAAGAGGAATAGAAATAGATGGGCAGTGTAATTATGGTGGTGAAATAACCAGATAGGTTGTATTCAAAATAGGACTTCTAGTAATGCCTGGTTTGCAGAGAAAGAAAGCTGCTTTATGTCTATCTAGCAGCATTGACATTGAGACGGTCAAGGCCTTTGGATTGCATTAGCTGTTTGTTATACTGCTTCATCGGACTTCAGAAAGCCCTCATTGCACACTAACTGTAAATACACAAAAGCCAAATTCTGTGATTGGTATGGTGAAAGAAGGTTTTCTGTTTCATGTGCTGTTTTGAAGAGAGTGTAACAAACTCAAGTGACTCTTCCATGCAGCTTTTTAATAGAAAAGGACTGCGACTGAAGGAGGATCTTTAGTATTTTCCTCCCCTATTCATATTCCCTTCTCCTCCACTCCCCAACTCTAAACATCTTTAAGAAAAGCACCTAAAAATATAACATAAAAGTAGCCAGGAGGAAAAGTCAGTCTTGAATATTTTTTGTCAAAGCCATCAGCTTTAAGTGAACCAAGGCCTCATGGAAAGAGCTCTTGCTCAAGTGTCTGAGGATTTTTCTCTGGACCATTTCTTTGAAAATTTCTTCAACATAGCTGTGGTGTATCTTCTTTCTCTTACCTGACTGCAACTCTATCTGACCCTTATTTTACTGCAGAAACTAGTGGACTCATTTTCCAAATTCTAGCAGTTTGGATTAGTATCTGCATAAATGGACTATATGAATTTCATAAAAGACAGAACTCACAGACTCACAGAACTCACGACCTAAAATTTCAGAGGGCCATGTTTATCACAATTTCTAATGAAGCTCCCACTTATACAAGCCATGCCCTCAATTGCATAGTCACCAGCTAGAGAAGGGACAGAGAATCTTTTGGAAATGCCAATCTAGTAGTGGGCAACACAGAATGGGACCTCAATGTTTCACTGACTGGATGGACTATTGTCAGAGAGATTTTCGTACTTAAAATATTGCAAACAAAAAGGTACAATCATACATTGCTAGTGGGACTGAAAATTGGTGCAACCACTCTGGAAAGCAGTATGGAGATTCCTCAGAAAACTTGAATGGAACCACAGTTTGACCCAGTTATCCCACTCCTGTGTACATACCCAAAGACTTAAAATCAGCATACTATAGCGATGCATCCACAGCAATGTTTATAGCAGCTCAATTCACAATAGCTACACTATGGAACCAATCTAGGTGCCCTTCAACAGATGAATGGATAAAGAAAATGTGGTACATATACACAATGGAATATTACTCAGCGATAAAGAAGAATGAAATTATGGCATGTGCTGGTAAATGAATGAAACTGGAGACTATCATGCTAAATGAAATAAGTCATTCCCAAAAAACCAAAGGCTGAATGTTCTCTCTGATATGAGGATGCTAACTTAGAATAAGCCAGGGGTGGGGGCAGTTAGGGAAGAATAGATGTTCATTGTATTAGACAAAAGGGAATGAAAGGAAGGGAGGGGGGATGGGAATGGGAAAGAGTAGAATGAAATGGGCCTAACTTTCCTATTTTCATATATGAATACATGACCAGTGTAACTCCACATCATGCACAACCATGAGAATGGGAAGTTATCCTCCATGTATGTATGATAGGTCAAAATACACTCAACTGTCATGTATATCTGAAAAGAACAAATTAAAAATAAAAAACAAACAAACAAATAAATACATAAAGCTATTATAAAAAAATCTTGCCAACTGCCTGGTTGTTACAATACTGTAGAAGATAATGCAGTAAAGGGTTTCACTGATTTGTTGATGGACTACCACTTGCTTGTGCTTTCAGCCTCAAGTTGGAGCTGGCTCATACTGGCTGGCTCTTAAGGGTCATTTCTTAAATTTTTGAGAGAAGCCTGAAATTGGCAATGATGGGAGTATTTCATTATAAAAATTAGCAAATGACACAAATCATGTCCTTTTTTTTTCCTTCAGAGAGCTGTTTGTTAAACATTTACAGGCATGCCACTGTCTTCACCTCATTCATGGGAACTGCTGCCTAAGGAAAGGCTACAGAAACAACATGGATGAATCTGAAGACATTATTCTGAGAGAGACCAGGAGCAAACTCTCTCATGCTGTACGATCTCTTTCATATGAAGTTCTAGAACTGCCAAAAAGAAATTGGAGAAAATAGAATCGAGGTAGGGTTATCTCTAAAGGGGGATTTTACTGTGAAGGGGCATGAAGAATTCTTTGGGGTGATGGAAATATTTTTATATCTTAATATGGGTATGAGTTACATAGGTATATGTATTTATCAAAACTCACCTAATTGTGCATTCTTTTGTAGTTTATAACTTTATATTGTTTGTTTATTTTTATGTGGTGCTAAGGATCAAACCCGGTGTCTGACACATGCTAGGCAAGAGTTCTTCCACTGAGCCACAACCCCAGCTTCTTAAAACTCACCTAATTGAGTACTGAAGGTAATTCCAGAGTATTGTATACACTTTTTATCTAAAAAGAAAAATATACCGCAAACAAGTATTGGACCCTACTTGGTAAGTTTGTTTTGGGTAATTGAAAGTGTTAGCAATTCAAACTATTTGGGCATTCTAGGTTTGAGCAAATTAGTAAAATATTAAAGATAATATGAACCAGGCTGCTCACTATTGGAGAAAAAAGCCTGCAGGTAGAGAACCAAGAATAGAACCAACATTGTGGCAAAATAATTTGACTATATTACAAATGCATGAAAAAAAAACTTATCGGGGGAAGGGAAACACTACATAAGGAACCTAGGAAATGATTGTATTCCATAGACAAAAGGCAAAAGGAACTGCATGTAGGCATTATATCTGCAGGTGTCCAGATTAACAATTCTGATTCTGGTACATATGCATATTGGAATCACACAATTTAGTGAATGGATGGTGGAAACCAGATTTCTCATTGTTGGAGTGGAACTCTATAGGAAAACTAAGGGAGGAACTTAGAATGATTCATGTAGTCATGCATTAGAGTTGGTGATGCCAATATGAACTCGTTTTTAGTTTAATATATATACAGATGATTACATACTGAAATATTTATAGATATGTGTATATACACAGGTTAATGCATTAATGTTTTTTTGCACTGTCAGCTGAGAGAGGATTGAAGCAGTAGCCAAATTCCACCTAGTGCCAAGATCTTGATTTCTAATAGAATCCTTCCAAAAAAATAAAAAGGAGCAAACTATTCATTTTAGGACTGGGGCAGAAAATATAGAAGATGAACTTGGCACTTGTAGTGCCAAAGTGGTAATGAAATGCTTAAAAGTACAGTGAGTCAGGTGCAGTAGCACTCACCTGTAATCTCAGCTACTTGGGAGACTGAGGCAGGAGAATTCAAAGTTTTAGGCCACCCTGGATAAGTTAGTGAGACCCTGTCTCAAAAATAAACCTTAAGCTGGACACGGTGGTGCACTCCTGTAATCCCTGCAGTTTGGGAGGCTGAGGCAGGAGGGTCATGAGTTCCAAACCAACCTTTGCAACTTATCAAGGCCCTAAGCAACTTAGGGAGAACTCATCTCTAAATAAAATATAAAAAGGCCTGGGGATATGGTTCAATCACTGGTACCAAAATAATACTACTAATAATGAAACAAACAAACAAATAAATAAGTAAAATAAAACTTGCAGAAGGTCTGGGCATATAGTTCAGTGGTAGAATGCCCCTGGGTTTACTCCCTAGTATTGGAAAAAAAAAAGAAAGAAAATACATTGATGGAAGTATGTCAGAGAGATAAGAAGGCAACTGAGAGAGCTCCCAGTGGACAAAGCTGGAAAATTTGAACAACAAAGTAAGTAATATTGATTAGAATCAAAAGTATGAAATAAATACCCATGAGTCTATACTGATATAAATAAGTAATTGGATAAATAAATAGATAAATGGGAGGGAACAGACAAATCAGTAGAGATGAATCCACAATAATTTATGTGGGTACTCTGCCCTCAAGGAGATGGAACAAAATTCCCCTCTTCTTAAGTGTGGGCTGCATGTAATGACTTTCTTCCAAAGAGCACATTATGGGAGAGGGGGAAAAGAGTAACTTTCCAGTGAAGAAACCCGACAAGCATTACCTTAGCCAGGTGATCACCTACACTGATCAGTCATGTTAGTATGTACCCTTAATATGATTTGATGACAGAGGCATTTCACGTATGAGGTCTTCCTTCCAAAACACATAGCCCCACTCTAATCACGAGAAAGCCACCAGAGAAATTCCAGTAGAGGGGCATTCTACAAATATGTAACCAGTGCTCTTCAAAACTGTCAAGGTCAGGAAAGACAAGGCAAGTCTGATAAACTGTCACAACCAAGAGGAGCCTAAGGAGACATGATGCATGATGACTAATTGTAATGAGGGGTCCTGGAACAGAAAAAGGAAATATGGAGAAAGTATTGACTCCAATTAATAATAATGTGTCAGCATTGATTCATTAACTGTAACCACACAAATGTACCACACTAATGGAAGATGTTAACAATAGAGGAAACTGGGGGTGGGATATATTGTCGGTAACTCAATAGCTATGATTTTTCTGTAAATCTAAAAGAGTTGTAAAAATAAGGTCTATCAAAAAATCTCAAAGCTCCCAGATACAGGTTACTGGCAGTCAGCAGCTCTGGGATTGTAGAGGGGAGTGAAACTGGGATGAGGGCATTTGCACACCTGATATCTGCAGGTATGAATGAGCAGTCCCAGGTATCCTTTGGGGGGATTCTGAAAGATCTCTGTTGTGATGGTCTTCTCGTGGAAAATCTGTACTACATACCTCAAAGGTGCTGACATTGAATGGGCTCTGATTAGAGCCTGCATGGAGGCCTAGGAGGTTTGGAGTCCCAGAACACCACCAAAGCCATCCAAGGTAGAATGTGTGCCAAGTTCTGAAAACCCAGTGGGCAGAGCAGCTTCCATGTGTGTATGGGCTTACACATGGGTATATTTCCTAGGAAATATGTGGATGCTGTCCCTCTCCCTGGGCTGTTTTTTGGGGCGCCTTTGCAACAGTCTAGTTGGGATGAGCTAAGAGGATGTACTTCGAGGGTTTCATCATATCTCCTCATATGCCATGATCTGGCAATTTCAGGTAATAAAATCCCCAAACTACAAAATTGACGAAACTTCTCAGCTCTGTAGATCTTCCCCAGTCTGGTTATTGTCTGTTAAATTTGAATATCAGAGCAAACGATGATGGTGCTGATGACTTAGTTTCTAGGAAAATCAGGAATGAAAAAGTGTCTGTATTTGATCTCCACAGGTGGCCAAGAGCAAAGACTTCTCTGCTCATGACTGTCTGGTGTATTTTGATCAAGATGATTGAGTGGTTGTCCATCCATGATTCCTGGGAAGCAAGGTGATTGACCTCAGCCTGGTCAGTATGCCTCAAAGCAACCATATTAAGTATAAGGTCCACAGCATGCTCCATGGTACTGGTCACAAATGCTCACCAGTCAATACATTTGAGAATGACATATATGTCCAGATTTCTTTGATTTCCCTTTCAAATTTAAAAATGGGGAGCCTGTTGTATCATGGGCAGAAGGATGGCAACATTAGTTTTGGAACCTTAGTTTTGTTGGATTTCCACATTCCTTTTGGAAAAATACTATTGAATTATGCACTGGTCCTGCATATGACCAGCATAAAACTAGAGTAATTAAGATAGAAAGAAAGCATTAACAAAGAACATTAGTGCCTTCTGTCTTGCCCCATAGGGAGTACTGTCAAAACAGAGCTGGCCGAAGAGGCCTAGGGGAAATTTTTTTCTTTCTGACTCTTCGTCTAGTCCATCATGGCAAGCAGATATCATCAATAAAACTTCATCCTTAACCGACTTTGCTCCAGGCTTTTGTATACACACAAGTAAGCCCAGAAGAGGAGTTGATAAGGGTTGCCAGTCTGCACCTATTGATCTAAGATTGGGATTTACTGCTGCCTGGAAAGTTCTACCCAATTTCAGCTTCTGCAGTGTATCCAGCAGAGGGAATGATAAATACCACTGCACCATTGGGGCTGTCACTTTAGAGAGTGGCATGAATGATGATAAAAGACAAACACAAATTCCAGAAAAAACTTGGATTGGCTTTCCTGTCAGTGCTACTGAAATGGGAGATGGGAAACTATTGATAGAAAGCACTGAATGTCCCTGATGTGATGTTATATAACAATGACTATGCTGTGCAAAGGTACCTTTCACTGTCTCTGGAGAAACAGGGATAAGTCTTCCTGCAGAGTCTGCTTTTAGAAAAGATTCTTGTATTTTCCTTCCAAGGGAAACCAAAGAAGTAAGAGAACAGAAATTGAAAAGTTTCAGAGAAAGTTTAGAACACCATCAGAGACTGTAAGATTATGCATGGGAAATTCTCAGCCTTCACTATCCTCCTCGCTACTAGAAAGAGATGACTTCACATGGGCTTTGAGACATGTCCAGGGCTCTTTTGACCCATCTCATGGGTGACTTGATGACTTGCTTTCCCTGTTGCCTAAAGCAGTAAGCAATACTAAATTACCTTCAAGACAGCTAGTGGATCATGTAATAAAGTCAAAGGTAGTTCAAAACATGAATTAATTATCCATAAAGAGTTTAGATCAGTGGAACACATTAAGTGCTCCATAAATGATGGTGATCACACTCGATGCTGTTGATGTCTTGCCCCACATTCCTTGGCCTAACTCTGAGTTCTGGTGCATATCAACACATTTCCATTTTTTTTTTTTTTGGTAATTGAACCCAGGGATGCTTAACCACTGAGCCATATCCCCAGCCCTTTTTACTTTTTATTTTGAGACAGGTCTCCCTGAGTTGTTTAGGGCCTCAGTAAGTTGCTGAGGCTGACTTTGAACTTGTGATCCTCCTGCCTCAGCCTCCTGAACCACTGGGATTA
This sequence comes from Glaucomys volans, assembly GCA_020662805.1. Taxonomy (NCBI): domain Eukaryota; kingdom Metazoa; phylum Chordata; class Mammalia; order Rodentia; family Sciuridae; genus Glaucomys; species Glaucomys volans. The sequence continues at coordinate 793,302 of JAJEJO010000138.1, forward strand.
TAGGAGTGCAACACTGTGCCCAGCAACACATGTCCATTTAGAGTACTGGACTTCCTTGACTGCTCTTCCCAAAGGTCTCCTCCAGTACTGTGGAACTTGGCAGGAGAGCCTAGAAATGCTGGGATGAAGGGCCCTGGGAGCAATCCTTAGTTGGCAGAAATGGGAATTGATAAACAAGAACCCCAGCTTCCATGTTCTTGGTTGGATCAATTCTGAGACCTGTTCTATAATTTACCTTACAGGATCCCATGTAAAACTGAGCTCCAGTTGCCCATAGGGGAAGCCCACTAATTAAAGCACCCTTTTCTTATCTTTTTTTCTGTTTCTTATCTCACTTTCTCCATTCTCTCAATTGTGCTTCCTGGGTTTACCTCCCATATAAATTTCCTGAACCTAAATCCTTTCTCTGGGTCTTTTTTTTTTTTCTTTTTTGGTACCAGAGATTGAACCCAGTGACACTTAATCACTAAACCATATCCCCAGTTCTTTTTATTTTTTAGGGCCTTGCTAGCTTACCCAGGCTGGTCTTCAACTTGAGATCCTCCTGCCTCACCATCCCAAGCAACTGGGATTATAAGCATGCACAATTGCACCTGGTTGAGGATCCATTTTTTGGGAAACCAGAACTAAGAAAAGTATCACTGACATTAACTGCTGCTGAGCATGGGCCTGTGAACCATACAAAGTTGTGGAACAAAAATTCACTATTTTTCGTGATTTATCATGTGAAGACAAATACAGACAGACATTCTGGTTTTTGGAATTATAGAAAGTGACCACAAATTAGTGATGTGCTAAGAAACAGGATTTTGGAATAGTGATAGTAGCTTGAAACAAGCAAACAAAATTCATATATGCTAAAATATAGGAAGAAACAGTGACTGCATGGTAACATGCACAGCAACTCCTGTGCTCACAGGCCATAAACTTTATCATGTTGCAATGTGAACAGCAAAGCATGTAGAGTGTGCATGCATGGCAGCCTGCACAACTGCATGGACAGAAAAGCTGTTCAAGGCTTTTAGTTCAGTGTAAATTCATTCCACTAAAGGAAAATGCCATCCTAAACATTTTTTACTTGCAAAACAATCTTCAAGCTATAGAGCAATTTATTTCACATGACATTTACAGAAAATCAACAGAAGTAGCTTTTATAACGTGTGAATCCACAAATCACGTTTCCTCGCTATGGTTATGCATTGAAATCTCTTGAGGTCTCTTCTGGTGCTGCCCCTGGGAGAGAGCCTTTAGAGATGATTGTTTCTGTTCACATAAGTATCCTTTTCTCAATGGAAAATTTATATTATTCCCTACTGGGGCACCACTGCTTTCTCCATTCCCAGGCCTACAAAGACAGTCATTGACAAGCACTGCTCCATTCTGCCTTAATGCTTCCATTGTCTCCAACATTTCATATGGTGCTTTACTTGAAACCAACAACAAAATTGAAAATTGAAATTAGAAAAAGGAGAACTGAAGTGGATTCAAGCTGTATTAATAGAATGTAATTGAACTGATAGAAAAATAATTGAAATATTGAAATAGGGGTGAGTTCAATGACTATGATGATAACAGAATCCATTGAAATTCAGTGATGGCATTGGCACCCAACCTTAGCACATCATTATTCAAAATGACCTTTTCCTCTTTCCACTCATTCCCTTTACTATGCGAAGGGCGGAGGGGTTCACAATGTCAGCTGAGTTCAGGGTAGTGTGGGCTCCCACTTGGTGAGGTGTAATCACAGCATAGACCCTCCAGCTGGAGCTCTTGCAATTTACCATTTCATGCTGGCCAATAGAAGACAAATGGTAAGTAATCACTTTTTATTGGCTTATTCAGAAATAATTATTATATTTAATATTTTAATTTCTTAATTTTTTTTACTAGTTGAGCTTAGATCTTGGATCTGAGGGACTTACAGATTTTGAACAAGGACACAATTTTGGCCAAAATGAAGAAAAATTAAAATACAATTCAGGGGTAAGCTTTCAGAAGAATAAGGTGATATTAAAAGGGCAGAGCATGTACTTTTGATGAAATCTAAGGGAACATAGAGTTTAGTTGTGATTGGCAGTTTGTCTACAATAAGCAAGGCATTTGGATAAGGGTCAATTGAAAAGATAACCCCAGAGACATTTATTCAAAGACATTTATTTAACTTTTTATTCAAAGTTCACTAACTCAAAGACAACTAGGATCTTGCCAGATCCTCAACCACCCCAGCTAAACTTTCTGGTGTTATTAATAGCCTTTAACACACACCTAGCCATCCTATGCAAGTGAACTGAGACAGCTTGAGGTTCCTTTTGAAGAACTTGGTGGTAAGAATTATGCAGGAACCTTCAAACTGGAACTAGAGAGGAGAAAAGTTTCACGGTAACCACAGAGGCCTTCCAAAGAGGGTGGGTCTCATTAAATCAGGATTTTTTTGTTGTTGTTGTAAATTCACATAAAGAATTCATCATGTCAAACCAGGCCTGGTTCTTTTTTTTTACTGGTTCATTATAATTATTTGAAATAATGGAATTCATTGTGATATATTCATTCATACACAGCACATAATTTGGTCAATTTCATTGCCCAGTACCTCCCCTTTCCATTCCCTCCTCCCTCCCCACATCCCCATCCTCTATTGGACTCTCTTCTGTTTCCATGAAACCTTTTTTATTCCTTTTTTCTCTCTAATTTTAACATGTGGGAGAAAATATTAGACCCTTGACTTTCTGGTTCTGACTTACTTCACTAAGCATGATATTCTCCAGTTCCATCCATTTACCAGCAATGCCATGATTTCATTCTTCTGTAAGGTGAGTGAAACTCCATTGAATATATATACCACACTTTTTTTATTCAATCATTTGTTGATGGGCACCTTGGATGGTTCCACAACCTGGCTATTGTGAATTGTGCTGTTATAAAATTGGTACGTGTGTATCACTATAGTATGCTGATTTTAGTTTAGTTTTTTTTCTTTTTGGATAAATACTGAGGGATAGTTAAACTAAATCTTCTAAATCTTTTTTTTTGTCATTGATCCCTTTGTCACTATGGTAAAATCTACGGACCTTTTCTCCTTCTCTCAGCATCATATTTTCAGTTGCACAAAATAAAATGCATAGATTCTCAAAGGAAGCCAATTACTTTGACACATTGTTATCAAAATTTTAAGAATCCACTATGTGAAACAGTGATATATATGCTTCTTAATGAACTTATTAACAGCTAGATCTGGCAGGCAAGACTAATAGCTAGCATAATTTTAAAGTGGTGATGAACACAGAAGATATTTTGATTTTGCAGCAACAATTGTGAATATATCTGTGACTTCTCTTGGTGCCAAGGGTCTTGTATATTGGTTATAGTGATGTGGATTGTTGCCTTGATTCATAATAGAAGAAAATACTAAATTTTAGTTACAGGTTAGTAACTTGGCTTTTTCTATCAAAGTTTATGGATTCCCTGCTCTCTTAGGTCCAGATTAAGAATCTGTCGCTAAAGTACAAGCCTCTATTTTTTTCTAGTTACGTTTAGAAGTAGATTCTTCTGCATAATAGAGGAAAGGTGAAGCTCAACCTGGAATGGACAAGGTAAGGTCAATGCCACTGAGTTGGGCAAGGAGGCTACAGGACACTTTGAAGGTGATGACATCTGCTCTAACTTAGTTGTTTGTAGCATACGATGTCAAGAACTTCTCTGTCTTCCACTGAAATTTTCAGACAAATCCAATATGTTCTGGAATAAATTATAGGAGTGGACTTCCTATTGCTCCAGAGGAGGATGTGATTCACATACTCAAGAGGCAAAACCTGCTGATCACTCTGGCAGCAGCACCATTGAGAAACTTGGGTCCCTGAGGAATCACCAAAGTCCTGGAGAGGGCTTTGAACTTCTTTTTCATGTTAAGCTGGGAACTTGGGTCGACCCAGACCCCCAAGAAAGAGAGGGCCCAGGAGATACGCAGTTATACTTGGCTTACCTGGAACAGAGAATTACAGGAAGGGTGAGACAGATCCAGTGAGACTCTGAATCTCAGCGCCCTCCCTCCTTCTTCAGTGAACATCTGAAGTCTGGAGGGAGCTGTTCTGTAGCATATTGGAAGGGTAGACAGTAGGATTCTAGCTAACTGAGAAGCATCATCTTGCCTGCTTTGATCCTATATAGAAGTTACCACTTTGTATATTGTTACCTATCACCATGTCTCAGAAATGTCTGGGTATAAGAAAAATGGTGACACTATAACCAAGGTAGTGCCAAAAGTGAGTGGTAAGGAACAATGATCCTAGAGCTTACTCTGTGAAGTCTGATCTGAGTTTGAACCCTGGCTCTGCTACTTACCTTGGCCATGTTCCTTCACCTCTGCAAGTAACAATTCCATCCTGTGTAAAACCCAGGGTACAGGGGCAACAATTCATAGGGCTTTGTGGATAAACCCAATGATGTCTGTAAAGTCTTGTGGTTTGTTGTGCATAGTAGGGATTCAATAATGCAGCCATTATTGTTATTGTTATTATTGCATTAAGTTTTCCCTCATAGGAGAGGTTAGTCCTAGTTTGTAGTTTAATCTTAGTAAAACCTCAAAAAATTCTCACATAAAGATTTTAAAAGTTCACAATAATGCCTTCTCTTTACTTCTTTATCCATGTTTATTGCTACTGTTTCACTTCCTAATCTCATTTCTCCTCCTCACTGTCCTTTGGAATGACGAAGCTTAAATTGTTCTTTGTTTTTGTTTTTGGTACTGGAGATTGAACCCAGGGGCCTTAACCACTGAACCACCTGCCCCACCCTTTTTATATTTTTATTTTGAGACAGGGTCTCACTGAGTTGCTTAGGGTCTCGCTAAGTTGAGAAGGCTGGTTTTGAACTCACCATCCTCCTGCCTCAGCCTCTGGAGCTGATGGGATTACAAGCGTGCACCGCTGCATCTGGCTAACAAAGGTTAGATTTTTTTCAGAAGGATATAAGGTTTCCAGAGAAACTCTCTTTATCTTTTGCCCCCGTTTTCTACTACTGTAAAAACATGCACACGTGTATTATGCACATACAAATACATGTATATGGCACACACAAACTCATGCACACACCACACAGCATACACATGCATGCACACACATGCACACACTATTCTCTTTCTTCCTGCAGTAAAAGAATCAAATCCAGGCCTCCTGCCTGGAACTGCAGAACATTACCGTCAGGCTGGTCCATTAAATATCATTTGAAAGTCAATTTTATCCCAGAGTGGTAAGTAGTATGCGTGCTTATGTCTTCATCTACCTTAATTAGGAAAAGCAATTTGCTGCACATTTCTTTTAAAAAGAGGGGGAAAAAGCTGATCAAATTTGAGCTCCTGATAGATTGAAATGCAGCCTATGTTGTAGTGGTGGTACAAAGATGTGAAACCACTTCCCACATCTAAATTATGGCTTGGTCTAAAAACAGTCCAGCCTTATGACTCGCATGTTTTCTAAGTAACTTGCGCAATTACCCATAATTATGGAAATAGGGGCCGTCTCCTGAAAGCTAGCCCCTCCTCATTTTGTTTCTCAAACCCAGAATAGAAAACTCCATTTTGATTCTATCATTGGAGATGTTTCCGTCCCCATCATATTTTCTGTGATTCCATACCATTAACAATATCAAGACCATTTTCCCCATCTCCTTTTGCCAAAATGGTTGGAGTGGCTGAGAAGCTACTGCTCTGTTGAATGCAGGTCTCTGCTTTTCTTATTTGTTTCTTTTAACTAGGCCAGACCAATTTGAACTCACATGGGTGCCTCTGACTTGAGTCCTACTGATCTGCAGGCAAGGTGCCCATGGCAACTTAGCTGGCTCTCTGATGGCCTTGAGATGTCTGGAGGGATACAGGAACAAACCAGATGAGTCTCTGTGCTTGAAGAACTAAGAATCCTCCTATGGTGGCACAAGTCCCATGAGAAGGCTGAGCCAGAGAAGAAGTAGCCAGGCCTATGGAATGTGATCTGGTAAGAGATCTTTGAACCTTTGATGGGATATGTGATAATAAGTATGGTCATTGGCACTCTAAACCGACCCCTATGCTCTGTCTGAACTCATGCTGCGTCCTGATGAGAGATGATTTCTCATTTTTGCCCACTCCCTGTATTCCATTTCCCACACAGCAGCCAAATATCTGTTTTCAAATCATAAATCAAATTACTCCTCTGCTTAAAAACCTCTATGGCTTTCCCCTTCTCTTAGAAGTAAATGAAAGTCCCCTTCTGAGAGCTTGCTTCTCCTACCTCTTATACTTTTCTCCCCTTTGCTTTGGGTTTTCAACCACAGGATCTGCCTTTGTTTGGTTTCCCTTTCAGAAGAGCTTGAGACCAGGGTTTGGTGTGGGTTCTGTATGTTAGAATATAGAACTGCTCTAAGTCTTACAGAAATAAGGGGGTTTGATATAGGAATCAGAGCTTATGTAAATATAGGTGAACTTAAGGGAGTGGAGGTCAAAGAGTTGGAAGCTGGAAGGTTAGGTAAATAGCCACTGATGGCCTCAGTCTGGCCTGGAACAAAGCATAGAATGGTTGGTTCTCAAAACTTCTCTGGGAGATTGTGTCACATCTGGTTTCCATACTTCCTTAGAATAATGGCCTCCTGGCCACTCCTAACTTCTGCCTTTCCAGCTTTGCTTAGGTTCCTCTCTCTGGCAAATTCCAATTTGTAACCAGATAGGAAAAATGGGTTGACAGGTACATTTAGCTCTTTGTTGCAGCCATGCTAGGATCACAAAAGAAACTGCATGGATATGAGGTGTTTGACGCAGGGATACTGCCTTTGATGGTTATTTTTAGATGTCGACTTGACTGCATTCAGGAATACTTAGAAACTTGGTAAAGCATTATTTTGGTTGTGTCTGTGAGGGTGTTTCCAGAAGAGATTACTGTCTTTTTTTTTTTTTTGCAGTGCTGGGGATTGAACCCAGGGCACTCTACCAACTGAGCTATATCCCCAGCCAGTTCTGTATATTTTTGACAGGCACTATCCAATCATCCAGGGTCCCAGAAGAACAGTAGCAGAGAAAACGCAAATATGTCTGTTTTAGTCAGCTTTTCTGCTACTGCAACTAAAAGACCTGACCAGCACAACTATAGAGGAGGAAAGGTTTATTTGGGGGCTCATGATTTCAGAGGTCTAAGTCCATGGACAGCTGACTCTATTCCTCAGGGCTCAAGTGAGACACAAAATATATACCCCATAGCCATGCCCCCAGTTCCCACCTCTTCCAGCCACACCCCATCTGCTTCCAGTTACTACTCAGTTAATCCCATCAGGAGATTATGAACTGATTGTGTTAAGACTCTCACAACCCATTCATTTCTCCTTTGAACCTTTTTGCATTGTCTCCATGTGAGCTTTTGGGAGACACCTCACATCCAAACCATAACAATGCCTATCCCCTAAGCTAGGATACAATCTTCCTCTTTTGTCCTTGGATATCAGAACTCTAGGCTGCCTTTGGACTCCAATACTTACATAAGTGATCTCTTGGTTTCTAAAGTTTTGGCCCTGGACTGAGAATTACACCATTGGTTGTCCCAGTTCTGAGGTTTTGGGACTTGGAGTGAGCCATATTACCACATGCCAGGGCTTCCAGTTTACAGAAGACCTATTATTAGAATCCTCAACCTCTATAATCACATGAGCAAATTCCCCTAATAAATATCCTCTTTTCTCTTTATCTCTGCTCCATCCCCTCTTTCCTATTGGTTCTGTCTCTGTAGAGAACCTTGACTAACATTCTGCTCAGATTTTCATTTCTTTGATCCAAACACTGGAATAGTGCCTGGCATACCATAGATGCTCAATAAGTGTTTGCTGAATGGCTGAATCACAAAAGGGCTATAAATAAAACTAACAGAGTTATGTCATTCATTTAGGGAACCCACAAGCATACAAAGCATATTGCTATGGGACCCCCCTCAAATGGAGGATATCTCAAAAATCTGAGAGGGCTTCTCTCAGTGTTTCCACACAGCTGAGCTCTGCCAGCTCTTCAAGTTTCCAGGCTTTAATGGTGTTGCTCAGTGGAAAGTAATAGAACAAATATGGCTCCCAGTGAGGGGTGGTGGATAGATACAGAGATATCAGAGCAAAATTGTTCATGAGCATGTGTGAGACACCACTGGAGTCTCCTAGAACTACTGTAGCTAGATGCAGGGGTGAGTGGAACATCTGCTATTATTTGTGACATAAGTCCACCAGGACCACTGGTTTGGGCAGGGAAAACTCATGTAATAACTGTGTGTGTGAGAAAATGTGGGGTGAACATAGCACCCATGGATAGGGCACATTGCTTAAAAGTTCATAAACTCCTTGAATAGGTTGACTACCTATGGGATTCCATTAATTAGTGAGAAATTGTAGTGGCTAGGAGGAGGAAGGAAGGCATGTGTTTGTTTTAACTGTGTTGTTCCTGCATCTATTGATAATGTGGCCATGGAAGACAGCATGAGTCCAGAGGCCTAGGGCCTGAAAGAAATCAAGTGGTGGAAAGATGAATTAGAATTTAAATCAAACAAGCAAACCAAAGTACGAGTGGCGTACAGGGCAGAGCATTAAAAACCCCTATACCTCTGTGCAGTAAGTATGAGCCTGCTGAGGTCTGGGGATTAGTTGATGAGATAGATAAGTGTTGTTCCATGAATTCCATAATGGAAATAGATGCTGTCCTAGAAGTTATTTGGATAAGATGCTTATAAACATCTATGTAGTATACAGGTAGTTTTATTCTCAGCTTTTATTTGAGACCTCTTGGGCATGAAGATAGCTCTGCATAACATTGAACTTGCTATTTCTATGTTTATTTACTCAACAAATATTTGTTGAGACCTTATTATGTGCCAGGTAATGAGCTAATACATATTTATCCAAAAGAAATGAAAGCATTGTTGCACACAAGGACTTGTATATACTGTTCATAGCAGCTTTACTCATCAGAGACACAAACAACCCAAATGTCCATCAATTGGAGAATGAATCAACTAGCTGTGATACATCCTTATAATGGAGCACTACCTAGAAACAAACAAGGGACAAATTATTGACAAATGCAATCACATGGATGAATCTTAAAAAGTACTATGCCAAATGAAAAAAGTCAGGCATAATATACATATTGTATTATTTCATTTATGGGACATCATTCTGGACAAAGCAGTATCACAGTGACAGAAAGCAGATCAGTGGTTTCCAGTGGACTATAGGGGATTGGCTGCAAAGGGGCACAGACTAACTTTTGGGGTATCAGAAGTGTTTTATATCTTGATTTATTGTGGCTATATGAGTGAATACACTTCTAAAGTTATTGAACACTATGCTTTAAAGGACAGAGTATAACTATATGTACCTTAAGAAACCTAACTTTAAAAAACTGAATAGTTTATACTGTAGTCAAAGGAGAGATTTTAGTGACCCTATATATCAGGTGAAGCATACTCATTTGTGTTGCACAACACTTCCCATCAGGCATTTATAACTACCTGCTGCCCAGGGGACACTGGCCTCCAAACTCATGCTCACTTCATGTTCAAAACCCTTCTCTTTAAGTGTACACTTTATACTTTTTCACTTTCTGCTCTGGGGCTTCTTCAAAACCTTGGGACTGTTCAGCCCACAGATAAGTGTGTTCTGGATGTGTGGATGTGTTAACTATCAGGGCACTTTGGGTCAAAAGTTCTAGGGAACATTCTGTATGCTTTACAGGAGGTCTCAGTGGAGCTGAGTGCATGTGGCCCAAGTGGCAACCTTATTAAATCACTCTTTTATTATTTTTAATTCCTTCCCTGTTCCTCTCCCCATTTCCTCACTTGTGCTACATGGATTATCTCCCCAAATAAACAACCCATGCTGTATCCCTTGTCTTGGTTCTCTTTTAAGGGAACCCAAACTGAGATATGATGTAATTTCAGATGACAGGGAAAAATTAAATGAAGGGGTTAGAGAGATATGAGTACTGCCACAGAAAAGGTCAGGGAAGATTTTGATGAAATGGGGACCTCTGAGTAGAAACCTGAGTTCAGCAAAAGAATGGGCCATGTAGCTATTTAGGGGAAGAGTATTTGGGGCTGAGGAAACAGTAAACTTAAATATGGAATATTCTAGAAATGGCAAGGAGTTCACCAGAGTGGGAGCTCAATGAGCAAATGATTAGACCTAGAGGTAGTAGGGCAACATCATGTAGGATCTCTTTAGCCACAGAAAGGACATTGGACTTCTTTTTGAATGAGCTTCAAACAACAGGGGGTTTGAACAGAGGAATAAAATGATATACCTTAGGTTTTTAAAAGGAAATCTGTGTCTCTTGTGTTGAGAGGAGTTCAGTGGTGGAAGTAGGGAAGTAGGGACAATAGCCAGAGCCTGTTGCAATAATATTGGTAAAAAATAAAGATGGTGGGAAAGGATGGTGGATTGAGTCCTGGTGGTAGTAGTAATTTTTTTTTTCCTGAGAACTGGTTAGATGTTCAAAATACTTTGCAGTTATAACTGACAGAATTTGCTGATCATTTGAATGTAAAAGTAAGAATAAGGAGAAGATTCAAGATTGACACCAAAAATTTTGTCCAGAGCTATTTGGAGAATGGTATTATTTATCGAAGTTGGAAGATCCCAGGAGGAACAGGCTTGGGCAAGGGAATAAAGATCCAGGTTCAAGACAAGTTAAGTTTGAGGAGCCTAATCTACATCCCAGTAGAGATATTGAATCAATTATATATAGACCCTGGAGGTCAGGGGATTTGTCAAGGCTAGAGAGAATTTTGGGAGCTGTGGTTCATGGATGATATTTAAAGTTGGGAAATCCAAGATGAGATCACCTAGGAAGTGTAAGCATAGACAGAGAAAGAAGAAGTCCAAGGACTGAGTGCTACTTTACTCCAACATTTAGAGGTCAGGAAGATGAGGGGTAACCAGCAAAGGTTGAGAAGGAACATTAACATGGGTAGTAGGATGTTATGGTTTGGATCTAGATTGTCTCCCAAAGGCTCCTGTGTTGAAGAATTGGTCCACAAGGCAGCTGTGTTCAGAGGTGGGGCTTTTGGGAAGTGCTTGGGTTATGAGGGTTCTCACCTCATCAGTAGATTAATCCATTAAGTGAATAATTAAGTGAATTATTGGGAAATGGTGGAAACTGTAGGAGGAAGTGGGTCAGTACAACCTATTTAGAGGAAACAGGCCACAGGAGGTGTGCCCTAGCAAGGTATATCTTGTCCTCAGACCCTTCCTTGCTGTCTCTCTCTCTCTTTCTCTCTCTCTGCTTCCTGGCTGCCATGAGGTGAACAGGTCTCCTCCACTATGACTTTCTACCATGTTGTTTCTGCCCCACAATAGGCCTAAAAGCAATGGAGCCAAAATACTTTTTGCCTCCCTTAAGCTGTTTTTCTCAAGCATTTTGTCACTGACACAAAAAAAGCTGCCTACTACAAAGGAGATCTCCAAAGGGGTGGTATTTGCAAAGTCTAGAGAAGGAAAGGTTTCTACAATGAGTGATGGTGCCAATGGGTCAAGTTAGGGTGAGTTCTGAAAATTGGTCAATTGGTCTTGGGTTTAATTGTAGGGGTCATTGGTCATGTTAGGAGAGCAGTTTCAGTGGGATGGTGAGGATGAAAACCTTATTAGAATATTCAAGAAAGAGAAGGAAGAAAACAGAGAAAGAAGGGAGAAATAACTCTTGAGTTTTGCTGTTGTGGGGAGTGGAGAAGCAAGACAGTACATGGAGAGAGATGTGTGATCAAGAGCTTTTTGTTTAGATTCATGATATTAGAAGATGGCAGGGATGTTCTAGTACGTAGGCTAACTTAATGAGGCAGGAGGGGGAAAGAGGGAAGTCTTGAGTGTCATGAGAAGATAGGATCCAAAGAATGTTCAGCTTTGGTTTATAAAAGAGCATGGGCAATTTATCGAATGTGACAGGAGAGAACATGGAATATGTGATCACAGAGTCAGAGAGGTTGGGTCATTTGCTGGAGGATTATGGAAGTTTTTTTCTGATTGCTTCTGTTTTCATAGTGAAATAAGCGTGGTCATCAGCCAGGAGGGAAGATAAAGAGAGTATTAGCAATTTGAAGAGGTAAGAGAATGGGGTAAAAAGTTGTTTTAGACATTGAGAACATAGACTGTTTAAGTAAGTACAGTAGGACTCTAAAGACCTGTGTGAAGTTCATGGTCATGAGTGAGACCAGACCACCCAGAGAACTGCGTCATCTCCTTGAGTGCAGGTGCCAAGGAAGCAGAGAGGTGGATTTAAACAGTATCGAGGTATCAAGTGAAGGGAAAATGTGAAGGGGTTCCAGTGGTTGGAGTGATGGGAATAGGACCAGGTATTATGATGGGATCCAAACTAGGTAAGGAGGGAAGAAAGGCTACAATGGGGATTAAGATCAATAAAAAGCTGGTACTATCACTGGATAAGAATTACCCCAAAGATCCAAGAATCATTGGAGTTGGGGAAAGGAAACTGATGTGAAACTGTATGAGGTGGTAGGTGGAAAATGGAACACTTAAACTTGAGATTCTGTTGGGGATGCAGTCAATGATAATGACAAGATCTGTGGTGTGACCACTGGAATGAATGACTGAAGTAGGTCAGAGACCTACAAATCACTAGAGGAGAAAAGGTCAAGATCTGAGAAGCTACAGAGTTGGAAGAACCAACTATATTAGATATCAAAATTACTAAGAATTCTGACAGTGATGGAGGGAGAGGTGAGGTAGGTGCTTAAATCTTTAAGAAATAAGAAGCGGGCAATGGGAGTTGTGTAACTGGGAGCAATGAGGTATTTTTTGTACTCCACCTGTGCTGTTCACTCTTTTAGTGACTATATATTGTTTCTGTTCAACTCCTTTCCATCCTGTTTCCAACTAAGTTATACACTTGTGGAAGGAAGAGTCTATACTGTCTTTTTTGTAGCTAAGTGAGTGCTTAACCTAGAAGTGTTGGTTACTGATTGACAGAGAAAACAGGACCCTCTTTTCTCCGTTCTTTTTCTAGAATTTCTAAAATGCCAAACAATATGGAGTTTCCTCAAACTGTTAAAAATAGAACTACCATATGATTCTGCAATCCCACTATTGGGTATATGCCCAAAGGAAATGAAATTAGTATGTCAAAGAGACATCTGCACTCCCATGTTTATTGAAGCAGTATTCACAATAGCCAAGAAATGGAAACAACCCAAGTGTCCATCAACTGATGAATGGATAAAGAAAATGTGGTAAATATACACAGTGGAATACAATTCAGCCATAAAAAGAAGGAAATTCTACCATCTGTGACAACGAGGATGAACCTGGAAGACATTATGTTAATTGAAATAAGCCAGGCACAGAAAGACAAGTGCCACATGATCTCACTCATGTCTGAAGTCTAGGAAAGTTAATCTTATAGAAGCTGAGAGTAGGATGGTGGTTAGTAGAGACTGAGGTAGTTAGGGGAGATTCAGGGTTGGGTAGACCATAGTCAAAGGATACATAATTACTGTCAGGTAGAAGGAATAAAGTTCAAGAGACTTATTGTTTGGCAAGGTGATTCTAGTTAATGAAAACATGTTGTGTTCTTGAAAACTGTAAAAAGTGAATGTTGAGTGCTCTTACCACAAAAAATGATAGCTATATGAGGCAATGCATTCATTAATTAGCTAGATTTAACCATTCCACAGTGTATGTGTACTATAAAACAACATGTTGTATATAATAAAAGCATACAATGCTATCTGTCAATTAAAAAAGAAATTAAAAAGAATGCCAGCTGTCTGTTCAGATAAACTTCAGCCCCTGTAGCAATCACACTTCTAAAGATAGCACAAGTCAATTACATGTTACCAGTTATTTTCAGTGCTCAATCAATGCAAGTCTCCAAGTCGAGGGATACTTTCTACAAGTCTAGATGGTTATGAGCCAAAGGTTAGGCTTTAGTAAACTGTGAAGCAGTTATTGTTTTGGATGCCTTTTAATCACACTTGTATACAGATTGTAGCACCCAGGTCCCTACTCCTAGGATATGACCACTGTAACACCTTGTTTCATTTCTGCTAAAGCACAGCATTTCAAAAGTAAGTCAATTAGAATGATCTGAGGAGCTGTGAAAACTGGTAATTCTTGGTCTTCACCCTGATTAATTTAAACTACAATCACTGAGGGCAAAGCCTAGGAATCAGAACTTTTTCAGCTCTTCTCGAGCATTTCAGAGGACCAAGTTTGAGAAGCAAGTTTGGACTATCCCAAGTATCTTCATGTTTTTACAAGGTTATGGTTTGGATTTGGAATGTCCCCTGAAGGTTCGTGTGTTGAAGTCTTGGTACCTACAGCAGCCATTTTCAGAGGTGAGCTTTTGGAAAGTGATTGAATCATGAGAGCTCTGATGTCATTATTGGATTCATTCATTGATTGCTGAATGGACTATTGAGAGGTGGAGGTGGAGGCAAGTGGGGTGTGGTTGGTGGAAGTAGGTCACTGGAGGTGTACTTGGGAACAGTATCTTGTCCCTGCCCCCCCCCCCCGCCCTTTCTCCTTCCCTGATGCCATAAACTGAGCAACTTACATCTAACCATGCCCTTCTGCCATGATATTCTGCCTCATCTCAGGTGCAAAGCAACAGAACCAGTCCATCATAGATTGAAACCTTTGAAACCATGAGCCAAAATAAACCTTTCATTCTTTTAAATTGTTTATGTTAGCTATTTTGGTTACAGTAATGAAAAGCTGACTAATACTCAGCGACTTCTTTCACTGAGAGGGGCAGTACTCTCAAGTCCAAGGGAATAGATTTCTAATGGTGGAATTGGGGAATCTGTCAGGATACTACTAAGAAACATAGAGTTTTGGTCTGAAGAAGTTAAAATTGTCAAGTCAAGAGTAAGGTGGAGGGATGGGGTTGTGGCTCAGTGGTAGAGGGCTTGCCTCACATGTGTGAGGCACTGGGTTAGATTCTCAGCACCACATATAAATAAATGGATAAAATAAAGGCCCATCAACATCTAAAAATAAATGTCTTTTTTAAGGTGGAAAAGGAGATGTACTGGATGTATTCAGATTTTAGCAGCATAATGGTTCTCAGCACATGATCCTTTGGAGCAGAAGCTGAAGCAACTTCACCTGAGAAGTCATTAAAAATGCACATTCTTGGGTCTGTTGAATCAAAATCTTGGGTGGGGCTCCCACTCTGTTTTCGCAAACTGGGATTCTGATGCCTGTTTGAGTTTCAGAACTACTGTTCCTCAAACCAGCAAGCCCCAGTCAGGGGATGCCCCTTCTCACAAGACTGATCTCAATGTAGATTGATTGCAATTTACTCTGAGGATCCAGTGGTTCCCAATGCTTGCTACTTTGGGAGTGTTCTGAGTATGGCAGGTATATGTTCTGATTACCATGCTAGGCCATATCCAGCAATGGGGTTTATGCCTTCTCTGACACCACTCCAACAGGTAATGGGGCAAAGATGTTTGTACGGGGGATAACTCTTCCTCTTCCTCCAAAGCCCTGAGATCATTTCTGTGGATGGTCACCTATGTTTAGTCTCAAAGCAGAACTAGGGTAAAAATTTTGATATGTGTTTTGACAAAAGAGGGTCACCTTCTGATGAGCTTCCTGAACACTTCACTGTTGGCTTGGAAGTCACTGCTAAAAGCCATAGGCTAATACCTTGCAGTTTATACCTTCCACTATGGCTGTCCTTTTCCTAAAGAATGGCACTTATTTAAACAGACACTTAAGTAACATCAAAGTAGGAATGTCCATCTTATGCAAAGTCACATACAAATGATTTGGAATTACCTCCTTCACTACCTTCTTTATTAGTCCAGAAAATAAGGGTCCAATTGAATTATACAGGAGTCTTACATTGGCTGTTGATTATTTTTAAACTCATTCTATTATTTAAAAGTAATAGAGATTGCACAGTTTTATATGATCTGATTTTTATTCAGATTTGAAAGTCATTCACATCAAATTAAAATTCCTTTGGGCCCTTTTAAATGCCTTGAATTAAAGTTTATGATTTAATAACTAAAGGGTACAGAGGGAATGCAAACTGACTTTTTGAATCTTCAGTGATATGGAAATTTCCAGAAGATTCACAGCCTCTCCAAATTAATGTTTCTTCTACTTAGGAGAAGGATGGTGATGGGGGAGGACTCAGACTGTCAGCCAAGATACCTGGGATTCTGCCTAGGCTTTACTGAAGGTGAGATAGTGCAAAGAAAAGAACTAGAGTATTCGGCCACTGTCCTTGCAGGACCTAGAAAACCAGAGGACAAACATAGAGGAGAAAAGAGAAAAAGAAAGTGTGAAAGGATGGTCATGCCAAGCCACCCACAGTGAACGCAAACAGAGGTTCTAACACAAATGATGTCTATTTCTAATGTAAACATCTTTCCTTCCTTCCTTTTCACTTCCTTCCTTTGCTCCTCCTTCCTTCCTCTTTTTATCCCCTTTTTCTCCTTCTTAACTGTCTCTCTCCTCTGTTCCCCATCCTTTTATAAACCATTCACACAACCGAATAAGAATTCATTGAATCTTGGTTCCAGAGGTGTGAGAAGTACTATTTCTCATTAGACCAGGGTTGGAGAGACCTCTGCCCTGGCTCCTGGGACTTCTGACACATTGCTACTCATAGTGTGGTCCATGGACCAACAGCAGATGCATCACGTGGGAGTTTGTTAGAAATGCAGACTTTTGAGTGCCCCTAGAGATTTAAGGAATCATAATTTGCATTTTAATAAGATTCCAAGGTGATTAATATTCACATTAAGGTTTGAAAAGTTCTGTTTTAGGGGCCCTCTCCTCTGGCCACACCACTTTGTATCAAGCAAGATTAGGAAAGATCAAGGAGATGTGCCCACTCAGAACTTGCCCATCTCCTGAACACCTTCTGGGTTCCTGGATCCAACCAAAAGTCCTGAGTCTGCTTCCAGGGCATATACCCGACTGACTATATAGCTAGTATGCAGTCCTCTAGGCCTAAGAGGAGTCAGGTGTGGCTGTTTGGAAGGCAGAAGTAGGAAGATCTATGGAAAAAGCTTGGTGAGGTGGCTGAAAGATCCACGCATGGGCCTAGGGGTTTCTCAGTGTGGGAGGGACCTGTGGGGGTTGGGGAGACAGTAATGGCATGATGCCAGAATGCCAGCTCTCTTCGCTCTTCCAAATTCCAGTATGGGACTCCAAGGAGCCCACAGACTCTAAATTCACACCTGGCCTTCCACGTTGTTATGACAGTTTGTTTGTCAAGATAGAAGGAAAGGGCCTTTTTTTATTTAAACATTTGTTAGCTTGATATATAACTTTTAAACATTCAGACATATGGTATGTGGGCCTCTGTTTGTACTCTTGGCTCAGTCCTGCAGATGTTCAGGGGGAGCCTGCTTGTGATGAGATGCAAAGACATCTGAGGTTTTCCAGCACAGCGTGTCCCCTTTTGTATACAGGAGACCCAAAGTTGAGTTGCAGGCTACCTAACTCTCTCCCTAAAGCTGCATTCCTTTGTGTTCTGGAAACTCTTCCTAAACATAGTGGCTATTTAGGTGATTTCCTTCACAATTCCTTATAGCAGCTATTTGTCCATCCCTTAATAGAACTTTCCTCTGTCTTCTCTCAATTTTTCCATGTTGCTGTTTTTGGGTCTAAGTTCACAATAGAGGTAACATTCTATCCTAAGCACCTTCCCAATGCAAGATACTGAACCTAGGTCCTCCAACTTAGCATCTGAAATCCTGGACCCTATTTCTGAAATTCTGATTTGGTAAAGGTGAGGTCCAGGGATCTGCTGTTTGAGGAAACACCCTGGTGATTCTAATATTGATGGTTGGTGGACCACACTTGAAGAAATCTGAGTCTGAAGAGAAGGTAGCTTCAGCATCCCTGTGTGGCCAAGTTTCCAGTGATAGCCCAGGTCATGACTGCCAATTAGTTGTACAGACAGTGGTGGCTCACAAGTAGCTTGGAGGTCATGAGATACCCTGCATTCAACTTAACTAACATTTATTAGACATCCGCTCTTTGTGGAATAATGTAATGGCTACTGAAACTGACTAAAGTATAAGACACCAGTCCAGTCATGAGAACATTAGACTCCTTTTCTCTCTACTTACACTAAATTAGGACCGTCATTAATATAACATAGGAATAGCTATTTTGTTTTGTTATTCCCCAAATTGCTGTGTTATAGGCAAAGGACAAAATACAGATGAATGACTTAGTATCCACTAGTTAAGAACAATGTATTGAAAGAACCTATGGTTATAAAATAAAATATTCTAATAATCCCAATTGCAATGACATTAAATCTTAGTCAAAAACTATCAATTTTAAAATTAAGCCACTAAAAATGTAACTTTTGATTTCATGTGAAAGAATTTTTTAAAGACTCTCAAGGAGCTTTTAATAAGTCTATATAGTCACAGCGATAATGAGTAAAGTATCTATTTAGGTTGTATTATCTGAGTAAAGGAGAAAAACCTTTTTTTGTTTCTGTTTAGCCTGGAATCACTCAACTTGATTAGCTGTTATTCCCCAAATTCACACTAATCTCTTGGCCTTAGCTTTCTTTGATATAGCTTGGGTGTGGAATTAGAGATATAAGCACTATTCTTTTTGCTAAATTCCATGCATTACTTCTGAGGCTGACATCCCTGGACAGAGCATGTAAAAACCCTTGGACACTGTTGTCAAGGTTTCTCTCACGTAGTTCACTGAGGCAGTTATGAGCCTGAGAGGAAGAATTTGTTAATTAAATGCCTTTTTGTCATAAGGATTATTGATACCACTTTAAATTATATTTGGGGAATGAATGCAATATCTATTTTCTTTAAACACTCTGAACCCCTACACAAACATCCTGACTTATATCTCAGAAAAAAAAACAAAGTTGTCCTTGTGATTTAATATCAAACTGGAGTGAATGATTAAAAATCCCTTCTAGACTGAGTCTAGGAGGGAAGAATCCTGCCCATATGCACTTAGAGGGGGAGAATAAACTTTTCACTTATAGAAATCCCTTGAATTGTGAAAGATCTTCTACCTTACTTTTCTCATCTCTATTCAAAACTTGGGAGAGACTGAAGCAGACTTAAATTACAATTCTGAGCCCCCAAAGCAGATTTTGGAAATGGGTATCATCGTGCTTTGGGGATTGTGGAATGAAGTCACACTGGACCCCCATGCAGAGTGTCCCTCTTTTGAACTCTCTTTGCAAGGCGCTAATCAAATTGTCCAGAATTTCAAGTGTGAGGACTAAGAGCAGTTCCAAGCCTGGTATTTCTAAAAGGAAATGATGGTTGTCCCAGAGCTTTCTAGCCAAGGCAACCCATTCTCAGGCCACCTGGCTTGTTGTGTGATTTCCTGGCACATCTGGAGACTGACTCAGGATGCGGTGGGGCTGGTCTGCACATCACACCACAAGCAGCCTTTTCCATTCCATACCTGCCAAGAAGACAGCCAGGAGTGTGGTTTAGGAAGTAGAGAAAAGGTGAAAAGGCAGCAGGGTGAGCCTGTTGTCCCAGCTCACCTTTTTTTCCTGTCCCTGATGACTTGCATCTTTGCCCAGACAGCCACCATTTTGTTCTCCCAGTCAATTGAAGGATCAAAAAGTACCTGGGTTTGGGCAGAGGTAACTTCTTAGAATGGCAGAAGCGAGGGGTGAAACAGAATGAACTTGATCTTCTCCCCACCTTCCTCTTTCCAGTTAAGAGCAAGTTCCTCATGCTGAGATTGCAGGCTGAAGGGCTGCAATCCTGCCCCAACCTGCACTAAGGAAGCTGGAAATAGAGACGGCCCCTGCCTGGACCTATCTAGCACACTTAATCTGCATATGTATATTTCCTGCTTTTTGCCCCATGTTACTGCCTCTTCACAGCAACTGAATCTACATATGCAGGCCACATGGCTTTGGTTTCTGTAAGTTGTAACTGCTTCTCTGGGACTGGAGAAGCAATCTAGCTGCTCCTTCTGTTTGATCAAGTTGCGTAAAGTTCACTTTTCCTTCTCCCCTCTTCTGCCTGTTTCTTTCGCAGGCGGGCGGCTGAATTCAGACAGCCAGGATCCAGGCGGGCTTCCTGAGCCGGGCTGCCCATAACAAGTGGGGGATGCTGCCCGCCCAAGAAGTAACCCAATCACGTGGCGAGTAGGTGGTGGAAGGGTGGGAATTAGGGGAGGGGGAGGACCCAATCTAAAATCAACACAAATCCAGTTTTTCGTCCCAAAACTTTATATGTGCTCTTGTGCTTTCCCAGGCTCTCTCTCTCTCTCTCTCTCTCTCTCTCTCTCTCTCTCTCTCTCACACACACACACACACACACACACTTTCCTAATACAGAATTCTCTCCATATTGGGCCTTGTTGATGCCCATCTAGATCCTCCTTAAATGCTTCCAATGATGGGACTCTTACTCTCTTTCATGGGTTACCCATGGAAGTCCACTATGGGAATATTCCAGATACCACTTCTATGTAACAGGTTTAATACCTTGAACTCAGCCAAATTAGTCTTAAGGACCACTGACTTGGACCAAAACAGCTTTGGCCTTTAAGATGAAATCAGGAATTCTCTCATCTTCAGGTGGGTTCACCACTCTCTGACCTTGGATAACCATTAATCCCAGGAAACCTGATAGCAGGAACTTTACATATGTAATATAAACCACTCCCTTATGGGTTTTTTGTTTTTGTTTCTTTTGTGGACCATGGTTTGAACCGAGGACCTGGCACATACTAGGCAAGACCTTTATCACGGAGCTGTACTCCGAGCTCCTCCCTTATGTTTTTGAATTCTGTTACAGCCACCTTTGCTTCTTGTCTTTGGTGAATGTGGTCTTCTGTCACTTTGGGGGTTCCAACTACTGTAGGTGGAAGGTCTTTAAGTAACGGAATAAAGAGATGAACTTTCAAGTGAAATGGAAGCAGATAGAAGCTGGAGCCAGATAAAAGACATTTGAGTTGAATTTTTCCAGAGATACTTAGAGACTAGAATATCTGTTGGTCATGTCTCACATTGAATTTTTCTTGGGCATTTGCTTTGCTTCCTTTGCCCATATGCTATCTCAGCTGTTTTTACTAATGGACATTGCTGTAGCAAGAAATTATCAGCTAGGACTCTTACCACGTGTTTAAAAAATGAGCTCCTACTGTCTTAAGGGAAAATTAGAAAAAGTGCTGCTTTAATGGAATTTTACTCAGCCATAAAGAAGAATGAAATGATGGCATTTGCTGGTAAATGGATGGAACTGCACACTATCATGCTAAGTGAAATAAGCCAATCCCCCAAACCAAAGGCTGAATGTTCTCTCTGATATGCAGATGTTGCTGCACAATAAGGGGTTGGGGGATAGAAGTTCATTGGATTAGACAAAGGGGAATGAAGGGAAGGGAGGGGGATGGGAACAGGAAAGACAGTGGAATGAATCAGACATCACTCTCCTATGTTCATATATGAATACATGACCAGTGAAACTCCACATCATGTACAACCACAAGAATGGGATCCTAATTAGAATAAGTTATACTCCATGTATGTATAATATGTCAAAATACACTCTGCTGCCCTGTATATCTAAAAGTCACAAATGAAAAAAAGAAGAAAAAGTGCTGTTTTGCATAACTGAGAAATTCAGACTGGAGGGAGGCTAGCTTTTATTCACATGCCCTAGTGCTGTCACCAAGACCCAGTTCCCTCCATCTGACAGCACAGCTGCATTCTCCTCTATCCATTGACTTTATTCTCAGACTTCGCAAGGTAATAGGACACTGGCAGTGGCTTTTCTTTATTTTCTCACTTCCAAATCTTGTTAATCGAATCAGAGGGAAGCTTTGACAGGAGCTATGAGAAATTGATTTCTCCTCTCCTTCTCTTTTTTATATCCTGGTGTGAGAGGTGGAGCTCCAGTTAGACCATTTGAATTAAAGCTTGGAGGGATCTGTGCCCAAATAGAAATTTGCTCTGTTGCTGGAACAGAGGGTAACAGGTACTGGGAGGCCAATAGAATGTCCATAAGACAGACAGCTGTCAAGTTTCTTTTGGATGCTTCTACTCCCTCAGAGGGGCTCACATATACATATTCGTTGGAAACTGTCAATACTGGCAGCTACAGATTCTAACACAAGTGATCAAGGAGGAGATTTCTTGGAGTAGAACACCAAGAAGAATTTTGGAAGTCAGTGACAAAAGTAGGAGGGTGTTGGAGGGAATTTTAATCTGGGGAGGGACTGGGAGAAATGAGGAAAATCAGAGGACAAAGTGCCAAAGTCATTTGACCACAATATGCTCCAAGACTATGTAATAATATTAATACTGCTTTGCAATAATGTATATGAAGCATGAGTCTAGATGTTATTTTGGTTTTTAATACATATCAACATATTTAATTCTTACAATAATTTTAAAATGTCAAAATACTATCACCATCATTCTCATTTTACAGATGTGAAATCAAGGGCCAAAGAGGTTGAATAACTTTTCTAAGATCACAGAGCTACTAAGCAATAGAACTGGAATTTAAATCCTGGTGACTCTTAACCCCCACATTATAGTATTTCCAGTGTATGAAATGAAGTCACAGAAATGACAATATTTTGATGGTCCTGGAGAAAGGAAAATGGCTGACGGAGCGACTAAGGCCTTTTCTAGAGCTGACCTCCTCAAGGACCTAGAAGGACAGAGGAACAAGAGAACGAAACCTTAGTTCGTCATGGCAGAGGTGAAAGGGTATAATTACATCCCACACTATACAGTGAAGTATAAAGGTTGCAGTAAAATAGGTGAAGTGTAGGGTGTGGATCAACAATAAGAGGCCCTGAGTTTTTTGCCAGACTAACCACTAACTTGCAGTGTGACTGTGTACAAGTCACTTAACCTCTCTGAGCCTCAGTTTCGTCTGCTAATAAGGATGACTGCTTTCTTTTTGCATCATTATGGAGATTAGACAGAATTATGTGAGATGAAACACTTTGTATAGAGAACTCCCAGTCATAATTGTGCTTGCTATAGGCACTTAAAAGCTTATTTCTTGTAATTTATGATGTCATCATTGAGACACTATTATTAAAGCCTGTTTTTCTAAAGAGTATTACACAATTACATTTTCAATGTAGATAATTTGAAAAGCAAAGATACAGAGAAGTAAACAAAGAAATTATGCAGAAAAGTGTACTCAACATTTCAGTTAGTTTTTTTTTCAGTTGGTTTTCAATGTCTGTTTATACCTATTTTTTTTCTTTCTTTTTTTATTTTTTTTTTGGGGTGCTGGGGCTTGAACCCAAGTCCTTGTGCTTGTGAGGCAAGCACTCTGCCAGCTGAGCTACATCCCCAGCCCTATACCTTTTTGTTAATAGTGTTTCAATCTAGTGTTTTATTTTACCTAGACTTGCCTTTATTTTTTTGCAATCCACTTTTCCCCATTTAATACCTTCTGAATATATTTCTTTGTCCTAATTTTTTTACAACACTGACTTCTAAATTTTCTGACCATGATGTACCATAAAAAATTATTCATATTGTAACCAAGTAAACACACTCACATACACACACACACAAATGCACACACACACACACATATACATACACACATATACATAATTCACCCAATACTTGCCCTTCCAGTGTATGGGGTACTTTGCTATTTTCTATTCTATTTTGTAATAAAATAGTTTGTGATAGAATACAGCATTTCATGATTTGCTAATAAATGATAAGAGCTACATATGGATCATAATTTCTGCTTTGAAAATCATTAATCAATTTTATTGGTTAGATGATAGTCCACTGTAGAGATTTAATATAGTCATTTAACAAATCTTTGGTTGCTGAACTTTTATATATTTTTTTGCAATATTTTCTCATTGTATTGAATACCTGTTACATGCTAGGCACTGTTCAAGATGTTAGGGGGTGAGGTAACCTAGAGGTGAACTAAAGAGATTTGCTCCCTAGTGTTAATGCAATTGCATTCTACGGCACACATGTGGCAATACACACATATAGAGACCAGGAAATCCAAAAATACTGTGATAGGAATTCTTGGGGTGAGCCTACTTTAACTGCTGATCAAGAAAGGCCTCTTTAGGGGTTGGCACTTAAGCTGGTAGTTTAGAAGATATTGGTGAATCACTTCTTGAGAAAATCTAGGGAAAGAGAATCCAGGCTGGGAGAGCATCCAGCAGCAAGGTCCTATGGTCATCTAGACTCTGACATGTTTGAGAATCGGAGGATGGCCAATGTGATCGAGAACAATGGGCAAAGTGGGAGGGAGGTCATACAATGGTTTTAAGAGATGTGATCTGGCCAGATCATCCAGTGAATAAGATAGACAGTAAAATGGTCATGCAACCAGGGTAATGTGTGTGATTAAGGTTTTTTTTTTTCCCCCGAATGTACAGACCACTACATGAAAATGATCTGTAGAAACATTCCAGCAAACCTTTTGAACTTTGAGAGTAGGTGCATGAAAGTGGGGGTGGACCTGAATGGAGGTTATAGGAAAGTTCAAACTCAAGAGCTAAAAGGGTACAGTCAATTAGAAGGTCATAGGCTGAGCCGATAGCCTTGGTACTTTTCCAATACCTATTTAGCTTGGAGTTTGACCAATAACCTTGGAATTTTTCCAGTCCTTGTTTAACATGGATTTTGATCAATGCCCCTATCCAGAGCCATATAAGTCCCTAGACTAGTACATTTAAGTGGTAACCTGCAATCAGGTTCCCTCTCAGGTATTGAGAGCTCTACTTCTTTTTCTCACTTAAAATAAATCCTTCTCCTATCACTTTTTCCTTCAGTTGTTGTCTGTGGATCTCAGTCTTTGAATTTGCCAGACAAGAACCCAGAAAGAAATTGGCAGTAAGCTACAAGGGTCCACCATCAACAGCTGCAACATGCCACTTGAAAGAAGTGGGGAATCTGGCTTTGCCGGCTGTGACCCTTGGAGCTGACACCCGCAGGCATCACTTGCTGTGATTAGCTGCTAACATCAAAATGGGCTTTCTCAGCTGCAAAGGCCTGGAGCTTGCATAGACTCCACCTGCCAGCAGAGGTACAGAATCTAGTTTCATCTCAAACTCTGGTTTTACCAGGACCTTCTATGACAAACACACCCCATCTTTGCTTACAGGCACAGTTACACTGTGGGGACAAAGTTTGGGCAGGGGGTCTGGAGCAGCAGCTACTGTGGATGGGGCAGTAAGACTGACAAGTTACCATGTTTTTCTGAATGAGGGCCTCTGTGTTAAGGAGGATCCAAGCTTTGTTGGAGAACTATGGTCCTGGCCCAGCACTTTTTACTGCTCCAAATATGTCCTTCCTGAAGGATTTAATCTTCTGGTGAATAAGGTGTTTGATCACTCTTTTCCTCAGCACCTTGCTGATGCTTGACACATAGTAGGTGTTCAAGAAATATTTATGAAGCAAACAAATGAATACCTGGATATACCTAGGCCCATAAATAAAGGACATGGGCAATTTCTGAAAAATCATTACTGTACATTCACATTTTCTCAAATGTGATTCTCTATCCTCACACTAACAGAGGAGAAAGGCCTTTCATGGGGCGAAGGGGAAAATATTTCTTTCAGCTCCTCTTTGGTAAAGTCACAAATAATCTCTCAGAAGCCATTATGTATTTTACTTGGTCTTTTTTTAAAAATGAAATGGCATGACGACTCACCAGCTGCTTTTTTGCAGTGAAAAAAGAGAACACATTGCTATTGCCAGAAACAGATGTTGAAGAGGCCTAGAAATCTGATTTTTCCACATCAGGGACCCTGTTGTGTATTGAAATAAATTGACGGGGTTACTGGAAGCTAGATTGCTGGTTTCTTTGAGGTTGCTCATTGCCTTGAAGGAGGGAGCATGGGGAATGCAGTCAGAATGGATGGGCCCTGGAGGAGCCTCCAAAGGAAGGCCTTGCCTGTCAGGGCCTCCCTGCGGCTTTGCCATGGGCTTTCATAACACACAGCTTTCCCCTGCTCTGCTCGCTCATCCTCATCATAAACCCGTGCCCTGGGTAAACACCGACAGGGCGGGACAGAGACATTTTATTCTGGTAGTTAATGAATGCCTCTCTTGACTATTTTCCAGTTTCTGAGTAAATGGCCTAGGCCTGGTGCTTTGGGATACAGCAAACATTCCAGTGATCAGTGTAGGGCAGAGTATGAGGAACAAAGCGAGGTCTCTGAGAGATCAACTAAATATCTCCCTAAGGAATTTGAACTCACAAGTGTAGTCACGGGGTAAGAAAACGGGTTTGATCTTCATCGAAATAATTTTCCTTGTATTGGGGAGGGGGAGAGAGCTTGCTTATGTGGGGAGACAAGGCAAAATTAACACAATTGCCCTCTGTGCTTTCTTGAGATTTTTAATGAAGTATAATGTCTATACAGGAAGTGCAAAAATCATAAGTGTACGTTCAGTGAATTTGCATAAAATCAAAACACCTGGGAAGCTGGTATCCAGATCATGAATCAGAACATAATTGACACTATGAAGACCCCTCATTCTCCCTTCTGGTCACCTCCCCCACAATTGATTAGTTTTGTGTATTTTTATTTTTGATTCATTTTTTATTGGTGCATTACAATTATACATTGTAATGTACAGTTATATACAATAGTGGGATTCATTATACCGTACCTGTACATGCACATAATTTGATTAATCTCATTCCCCTTCCCTTTCCCTGCTCCCTTCCCCTGATCTGCTTGCTGTACTCTACTGGTATTCTTTCTTCTATTATTATTTTAATTAATGCATTATAATCATATATAAAATGAGGATTCATTGTGGTGTGAGCATGTGTGGATCTAGCATAATTGGGTATGTTTTGTTTCCCAGTACTGTTTTTGAACTTCATGTAAATGAAATCATATAGTATAGGATCGATTGTGTCTGGCTTCTTTCATTGAACATTGTGTTTGTGAAGTTCTTCCATATTTTTATGTATGGTAGTAATTCACTTACTCTCGTTGCCAGAGTCATCATTGTGTATTAATATACTACAGTTCATTTATCTTTTCTGCTTTTGATGAGCATTGGGGGTAGTTTCTAGCTTTTTCCTGATATAGCTGATGCTCTCTAACATTTGTTTTCATGAACCTAGGCCTGCATTTCTGTTGGGTACAGCCCTAGGAGTGGAATTGCCAGGTGATAGATTTGTATATGTCCCACTTTAGATGCTGCAGTTTTCCAATGTATTGTACCTGTTGCCACTCCCATTAGCAGTGCACATGACTCTGGTCTCTTATCATTTTGCTGCTGTCTCATCCTTCCCTATCCCCCTACCTTGGCTAACTCTGCAGACACCACTGTGAATATCTGTGTGTGCTTTGACAGGGCTTCAGTTGAGAAAGACTGTACTCTGAAGCTGTCTTTCCTCCTTTCTCTTAAGTAGAATGCTTTCTGTAGCCACAGCAATGCCGATCGCTCAGCATCTGCTCAAGTATGAAATTAATCTTTACATAATGCTTCCTGGGATTGGGGGAGGTGCAATTAGAAGAAACCATTCTGGTGTTGAGATATTATTTTTCAGGAGCAGAGCTTCCAAATGTCCCTGGTTCCCTGGATATTAAAAGCTGACAGAGGGCATGAATGAGGGTTTAACTTGCTTTCTGAAAAGTAACAGAAGCAGATGTTAAGAGAGTTAGGAGAATCAGTAAGAATTGTAGTTAAGGGTTGAACTGTTTAGGATTAAACTGTGGTTCCATCACTTACTGTGTGACATGGGACAAATTACTTGACATCTCTGTGCTTCAGTTGTATCAGCTGCCAAGCAGAGATAATATTAATATCTACCTCATCTGGGTAGATTTGTGAGTGCTCAATGAGTTGATACATACTCCTGGAGAGTGCCTGGCACATGCTAAGTGCTATGTGAGTGTTAGCTGGATTATTGCCTATCTTAAGTCTTGAACCCTTCTAGAAGCAGTGCTCTAGATGGAGATTCTTGTTCAAGTTCAATTGAAAGAGTACTATCAGGAGGGGGAGGGCAGGAAGCAGGACAGGACAGGGGAAGGGGTTAAGCAACAATGAGTTTTAGCTGGAGTCTAGTTTGAGCTGCATCCCACTAGTACCACCAGAGCAGTCCTGCCTTGAAATAGGGGCAATGGCATTTGATGCTCCCATGCCAATCAGTCATTGGCTGTGGACTGCTGGTGGCGGGACACTCTTGGACTGGGTACAATCCTCTAGAGAATGCTGCAGCTGTAAGCTCTTAACAGCCAGCAGCGCACAGCAGCTGAGAGCCGGGTGCACCTGTCACAAAGGGGATCTGGGCAGGGCACCAACCCTATTTACTTTTCATAGCCAGGCTTTTATTTGTAGTCAAGTAAAAAGAGCTGCAAGACTGATGATAAAGAAGGTCTTTGTTAGGAACAAGAATGTGCACGTGCATCTCTGAGCTCGAAAAGTTTGTACCTGCAGTTGCCTTGGTGTAGGCTGAAAGCATTACCACTCACCCTGTACTGATGTCCTTTTCACTTAATCTGACTCTTAACCCTGCTTCTTGGGATACTTACTATTCTAGACCACCATCTTTAATCTAATTTCTTTTCTGCCTTCTGACCATCTCTGTGCCTTTGGGAGAAATGGAAAGAAATGTACAGGAGGTGCCATCTATTTGAGGCTCTCTAGATCCTCAGTCTATTTGCTTGACAGTGAAATGTTGCCAACCAAGAGCTCATCACTGAATCAGCATTTAGGTAATCTGCCCCTCTTTTTGGGAGATGGAAGCAAGTGAGTTCTGCCAAGTGTGTGTTTGATTTCTAGGTGGCTCTGCTTACTGGCTACTCTGTCACATATACAGATCTCCACCAGGACAGGGCAAGGCAAAATTAAAGCAAGATGAGTCACCGTGTGGACAAATAGGAAGCTGCTTACTTTCTTGTCTTTGTTCCTGGGGAATGGTAGAGGAGCCTGGGAATGTCCCAGTCCCTAGTGGGACAGGGTTTGAAAGTACATGTGGGAGCCAATCTCACGCTGATGTGTGTGTTTCCTAATTCCAATTCAACAAAGTGGGAGAGGTGCATCTCAGCTTGCCTGGAAGGTCAAATCTGGGAAAGGAAATCAGGATGTACAGTAGCACTCAGTTGTAATCTGCAACATGTCCATCTCTAAGCATTGGTTTCTTAGATTGTACGCAGTTCACTTGCTCATTCATTTATTCACTCATGCAGTTGGTATGCAGTAAATATCCTCTATTTGCCAATTTTGGCACTCCATGATGAACTGGTGAAGGAAATCAGCCACAGGATAAATAACTATAATTGGAATGAGTGTCACAAAGGTCCAAACTGAGCAAAAATTGAGAGGTTTAGCACATTCCACACTACCACCAGGAGCAGAGTAGGGAAGGTTTCCTAGCATAGAGATGACTGCACATGAAATCTTGTGAACCTGAAAGAAGACCAAAGTCTAGATTAAAAAATCACATTTTGTGGGCTGGGATTGTAGCTCAGTGGTAGAGTGCTTGAGTAGCACGTGTGAATCTCTGGGTTTGATCCTCAGCACCACATAAAAATAAATAAATAAAATAAAGGTATTATGTCCATCTACAACTAAAAAAGACATTCTGTGTCTCAGTGCTTTTGATGCAATTTAAAGACCACACAAAAGCCTGCAGGTTCATTTACACAAACATTTCACAAACATCTGAACATAAACATCAGGACACACCACCTGGACTCACTTTTGATTCTCTAAGTAGTTACATTTTTGTATCCCTTTTTTCTATTTAAGCTGCTCTGTTCAGATATACCTGAACATCAGTTAGGTTGATGAGCAGTTCAAAGGAAAACCTGATAGAAGAATGAAAGGATTCCATCAAGATTCTACCATCTGGCCGGGCGTGGTGGCGAACGCCTGTAATCCCAGCACTTGGGAGGTTGAGGCAGGAGGATCTCGAGTTCAAAGCCAGCCTCAGCTAGTTAGTGAGGCTGCAAAGCAACTCAGTGAGACGCTGTCCCTAAATAAAATACAAAAAATAGGGCTGGGGTTGTGACTCAGGGGTGGAGTGCCCCTGGGTTCAATCCCCAGTACCAAAAAAAAAAAAAAAAAAAGATTCCACCATCTAATTGTGGTTCCTGAATCTCCCCCCAACACCCCTGAGAAGACTTGGAAGCAGGTGGTATGTTTTCATGTTTGGTTAAGTTTATGTCTTTACCCCTGATGAGAGTTGGCCAATGTGCGTGTGACTGTTGGTCACAATGTGACTCAGTGGTCAACAAAACCCATGGGACCTGACCTCTGAGGCTGGTGCTTCACCATGTGCTATAACTTCCTCATTTCCTTTTATGGCTGGTGAATTTGACTTTTTAGACTATAATTTCATGAAGCACAGTCATCGGTTCAGTGTCAGAGCTAAATGAAGGCAGTGTAGGCCAGATAGGCAATGTAATATAGCAACACAACGGCAGCAGAAATGCTGGTAATACTAGGAGTAGGAGCAGTGACTATTTAGTGTCAAGGACTGTACTTAGCACTTGTCTGCATTATTTCATTTAATTCTCTTAACTGTCCTAGGATGTTTGTATTAGCATTAGTGTCCAATAGAGGTCAACTCCTTTGACCAAGGTCATGATGGTTTAAGTGACAGACCCAGAACTGGAATCAAGGTATCTCTTCCTGAAAACTCTATTCTCTTAAATATTTTGCTTGATCATCTTTCAAAACAATGAGTTTTGTCAGAAAAGAAAATTAAGCTGCTAGTGAAAGTTCTATGACCCTAATGAGGCTATTTTAAAACTTGGCCCTTTGGTTTTCTTCTCTGAGGAATGAAAATAGCTCAAAGGGGTTGTGAAAATGAAGTGGGTTAATTTAAAATCTCTGGCACACAGTGGGAACTCAATAAATGGTAGTTACCTTCCTCTCTGAGACTGTCACTTGGATTCCTTTGCAAGATGAAAATCAAGAAATCATTAGTTCAAATTGAAGCTTTCCAGAAGCTTCCAAATCGAAACTCACACTCACACTGCCTGAGTTTTTCCAGCTCAGGAAGGAGGCTAGCAAAATATCCCAGTCTCACCCAAGTACTCTCTTCCCAAGTTAAAGCCTGATAAGAAAGATTGGTAGATAACTTCTTTTCAATGGGGTAATCAATGTGGAAATACACGCCATTACTTTACCATCCAAAGATTTATTCCAGAACCACGTGATGCTGTTGTAACTTTGAATGAAGAGAATCATCTAAAGTGTAGGCCAGTGAAACTGGCAAAGGTAAAAAGAGTTCCTGGCAGTTTGAGATTCCATGCCTGACTGATGGCTGAAGCTCCCGGAAAGTAAGCCCAGTGACTCCTTATTGCCTGTGTAATGATTTGCCACTGAGTCACACTCCCAACTCCATCCCTGGCTGCTATGACACCCCAACTGGCTTTCCAACAGTCTTTCCAAACCAAGGAAGAGTCATACTTTTTGAAAACCTGCTTAGGGCTTCCTGTGACATAGGGTTGATCAAGGTGTGAGTTTAAGTCATGGTTTCGCTTCAATCTAGGTGAAACTCAAACAGTCTGGCCCATTTTCTTAAACTTTTTGAAGAACTAACTTTGGTCTTCATTGAGTTTCTGTGTTTTACTTTCATGTTCTTTTGCCTATCTTTATTTTTTCCTTTCTTTTACTTTCTTTGACCTTAATTTCTTGTATTTTTGTTTTTGCTTCTTGGATTGAGCAATGAGATCACTGACTTTTAGCTTTATTTTCTAATTTATGAATTTGAGGCTATAAATTTCCCTGTAAATGTGGTTTTAGCTGCATCCCACAAGTTTTGCTGTTCTATACAATCATGCATCACTTATCACTGAGTACACATTCTATGAAATGCATCATTAGGCAATTCTATCATTGTGTGAACATCATAGTGTATACTTACACAAACCTAGATGATATTGGTCAATCATTTGATGAGGCCTCTTGATGCAATTGGTAAACATCAGATGTATGAGACTGCTGCCAATGTAACACAGCATACTATTTTATGATAAACATTTTTACAAATAGAAGTACACTCTAGAACAATGCTAAATAGTGTAGTAAGTATATAAACCAATAACACAGTTGTTTATTATCATTATCAAATAGTAATACAAGATTGTATGTGTTACATACAATTGTATGTACATAATTGAATGTACTACACTTTTAAACAACTGGTAACACAGTAAGTTTGTTTACACCAGTAGCACCACAAGCACATGAGTAAGTTATTGCCCTATGATGTTATGACAACTTGATATCAATAGGTGATAGCAAATTTTCAGTCCCATTATAATCTTATGGGACCACCATCAATATGCTTTCCATCACTGAGTGAAACATTAGTATGCATGACTGTGTTTTCATTATTATTCAGTTATTTTCTAATTTCTGCTGGATTTTTTTTAACCTAGAGATTATTTGAAAGTATAGTATCAAATTCACAAATATTTGAGAATTTTCTAGCTATGTGTATTTTAAAATTGCTTTGTAGCTTAAATCACACACTCTGAGTAATTTCAATTGTTTGAAATTTGTTCCTATTTGCTTTCTGGCCCAATCATATATTTAATTTTGCTAAGTGCTTCATGTATACTTGAAATGTATAAGTGTGTGTGTGTGTGTGTACACATATACATATATATGCCAGTTAAGTCAGATTTGTTATTTGTAGCATTCAGATCCTCTAAATTCTTGATTTTTTTCCTGTTTTTTCCCCTCCATTAGTTGGGAAGGAAATAAATAAGACAGAAATTATGACAATGATTCAGATCTCAGAATGAAGTACACGTACCTCCATTTTCCATTCCTTAGAGGAACTGCTTTATATAAATTCTTGTTTTCCAGAAAGATGTACATTTGGGATAGAGTGATCCAAAGTCTTGCTGGTGGTCTTGGATTTTCAAAAATTGGGGAAATACATCAAAACTCTCCACTGTGGTAGTGGATTTGTCTGTTTCTTATTTCTTTTAATCATTTTTTGCTTTATATTTTGAGGCTATATTATTTTATACATATAGGATTGTTCTATCTACCTGGAAGACTGACCTTTTTTGTCAAATGTCATTCTTTATCTCTTCTAATTCTTTTTACTTTAAAGTCTACTTTGTTTGCTATTATTATATCCACACCAGCTTTCTTTTGATTAACATTCATATGGCATAACTTATTATATCTTTTTTCCTTCAACCTTGCTGTGTCTTTATACGGAAGGAAATGACATTGTATCAAATGCCTCAAAGAATGTTGGGGTCCCTTCAATGTTTCTTTTCTCTCTGAGATCTTATTCCCTGTAGTTCCTGACCTCTGCATAACTCTAAACTCCAAGTGTTGTCTCTCCATGTTGTGATACTTCCAAAGCTCTATTTGGCTTTCTAATGTCTTAAAAGCCACTTTCCACTTGCCTTCTTAGAGTCTTGACTCCAAACATTTTATGAATCAGCACATTCCTCAAGGAGAAGATTGGGTGCTGGATGCCAGATTCTCCTCAGTGCATTGCCTTTCTCTCTAGGACCCTGGACTTTCAAGTCCCTGCTGCATGTTCTTTGTATTTTGGTCCCACTCTTTTACTTGTTCTCTGTGGGAAGACTAATCTGCAAAAAATGATTCCAAGCATATCAGAAGTGGATGTCTAGGTGAATATTTTGGATGACCACTTAACCTGGGTAAGTCTTAGTTTCCTCATTACTAAAATGGGAGCATATGAGACATAACTTATGGTGTTGTTTTGAGGCTTAAATATATGTTAAATGAACTTTATAAGCCTAAAAGGTATTTGAATACAAGCTGCTATTAAGTATTTAAATGTTTGAAATTCCTGAAGAAAAACTGCTGAGTGTCCATATAAAGCAGTTGGTCTATATGGGCAGTCTACCTGGAGATGTGACAGGAAGTTGCTTCTGCTGGGAACTTGTTTGTTATTATTGTTGAATTTATCACTTGTTAGTGAAACAGCTTATCTTCTTGTAGTGGTATGAAGTTTCAGAACACTGTACCAAAGACTTTGTCTAAAGTTTCACTTTTGGAACACTAAGGCCATCAGCAGGACTTGGGACCAGCCTTTCCCAAAGGCATATCTTTCTGGCAAGTAGGAGCTTATCTAAAAGAGTTGGAAGGAATGGAAAATACCAGTACGTGTGCTTCGTTCTGATATCTGGGCCATTGTGGTCATTTCTGCTTGCTAGTTACAATCTTAGAGTTTACCTCAGACTTCTCCCTTGAGTAAATCCTGCTCAGCTTGGGTGATATGAAAGTTGTACAACTTGTTGACCTTTTCTGAGTAAATATTTGTTTCAGCTACAGTTCTTTTTCTTACTGTCCTGACATTTCTACATTTGTTCACAAGTTGTAGTACTCTCTGGCTTTTGCTCCTGGTGCAAGGACAGCAGCATCTTTGTAATACAAAGCTGAATTTGCCCATCACTAGAGTGGTCTTTTTTGAGACCACTTTACCTCTCCCCTGTCAAGTAGTGAATAAATCCTGCTTCTAGTTTATTGTGCCAGGTGTTTGAAATATCAACTTTTTATACCCACTATCATGCCCATTGTTTTAGGAGTCTCAGAATCCTGATGTCATTTGACTATAGGAAACCAACCATGATTCAAATCTGCCATTGAGATCTAAACAATAACCACTGATCAGGCTCCAAACGCTTTTATTTTTTTTTTTTGGTACAGGGGATTGAACCCAGGGGCACTTGGCCACATCCCAGCCCTATTTTGTATTTTATTTAGAGACAGGGTCTCACTGAGTTGCTTAGGGTCTTGCTAAGTTACTGAGGTGGGTTTTGAACTTGTGATTCTCCTGCCTCATCTTCCAGACCACTGGGATTACAGGTGTGCACCACCGCACCCGGCTCCCAAATCCTATTGAACTATAGATGTTAGCTTAGAGGGATATTACTGGGATTCAGGATCACCCCCATTTGTTGGAGTTCCAACCAGCTTTTGAATTGGCCTAACAAGCTCCTTGCTTTCCCTGATGGAACACCAGACATTATAAGGGGGAATGAGAAGGAAAGTTCTAGATGCTAAAGTCATGGTTCTCATTTGGAAGGTGTGCAAGTACGGAAAACACACTCAAAATGCAAATGGCAGGCTATACCTTAGGACTGCATCAGAACTCAGGGTGGAAGCAATGCTTCCCCTCTCTCTTTCCTCTTCCTTTCCAAAGAAAGCCATGTGCCAAAGCATGGGGAAGGTTTTAGATATCAGTGTGCCAGGGTCATCAAGAGAGCACTGGCAACTGTGTGCAATAAGTTTGCCACCATTTTGTGTCAGGGCTCAACAGACAGTCAAGAATTAAATTATTGGACAATAAAATTCCTAGTTTTAGGAGACCTGGTTCTGTCTACTATGTATTTGCTTTGCATCTGGAAGTAATTGACTGGATCTCTTCAACAACATTTTCTTAAATAGAAAATGGGCTAATGAAATAAGTTTGGTAAATTTTAGTGCTTGACAAATTGGTTTTTGTTTTTGATGTTATCAATGAAAAGATGAAGAATTAGATGTTATTATCCACAGTTCCTTTTGAATTTCCAGATGAAAACTGTCTAGTTTCAAGGATGATTTATACCAAACACATCCTCATTATGTTCACCAGACATCTCATGGCCAAGTTGGTTTTCCCTATCCCTAATCTCAAAATCTTAGAAATGCACTTTTACAATTTTTAAAACTCTCTTGGAATGAAGTTTGGTAATATGTGTTAACAGGTTTTAAATGTTCCTTTGAAGGACCAAGAAAAATTTTATACAGCTATTCTAAAATAATAGAAAAACTCATAAAATTGTTTTGGTATCTACACTAAAATATTATTTGTCAACATTAAATATTATTTAGATGAAGTCAGAGGAATTATTTTGTTCACCATTAAATTCTCAATGACTGGCACATAGAAGGTACTGAGTATATATTTGTTAAATGAATGAATTGATAATTAAATGCTACCTACTTGCCGTAGTGGATGCTGTGGTTGGCCACCTAGATCCCCTTTAAAGAGTGAAACCTTCATTCTTCTAGCTTAGAAGTGTTGAATGCAGAGAGCTACCTAGCCCAAAGTCTTGTACCATTTCTGGGGTATTCTACACCTGATGACTGACTAGTACACTACATAAAGGCTCAGCTCCCTTCTCCAAACTGGGGACAACTCTGATGAGTCATTCTTGCATTGCAGCCCAAGTCCCTCTTCTGCCTATTCCCATTTCCTGTTCCTATTTCCCAGATGTTGATACTAAGAGCATGTCCTAATAAATTGCCAGAGTCAGCTTTCCTGGGACCCCAGAGATAGTTGAACATAATACATGCTAAATAAAATATTGGTTCTGGCATTCAGAGAAGAGCAAGGGTCCTTAGGAACACATGGCTGTTTCTCCCAGCCCAAGAAATGAGCTCTAACAGCCCTAATAGAAGTGTTTTCTGTTAAATTCTTGTGGATAGGCTGGGCACAGTGGTGCATGTCTCTAATCCCAGTGGCTCGGGAGGTTGAGGCAGGAGGATTGCGAGTTCAAAGCCAGCCTCAGTGACAGCAAGGCACTAAGCAACTCAGTGAGACCCTGTCTCTAGATAAAATACAAAATAGGGCTGGGGATGTGGTTCAGTGGCCACATGCCCCTGAGTTCAATCCTCAGTTTCAAAAAAAAAAATACAAAATACAAAATAGGTCTGACTGGGAATGTGGCTCAGTGATTGAGCACTCCTGAGTTCAATCCCCAGTACACAGTCCTCCCCACCAAACTCTTGTGGATAAAGGTCAGGGAAGAAGTTGAGAGGGTGCCCACAGACCTGGATGTGTTCCAGTCAGTAAAGCATCGTAGTTAAACAAATGGACTTTGGTATCAGACAGCCCTGAGTTCACATGTCAACTCTGCCATTTACCAATTATATGACCTTTGACAGGTTCTCTCTCTTGGCCTGGACTTCTTCATCTACAAACAGGATTCAAAAGAATAGCTACCTTTTAGGGTTGTTGTGAGAATTCAATGAGATAAAATAGGTCTAGGTCATAGCATTGGACTAATTAGTGCTTAAGAAAAGGGGCCTTTAGTATGCTGTGGTCACTGGAGATTTAGAACTTGACCTGGTCTGGAGAATCACTGTAGAGAAACAGAAATGTGGGCTATGATCACATGAACAATAGTGAGTATTTCTGTGGGAGACATAGAGTTGCATGGCCTAGATCTCCCTCCAAGGAAAGATTATGTGTGTTGTCAGAGTTTGCCTCAGCTGCAGGGGCCAGCTCAGCTTAAGCATGCATGCAGGCTTGCCTTTGCCAATACTGATGAAAGGGTGGAGGGGATAAAAGGCCTATCATTTGAACCTAATCCAGGAGGGCTCCAGAGGTCCCAGGGGAGGGTGTGGGCTAGTGGAGACTTCGTTCAGTTTGCACTGCAGTTCAATTTCTCCCTCTGTCCAATCCTACTTTTGCATCCTTCTACCTTCTATAGGTGTTGATCCCTCATAAACAAACTTCATTGCGAATTCCATCTCAGAGGCTGCTCCAGAGCATCCAGCCTGCAACAAAATCCGAAAGCACAATTAAAGGGGAACTCTTCAGATGCCACCCCCTAGAACCCCTGACGTCCTTTGTTCATCCTTTTATCTTTCCTTTTGTGTTTCGTACTTTCCATATTCAGAGCATCGAGTTTTAATGGCCTGTTGTACACAGCTTGTCCATGAGCTGTCAGGTCAAGGCAGAAGCCTATTTAGACAAGTTGTCAGGTTGAACGAGAGGAGAAAAAAAATCCTAAATCAATGTGTTTTCACATGCAATCGCACGTGGGCTAATTTATCTGCAGCCATGTTCTACCCTGCCAGTTTGGCATAAGGATCCTCAGACAAGGGGGCTGCACATTGGCTGATTAACAGAGCGATTTTTATTGGTAGAAGGACAACACAATTGTTTTATGGTAATTATCACCATTTGAACCTGTGCACGTGCTCATGGGGGAGATTAAAGAAAAGACTCTGTACAGATGATGAAGCAGCTGGAAACCTGTGCAGGCCAGAGGGCTAGAACTATTTAGAATAGTAACTTTCTCTGCCTAGTATAAAGCCTGTGGGAGGTGACAGATTGGCTAACTTTTCAAATAGCCCTTGCACCTTATCTGTGGGACTGAAGCAAGGGTGTTCAGCTTTTAGAGTTGGGAAAACGGCAGGGTAGATTACTAGGGTGACTTGCTTAGAGATAACAGCCACGTCCATTTCAAGGCTACAGATGGAGTCAGTCATTCTAGAGGTGTTAAACTAGGCCATTAAACATCTTCCCTTACATTTCAGAAAAACAAAACCAACAAAAGCACACAAAACCAAAACGCCAGAAAAAACTTCGCCTCCCACCAAACGCACGCACACATGCATGTTTGAGTGTGCACACTCACGAATGAGTATGTTTTAGAGAGTCTTGTTGCTCTGGTAGTTTTAAACTTGAAAGGCCACAAACTACAAAACACATCCCGGGTGAATTGAAAACTCCAACTGGGGAAAACACAGACTTTGGTATTTTCTTCTTTGATATTTGATAATTCTCTTTGCATCTTTGTCCATTCCCACTGTCACATCTGAGTTTAGGACAAGGACAGAGCAAGATAAGTCTGTCACCGCAAGGCAAAACAGACGAGTGGAAAGCTGTAAAAATGGTTTGCAGACTGGAAATGGCTGTTTTAAAGCTTTGTGGTATATGATTAACTTAAAAGAATCTTGCTTAAATTGTTAAGAAGAATTCCTTTGGGTCTGCAGCTGTATCTGTGGCTAGAATTAGAAACACACGGCAATGGGGTCTATGACTTTTGGAGATCTTCCCACTTCTACTACTCTCTCTGCTTTTCATTTTTATTCCCTTTGCAAGTAAGGATCATTAAACGATACCTCTATCCTCATGGCTGGAGCACGAGAGTGGAAGGCCACAGAGAAGGGGCAATTCTGACAATCATTTTGTTAAGAAAACCCAGGCTCGAGAATCAAAACAGCTCTCTTTTCCCCAAACCGAGAAGACAGATAAAAGTCTAGGCATTCTGGAACTCCCACCCAATTGAGAAATGCTTGGCCCAGAATGGAGCATTAGAAAGTTGAGCTGCTGGGTGCAGTTAAGGCAGTTCCTACAGTCAGGCTTCCACTCTGCTGCCATTTCTAGAATGGCTTGGAAAGACAGATTTTATAATTGAAAATCAAAACATTTGACATGTGAATGTAAGGATTTATTTTTCCCTTTGTAAGGCCACTGAAAATTTTGCAGAGGGAGAGAAAATCAATTCGCCA
Organism: Glaucomys volans; assembly: GCA_020662805.1. Taxonomy (NCBI): domain Eukaryota; kingdom Metazoa; phylum Chordata; class Mammalia; order Rodentia; family Sciuridae; genus Glaucomys; species Glaucomys volans. Next base: position 832,507 of record JAJEJO010000138.1, read on the forward strand.
TTAAAAGAAGATGCTCAAATTAAACATGTCATTATCATTGGTTTCCTAGTGATGGACTTGCAAGAATAAACCTGGCAATGGGGTATGGAACCAGACGTCTATCAGCTATAATTTCACATGTGAACTGTTTCTGTTGTTGTTGTTTGTTTGGGGATTTTGAACCAACCATCAGCTGGTTTCTTTCAGTTTGCTAGAATCTGCTAGAAAACAAGCTTTGGTCTATGCTTTAATCAACTTTTTTTTTCTCTCGTGACTAAAAGATCTAACCAGCACAACTATAGAGGAGGAAAAGTTTATTTGGGGGCTCATGGTTTTAGAGGTCTCAGTTCACATACAGCAAGTTCCATTCCTCCAAGCTCAAGGTGAGGCAGAACATCATGGTGGAAGAGTGTGGCAGAGGGAAGCAGCTCACATGATGATCAGGAAGCAGAGAGAGAGGTCTCCACCTGCCAGATACAAATATATATCCCACCCACACTCCCAGTGACACACCTCCTCCAGCCACACCCTACCTGCCTTTAGTTACCACTCAGTTAATCCCCATCGGAGGATTAATCCACTGATTAGGTCAAGGCTCTCACAACCCAATCCTTTCTCCTCTGAACCTTCTTGCATTGTTTTACACGTGAGCTTTTGGGGAACTCCTCACATCCAAACCATAACACTCTACATTTGTTTCTTTCAAAATCACAGAATACAATTTATTTACCAACTTAAATGGTATGGTCAGTAAGAATCAGGCACTGAGCTAAAATTTATGACCATTGCTGTAAAATTACACACAGTTTAATGGAGGAATGGACAAAATGATTTAGATTAGAGATGGTGTGAGTAATGAGAGCACACTTAGTGTGTACTTCCTTTTAGGCATTAGGCTGAGTGCTCACATATATTAAGTCATTGAATTCTCACGACAGCCCTATCGTGTAGGTTGGTAAAGGCACATACATGTTATATGCCAAAAGTCACATGGCTAGTCCTTGGAAGAGTCAGAATTCAAACCTAGGCCATCTGGTGCAAAATGTGTGTTCTTCACCTTGACAATGGAGATGCGGCAGCCAACTGGGGTTAGAAAGAATTGAGGTGGGGTTAAGATGGGGAAGAGTCAAGGAAAGCTTTTTAGATGACATGACACAATAGCCTTGAAATTAACTTCCTGGCCATGGGAGAATGAGTGTGTATGTAAACCTAACCAGTGTGTGAATCAGAAGGGTAGGATAAGGAGAGAGATTTTCCACAACACAGCTCCATGGAAGAAAGGTCCACACTGCCCTAGGATGGTGGTACTGTTGGGCAATTGGAATGTTACTGCTCCCAGAGATCAGAATAGGAATTCTGCAAAACAGAGTTCCAAGATGAAGTAAATTTGGGAAACACTGGGATTCAACAAAGGTAATAAGTTTCTTTACCTCTGAATTTGCAAAGACCTTTAACATGCTGATGCACATGGTGAAGTTCCATGAAGAAAATAGAATTTGCTCACAGATTCTCTATTAACAGAAAGTCCTCTGAAGATTTCAAAGAACAAGAGTCCCGGGGAACACAATCTGGGAAATGCTGTCTTCCAGGCAGCATGGAACGGTTCAGTGTCCTGAACTCTGAGGCTCTTCTGACCTTTGTTTAGATGGTCAGACATGGTCTTCAGAGATGGCAGGCAATGGATGGTGGGCAGTGGGTTGGTGCTTAGTGTCTTTTTATCTATTGGTGCCCTTGATCCTGCCCAATTACTTAGGCACTTTCCCTGGGCCCTTTTGGTCCCCATTTTCCTCCTAAGGGTTATAGACTCTGGCTTTAGTTCTCCTGCCAGGCCCTGTGAAGTCAGCCTGTTACTCCAGCACTAGCAAGCTGACTTTGCCAGGTTGGAACTTTGTACAGGAGGACGCTGTTAGCCTTAACCTTCAAGTTGACTTAGCTTCTGCTCATTTCTCCTGACTATACCTGCCCTGTCCTTCTGTTCCTTCTCTTTCTCCCTTCCATCCATACTTCCGTTGCCTGATTTTGTTATGTGCATTCTGTGAGAACCACAGAATTGTAATATTTAGTACAATTGTTCACAACTTATCACTCTTATCACAGTCTTGGAGCAACTTGCCAAACTAAGATCATGTACCTGCCCCTTAGTTGGTGGATTAAGGGGACAGAATTATTGTGAGGAGTATGTGTGAGGGACCTTGTGAAAGACTTGAGAATCACCCATGTCTTTCACATGTTTTTCAAACGAATGTAGATTCTGTTGTGATTAACAAAACATTGTGTGTATATATTACTGGGATTCACAAAACAAATGTTAATTTATACTGAATTACCATTGTTTTTGTCAAATGTGTTTTTAAATTAATATGTATTATAAAGACTATTCTTTTGTTGGTGTCCATGTAACGTCTGATACAAATAGGGGGTTCTTGATGCCATCCAAACCTCAGTCTTTGAAATCAGCCAGACTTGGGTTCAAATTTGGCTTCTGTTATAGATTTACTGGGTGACTTGGGGAAAGTCACTCAACTTTGAAAACCTTAATTTCCTTACTTGAAAATGAGAATCAATATACTTGCCTCATGGATTTCTGTGGTGATTAAATGAAACAATGAATGTAAATCATCTAACAGATTTCATGGTTGTTTAATAAATGATTATTAATATTGTTGTTATGAAAAAAATAGAAATAAGGTGGAGAAAGAGGACCAGGGTAGCACAATGATGTTAGCGATGAGTTAGTCAGAGATCATAGGTGACCTTGGAGGTACCAAGGGAGATTAAAACCACTCACACCTACCATTGCACATCTCCTTATCTGTGGCTCTTCTGAGGTTTAGCATAAAGGCCCTAACTGAATGAATGATCAACATTCTGCCAAGTGGGCTGATCAGTGAGTGCTACAAGACACTTGCTGTACTTTGGTGACTCCACACCTGAGTCTCTTTCCTGTATTACTGAGTGGAGCTTGGTGGGAGACAAGGACCTTTGTGGTATGCATTGCTTTAGCTGTGATCATTCCAGTGGTAATGGCAGTGTTCAGAGTCAGTATTTGGAGGTGGCAGTGCCTGGGCTACTCTAATCAGACTGGCCTTGCAGCATGACCTCATCTGTGTTGGTGGCTTTCGGCCCCCTTTGCTCATCTCATCTTGTTTGCCAAGCCTGTGAGCTAACCAAGGGCCTATCAACAAATTTGTCTTCAGCTCGCATTATGGCAGGGTGAATTTCTATTGTTTGTGACCAAGAGCTGCTATTCCTCTGGTGTCCACCAATCTCATCTGACTTGTCTTAGATGTGTACGCTCCAGCTCTCATAGCCAGTACCAGACACTGTGCACAGTCTCATCCACATGGCAGAGAATTTGTGGGTGACATGCTCTCCTGGTCCAACAGTCTGCCTGCCAGAGTAGTTGGTGGCAAAAGAACCCATCATACCACATTTCTTCTCTGCCCCTCCACATCTATTTTGTCTGTCAGGCTAGAAGTGCAGTGGGAGGAACAACTGCCAAGGTTGCTGTGACAATATACAGCCAGGTCCTGATTATTTTTCCTGCTGCCCAATTATCTTTGCATGGCTACTTCAATCCAGCAAAGATAAAAACAGCTAAACCCATGCATGAGTTGAGGGGTAAGGCTGTCTTTTGTCTCCTCTGCTCTCTCTCCCCGCTTCCTGCGTGTGTACCCCAGGGATAAGCCCTCCAGGTTCTACACTCACTATCTGGGATCTGTGGATGTCCTGGCCCCAGCTCCCACTATTGTTTGTTGTGAAAAAGAACAAGGTAAGGGTGAGTACTGCTCAAAACTCCCAGGCTCCCTGAATATTCTCTACAGATCCCAGACACGTACAAAGCGCTCTCGTTTTGTTTTCAAATTTCAGATGTTAATTATAAGGAAGAGAATTAGGCTTATAAAACAAATTACATTGGCAGCGTTTGCTTCACTTGTGCACCACGGGGCCCAGGCTCCCCTAATGAGATGTGACTACAGATCATTGTGCTTCCTGCAAACAGCCAATTGCTTCTAATGTGGCAGAGTCTTCCTTGAGTTGCCTGAGAATTAACCACAGGTGTAGCGTTGACTTTGGCGGGCATCACCATCCCAGGAAAATGTGGTTAGGTCAAAAGCAGGAAGAGGAAGCAGGAGAGAGAGAGGGTTTCAGAGCTTCCTTATAATTTCCATTAGCTGACCCTTCTCTGACCACCACAGTCACCCCAAACAAGCGTTTAATCCAAGGAAAAAAACTCTGTCTGTATCTTTTCTATAGAAAGTAATTCTGCAGCTGTCACGGGATGCAGGCAATGAACGCTGTCTTTTATCAGTGTTTAATAATATTAATGTCTCCAGGAAAGAACAAACATGCACTCTACCATGGGTCGAAAACTGTTTGTGGGCTAATTGGAAAACATTACTTAATGTTTTTCTTAATTAGAATTAATTACAAGACCCTAGTGAAGAAATAAGTCCATATGTGAGATTCTAAGACTTCACACTGGGATGTTAAATTTCCCTAAGAGAGCTGGCCCCTATTCTATCATACCCTCTAAACTGAAAGGGCTTGCCTCATGAGAAGTACTTTTGGCAACCTTTCAGAATCTGTGGAACTAATGTCTCTGTATTCTTTGTGAGCATGAATCCACCAACAGTGCTGAGGTCAGCACAAATAATATTGGCTTATTGGTTAACAAAAAGGGAAAACATGATACTGGCAGTGAAGGGTGTAGAGGACGGGTCTGATTTCTTAGACTGCCCAGCCATTAAATGACTATGGGATCTTGAACTTCAGTTTTCCCATCTGCAAGTCAAAAGGGTGGGACTAGAGGTCTCTCAAGTTCTTTGAACTCACTCTGGCTTTGCTAATTTTCCCAGTCCTGGGATTCTCCTTGAAATAGCTAACTGTAAGCCACCAGAAATGAGTGAAAAGGCAAGCTATTGAAAAAAAAAAAGAATGGACAGTCCAAGAGAAATTATCTTGATTGGATCTTTAACTTTGTTTAAGGATAGTAAGTGCATGAATCCACAGAAACTGATTTTGTTGAAGGAGCAACAAAGGAACTATTGAGCTAAGTCAAATGTGCAATTATTTTAAAAATGGCCAGTTAGCAACTCATGACTAAATATTAGTTGAGATGAACCAGTCTATATTCTGCAAAACCATGTTTGTTTCCATGTAGATATAACCATCACTTGTGGCAAGAGTTTCCCAAACCATGTTCTGATGAATAGAAGTGTTTTCTGATGTGTAAGTATAGGTTCAGTGGGCAAGGAGGGGAAGTCTCCTGTTAAATAAGCTTTGGAAATGCTGACTCAAATAAAGTTATATAAGATTTCTTCACAATAGGATCCTCACAGCATTTATCATGCTGAGAGCTTTGTGACTTTCCTGGGACTTACAGTTGGCAGTGTCTGATCTTATTTCACCTTGGAACCCTTACTATCACGTCAATAGTTTTTGAAAGACCTGTGTTCTATAGAACCTGTTGAAAATAATATGCTACTAGGATCTGACCATTTGTGTCCTTCCCAAAATTCATATGTTGAAACTTAATCACCAAAATGATATTAGAAGGTGGAGTATAAATATATATTTAAGGACACTATTAGGTCATGAGGATTTAAGCTTCATGAATGGGATCAGTGCCCTTGCATAGGAGGAGGCCCCAGAGAGCCCCTTTTGCTCTTCCTCCATTTGAGGACACATAGAAGGTAACACTTATGAGGCCCTCAACAGACATCAAATCTTCTGGTATCTTGATTTTGGACTCTCCAACTTCTAGAACTGCAAGCAATGTATTTCTGTTGCTTATAAATTACCCAGTGTTAGTATTTTTATAGCGGCCTCAAAAGACTTATGCTATACTATTAGAACAGTTTACTTCACTATTTCAGCTGGAAGTTCAAGAAAAACAAACTTAGATGAAATAATAAACTCGAAAAAGATTGAATAATGGTGGACTTTCATAAATTTCCTTAGCGATAGATTTCAAATAAGTAAATGAGTTTGCCTTTAAGAATCATAATAATTAAGTTAAATTGAGTACAATTGAATGATTTTTTATAAGTGCCAAGTATAAGACCAATGTTATATTAAATAAGTTTCTTGAAAAGAGATATGATTTTACTTTGTTCTTAGATTAAGATTTTCATGTTGTGTGATTTAGAAGGTGATAGAAGAGACAGAAGATGGTGATCCTGATTTTATTTTTCTGCTTTAATAGTTATTAAATCAAACTCTATTAATTTACACAAGAAATCCTATTTTCTTTGCACTAAGAAAACAATAGCAGGTAAATTTTTTTAAGTGTCACAAAGGAGATTGTGAATGTAAAGTTCTTGTTATTACTACTATCTGCTATATGTGAGGTAGCTAAAGAAAATCTATTTTATAAATGACCATTAAATAACACTTTCTCTAAAGAATAAAGATGACCCCTGGAATATATTTAGCAACATAAAAAATAAAGGTGCAAGAATCAGAAGTCCCCAGAATGATATTTTGTATGTGGGTGGTATATCAGTTTTCCCCAAAGTCATACGATATGTCTATCAATAGGACAGTCACCTTAGGGAGATGTCTTAAGGTGAGTAAAAGATTTCATTCTGAGGATAAAGAGTTTTTGTGCTTATTTATTAGAAATGCCATACAAAAGTCCATTTATTATTTTTGATTTTGTTTAACAATAACGTCTTTGTTCCTCTTGCTTCTTCCCCTTCCCATGTTGCTTAGCACCCATTATCAGTGATGTCAAAAGATGGCAGGAGGGAGAAAAAGGATTTAAAAAACACCACGGAATAATTTATCAGGAGTCCTTCTTGAATGCACTGTAATTTTGTTCTCAAGTAGGAATTTTAAACCTTCACAGAGTGCATCTTTGTCTCTTGGGTAAAGGAGATTTCCCTTCCTGGGTCGGTCAGACCTGTCTGCCTCACACCATTCCTCATCATAAATGTGACTGTTATGCTTCTAGTTGAAAAGACACTGGATTTATGCCTTGCAGCATGCGCAAATGGGACACTGGACTGTAAAGTTTGATTGATCGGATTCGCAGGAGGCCATCGGAATGCCACGAGGCGTGAGGCTGGTGTCCCCCAGTCCCTGAAGCAAGCTGCAGTGTTGGGAATGGACTTGGTGGCGTCAGGCAGGCTACACTTTTCAATCTCACTCAGTTCAGCTGCAGTGACACAGGCCAGGGGCACCTCAAGCTGTTTGGGGCTGTGCACTAACCACGTGTGACAGACACCTTTGCCACAGGCTCCTGCTTCCCAGCAGTCAAATCTTAACTAGAAATGGTGGGAAAAACCACTCTTCTACTTGAGAGGAGACTGCAGAGGTGAGGCCTGACTTGTATTTCATATTATAATGAAAGGATGGTTACACGCCAGCAGGATATTAAAACCATAAATATTACAAAAGATGAGTTCGCAAACATTGTTCCCTCAGAGAAATCTTTTCTTATGCCTCAGACTTAGGTGAAGGACCTCTGTTATATAATGCCCTGAATTCTTTTTATGTGGCACTCACTGTCATTGTTGTGAATCAATCCATTATTTGAGGAATCATTTGTTTCTTATTGGTTGTCGAATATTTAATATTAATTCTATAAATGTAAAGACCCTTCTGTCTTTTCCATAGCACCCAGGGAAATACAGGATTATAGCCCTTCCCTTCTGTTTCTTTACCCCCCTTCCCTTCTCTTCGTGAATAATTTAGTCCTGAAGCCATTAGGTGAGGCAAAATGACCTAAGTGTCCATAGAGGAAAGGAGAAGGAGTATGGAGGTCCAGACCTGGTTGTCAGAGCCCCAGCAGGGTGAAGAGGGCCATCAATGCTCTTATATAACCCAAGGACAGGCTCATTTAACTTGTGTCCCTTGGTAGGAAACTCTTGGCCTATTCAGCCATTTTGGGAGGTGGGCATCAAATTATGAATGCAATTAGAAAAAAACATATTTGTTAGATTGATTTTTTTCATTGTTTCTACCAGTTCTTGTGGCATTGTAGGGACAGATCACTGATTAATTTACTATGATGACCAGTAGTATCTGTGGTAATTGAATTTTTGACTGGATGTTTGGGAGTCATAAAAAGATCTGTATATTTGTGTGTGTGTGTGTGTGTGTGTGTGTGTGTATGAGTGTATATGTGATATGTAGCAGAAAGACCATGGTCTTTGAACTCAGACAGATTCTGCCTCAAGCCTCAGTTTCCTCATTCGTAAAATGGGATTGGTAATAAATTTACTGGTGGGATTGTAGTGGTTATTTGAAATAAACTGTCTATGTTCATTCATTATGGACTCTTGACATAGATGTTCAAAGACAGGGGCACATCCTACTGGGCGTGTGTGCACATGTGCATGCATGCACGCACTATGGACATGGCAGTCTGGTGAGGCCAGTGGATTCTGTCTAAAAATTGTGTTTTTAAAAAATGTGCCAGAATACATAGGGCTAAAAAAGGAACCAATTATATTTAAACAGTCATGAAAATATTAGTAAACATATTTGTGCTACAGTAATTTGTGTTTTATTGATATATTCAATATGAACCAGTGATGGATCTAATGACTGCCATAATTTTGAAGCAAAGATGAGCATAAATGATATAGTGAGCCATTACAAACAACTGTACTGTGATGTGAACAAACCTGTGACATCTTTTTGTGCCAAAAACACAGGTTCTATTAATACAACTATGGTCCATTTTCTACATTCATAAACAAAGAAAATGCCAATCTTTTCCCATTTCAGTTCACAGACCTTTGAATCACTTCCTTCAAATCCCCGAGTAGAGCCCAGGTTAAAACCCCCCTGTGATAACATTGCCTCAGACAAATCTTTCTGCTTCTCCTATCTTCTCTAAAAGTAATGACATTTCATCTCTTAGAGTGGTTCTGGAACTTTCTGTACTCTAGGCACCATGATAGGCTTGTCCTCTGGTTGGAATTCTGGGAGCAGTGGATACGGCTATCTGTATCACCCTCTGTCATGTATTTGGTGTTGACTGGCATGAAATAGAGGAGCCCGTATGTGCTTAGACGTGGAGAGACTTTTGAAATGTCCAAAAGGCATTTCCTCTGTTGGCATATGGAGGATACACGTGTGTGCCCAGAATCCCTTCCAGTTTGTCATTTCCATCCCTAACCATGCTGGGCAGGCTCGTTTGTGAGGAAACTTGAATGTAGCCACAGCCACTTGTGTTAAAAAATGATCTCCCTTGCCTCCAGCAAGCTATTTGTCCTCTGAACTTTATTTATAAACACCCCCACAGTTAAGGCATCTGTTTCTTCATGTTAATTTCTCTGTCTCCAGTCATCCTAGCCTGGAAGGAGAGTTTCAACCTGCAGGTAGGCCAAGAGAGGGAAGCAGGTAGTATGAGAGTTAACCTGGAAAAGAAAGGCTCCCCACAGGCCCCATGGAACAGGCAGATGGAAATGCAGGGGGAGGCACCATTTCATTCCTGACCTCCCCTGGAGCTTTGGGGGACAGTGAAGCTGGGAAGCTCAGAAATGAGCACAGGCGTGATTGTGCCTCTGCTCAGGCTGCAGAAACCAATGAGGTCAACAAATGAAGGATCCAGGAAGAAAAATAAAAGCCGTTTTGACGTGGGGGGAAAAATAATCTGCAAAAGTTGGAACGAAATGTCTTCTTGCTTTTGTAATTGAAAAGCGTAAACATTATGTGTGGCTTTTTCTGCTGGGAAGCTGGCCTCTCCTGTCAGCTCAGAAGGAATCATTAAGAAACAACAGGAATCCGGGAACTTTGGTTACCATTGCTGGTCTGGCCGTGTCTATCCCACTTGCTGGACTCTTTACAAACTCCCTGACGTCTCTTTTGGGGGTGAAGTGTGGAGGAAACTAGGTCGCTTGGAGGCGAAAACAAAGAAAGGAGAGAAGAATGGAAGCAGTTTTGTGCAGGCTTTTGAGGCGAGCTGGAACTCACCAATGAGATGACTGAACAAGGACTCCCCGAGGTGGCTCCTTGATACATCACGTTCAGACTGGAAATTGTCCACTGAGAGAACAGAGAGGGCTGTTTGCAGGTAAAAGAGAAAAAAAAGATGGTGTGCTAGGTTGCTACCATATCTGTGTGAGGGAATGATTTCCCCTGTAAGGCACCAAGAACTTGTAGCAGTCTGAGGCCCCTGGTTAGAAGGGGGCAGAAGGATAATTAAAAACCCAGATTGTCACTAAAAAAGTCAAATGACTAATAACAAAACCTACCAGGCTTCTTGGCAGAAGATGAATTATACCAAATACTCAGAACCAAACTTAAGGACCCTATCAGGCTAGTGTTCTTCATAACATCTTGTACTCATACTTGAACTTGGCTAAAATCTTACACCTGATTCGTGCTATACAGTATCTGCAAGGCTCAGGCCTTTGGAAGTGGCAGTGAGTTTATCTGTGAAATATATCTTCCCTAACAATCAGTTACAGCTCCACTTGTTCAAGGACACATTTATACAGCAGAAGTGTGGGCCTTCTGAGATAGAAGAATGGAGGGACAGATTCTGCATTCCTGCCCCTTGGAGCTTGCCTTGACTTCTGTTTCTTTAAGTAATGTTGTCCTTCTCTGAAGATAAATGTCCTATATCCTCGTTATAGAATCTTAAGTATATAAAGAAGAGAGGAGAAAAATTAGCTTATAATTTTAGCACCCAGAGTCACCCTGTGGCTTATCTTAACAGCTTACCTTTTTTATTTCTTGTCTTTCCATTTCATCTGTAAAATTGTATATCAAACCAGATTCATTTAATAGACATTTGTTATAAGGGAGGGAAGCTGAGGGAGGCCAAGCTGTGGGTCTCAATTGCTCACTGTTCAGCGTCTCACTCCATATTGTCACTTGGCTACCAGCCTGTCCTTCCTTATTGAACTCATTGCTCCAGCAGTTAGACCCTCCTTTTAGGTGCCTGCTCACCATCTTACACGCCCCCCTCTTTTTTTGCATTTTTATGTTCTTTTTAGTTATACATGACAGTGGAGTGTATTTTGACATATTTATACACACGTGGAGTACATCTCTTTCTAATTAAGATCCCAGTTTTGTGGATGTACATGATGGGCAGATTCACTGTGGGGTATTCATGTATGTACACAGGAGAGTTATGTTACATTTATTCTACTGTCTTTCCTATTCCTGTCCACCCTCTCTTTGTCTAATCTACTGAACTTGTATTCTTCCCCTTCCCACCTTGTTGTGAGTCAGCATCCACATATCAGAAAGAACATCTCACCTTTGTTTTCTTGGTATGGGCTCCTTTCACTTAGCATGATAGTCTTCAGATCCATCCATTTACCAATGAATGTCACAAAGTCATTCTTCTTTGTGGCATTAATCCAGTGTGTGTGTGTGTGTGTGTGTGTGTGTGTGTGTGTGTATGCATATATATATATTTATCATATTTTGAATCAGTTCATCTGTTGAAGTTCACCTCATTTGGTTCTATAACTTAACTATTGTGAATTGAGCTGTACATGCCCCTCTTTTCTCATACTATGAATTCCGTAAGTTGAGCAGTTGGTGCTGTTTCTTTTCCAATGATTACTCTCTTAACAGTTTTGAATGCCTACTTCATATCAGGCCTACTTCCAGGCACTTTTAACATCTAAAACCTCATTTAGTAGGTCTGGATTAGCACCCAGAAAACAGAAGTTTGGATAGGAAGGTATTTTAGAGAAAAGGTAAAGCCTGGAGCTTGAGTATCGATTTGGATCCCAGTCCTTCTGTCTTGCTGTGTGATGTTGGGACAGGGATTTACCCTCTCTAAATAATGTCCTCATTTGTACAATAGATATAATAAATCTTCCATAGAAGCTTGTAAACCATATATAAAATTGTGATCTATACCATGTGTTCCAAATGTATGAAATCAGTGAATGAATGAAAACTGAATGACTAGAGTACAGTAAAGCAATTCAAGGGCTTCTGTGGGTGTTCCATTGGGAAAGGAGGATGAAGATGAACCATGACTCAACATTATGGCCCCAGGGTCTTTATTCTCACCCTTCAAACCTGGACTCAGGAGTCTTAACATGAGAGTGCATTTCACATGTGAGTTTAAGTTGACATGCTCCTTCTCTGAGAAACATTTGCATTTTAAGTCAATTTTCTACAGATATGGTTCAAACTATATTTTGTATAATCCCAGAGAATTCACAGTTGCCCCTGAAGCCCATCTGTGAACCCTGTATCACCCATTAGGGACACTTTATGACTCCATAAATATTGATTGAGAAGTCACAGAGATAATAAGAGACTTGTTGGGTTGGATGCATTTTAATTGGAAGCAAGTCAGGATACAATTTTAGTAATTGAGACTTAAAGTTATAATTGTCTGAACTCTAGTGGCACCAGTATGAATGGAGAGGAAAAACAGGTTCCAGAGACTTTAAATGGTGAAGACTGAACATTAAGTACCCAGCCTGATGTGGGGGATAGGAAAATAAAGAACAATTCAGAGATGTTCCAAGTTTTGAGCCTGAGCAGCCAAGGTAATGACACTTCCCTGGGGAACCGTGAGGCAACATAGAGGGGAGCTGGATCTCTGGGGAACAGAGGACACATTTGATTTTAATCACAGTAAATTTGGGGTGGTCAGGAAGCAGCCAGTGTGGGGGGAAGTCTACCAGGCAGTCAGAGATACAAACTTCTGAAGAAAAACTGTTCCTTCCAGAACCAACCTCATGATTCTCTGATGATTAGGGAAACAAATTAGGGTCAGAACTTTGATTCAGGGATCTTCAACTTGGATGTAAGTTTGGGGAAATCAGGGCCATGGATAAATTGCCTGAGGGAAAAATGTTGATAAAAATGGTAGAGGACCAAGTCCTGGATCTTGAAATGAGCCCACATTTAGGGGCAAGGGGAAGCCACAAAGGAGTGACTGGAAAGGAGCCACAAAGGAGTGACTGGAAAGAGTGGAAAGTGAGGGGGGGGGGGGGGGGGGGGGGGGAGAGAGAGAGAGAGAGAGAGAGAGAGAGAGAGAGACAGAGACAGAACAATGTCACCCAGGGGGACATCTCAGCAGAGAATGGACAGCCCAACCAGCCAGAGAATGAGGACACAGGCACATCTCAAAAGACTTAGACAGATGGAGACCAAGAGGAAGGCACCTCTTCCTACTGATAGCCAGCCAGCATCGGGTAAGATGCAAGCTGAGCTCCAGCCCAGGAGGAGAAGGGGCAGCTTAGGGAATTCAGAGTTTGTTTGAGCTTCAATCTGGTTGACTGAGAAAATCACTGAAGTGTCTGACAGCCTATTAGAGATCAGACTATGTTTTCTGCATCAGACAGATGGAAGTTCCAGATAGAATTTATGTCCAATTTCTAGGAAATTTTTTAAAATTAAAATTTTGCATACTCAAATTTGTGACTATAAAATTCTTACTGTCTGAACCAGAATAGCTCAAATGTACAAGGAATTTATCATCTTTTCTCTTGACAGGTATATTAATAAAGCACTGTGAAGTCTTTGAAGCTCTTCCCCTTTTATAATCTTATTTAATTCTCCTCACGAGGCAGGCCCTGTAGTTCCCGTTTTACAGATGATGAAACTGAGGCTTGGGGAAATAAAGAAATACTTCCAAAGTGTTTGTGAATGGCCATGCAAGAACTCCAACCCAGGGCATTGGACTCCTCATTCAGTGCTTCTATAGCAGAACTTCTTCTGAGGACAGGCTCAGAAGTTCCTATCATCCTCTTAGGAGTCTGTTTTTGTTTTTATCTTCCAGGTCATATAACCCAAGTTATGGAATCTAATCAGTCCTTTGGGTTAATGTGTTGCTAGTTTTACTTACTGATTGTAGTGAAATAGGAGCTGTGTGTGTGTGCATGCACCTGTGCTTATGCATTGGGGAAGGGACAATTCAAAGATCATTTTGAAGTATAGCACTTTCAGCAACTCTCAAGATACAGGATAGCATACTGGCCCAAAGCATTGGCTCACTGTATGCTTTTGGACAAGTTTCCTCCCTTCCCATTGCCTTAATTCCTTACCTGTAAAGTGAGGGTGATGACATCTGTTTTGGAGGGAAGCTAAGAAGATTAAATGGGGTCATCTTTGTAAAGCAACTGATTCTTTGATCTTTTGGTTTAAGTGTACAACAAATGGACACTGTCACCAACACAATTAGTACCTACCCTGTGGTAGTGGCCCAAAATGGCTGCTCTACTTCCACATTCCAGATAATGTCAGAGATACTAGAACTGCCCTGGGACTTGGCTTGTTGCCCCTTATGCAGCCTTAAGGAAATGCCAATCAGGGCAAAATAGGAAAGAATTGGCACAATGCAGGGCTTGAGAAAGTTATGTGGGTATGTCCTAACAGTGGGACTTCCCTCACAAGAAGATTGTTCTTGAATATTTGGTTACTATCTCTGAATAAAGAAAGTAATCAGGGCTGGGAACTCCAGCTCATTAGGCTGACCCTTTCCAAGTAGTGGTTACCATTCTCATTCAGTGTACCTGTAAGGACAGAGGGCAAAGGGAGACCCCTGAGGAGTGCAAGACGAGACCTGGATGCTAACATCCAGGTAAATGGGCAAAGTTGCTCCAGCCCTGGAAAGACTGAGGAGACTGTGGAGGGCCCTCTAGGAACTGAAGGTATTCAAAGAAGCTGGAAGGGAGACATATGGGAGGAGGAATCAGATGGAGGAGTATCAGAGGCTGGGCGAAGTGATAGCTTTTCCATCTACTTCAGATAAAATACAACAGATTTTCCTGCCTGGCCCTAAATCTGGTCTAGGAGGCAGTCTTTAAAAGATGAGCTAGGAAAACAATTTGAGTAAAGTGAGGAATATTTACCAAAGAGATGCACACAGGAATAGGTTAGTTCCTGAACTTCTGTCAAGTTGTCATCCTGGTTATATTTAGGTTATATAATGGCAAGAGCTCAATAAATAATTGTTCATTGAACCACTAAATGATATACACTCCTTCCCCTGGCCCTCTGCAGATAAAACTTTGCTTTGATTCACAGGTGCAATTAAAGACTGGGCCGATCCTGCCAATTCTGCTTGAGCTAAATGAAAACAGGTCCTAAGAAGAAAGTGACTTAGAAAAATATAAACCATTACCATGACATTCATGTTGCAACTCTTGAGTGCATTAAGTCTCCCAGCAAGCACGATCTCCATTAGGGGCAGGATCTAAGAGAGCCAACTCCTCTGGATGCTAAATATTTCTTAGGCTTTTGGTGGAGTAAAACTAACAGCATGATAGTGCTCTGCTTTTATCAAAGTTCCCTTTGCAGAAGGACTAAGTTTTTATAATTACATGGGTTATTGTCAATTTATATATATATATATATATATATATATATATATATTTCCTCTGGAAGTGTGTATATATTTCAGCATGTGCATACTTACTATATGCCAAACATTGTTCTAAGGTGTTTGTGTATATAAACTCATTACAAGAACTTTGTGAGCTAGGGATATAATTATCATCTCCACCTTAAAGATTAGAAAACAGGTTCAGAGTGGTGTATTCACCTGTCCATCATAGCCATACAGTTATGGTGGAGTCAAGATTCAAACTGAGAGTATGGCTCCAGAGTCCATGCTCCCAACCATGACAATAAACTCCCAAGAGTCGATTTATCAAAGTCCCAACTGGGACAACCAGGATCTCCTTCGGGGTAGATCCTTGTTTTTTGAAAGCTCCACGAGGGATTTTGCTGTCGATCAAAATATAAGTATCATCACTAATTAGATAAATTAGAATTATTTGTACACTTGGCCAGGGAGAAATGTGTGGAATTCTCCAGGGAACTGGTAAAGTTCCTACCCACACCTTCTCCTTTTGTAAACAGATAATATAAGAATCCTTGTTTCATTTGTTCATTATTCCACTCAACAATGTTAATAGAAGCCTACTGTGGCTCAGTTGGTCATCTAGATGCTGGGAACATGGAATGTATATTCTGTATATGGGAGACAGTCAATAAAGAAGTAGGTAGATAACATGCCAAGTAGTGATAAGTGCCATAAAAAAATCCAGGATGGATGATGGGGTTGGATGGACTGAGGATGAATGGGTAACCTTAGATAGGGAGGTTTGAGAAGCTCTCCCTGGTAAGGTGAAAAGAGAAGTAAATCAAGTAAGGAAGGAGGAAATTTAGATGTCAAGGGGAAGAGTGTTCTAGGCAGGGACAGTGGCACCTGTGAAGACCCTGAAGTGGGAGCAATTTGGCAGGTTGAAAGGCATCAAGGAAGCCAGAGCAGTTGGAGCCCAATAATGATAGGGAGGTGGGTGGGACAGAAGTCCCAGAGAAAGCCAGGGAAGTGTCATGCCGGGATTTACAGGTCTAGATACAGATTTGTATTTCAAGGTTTGTGACATGGGACAACTTGGTGAGATTATGAGTAGAGAAGCAATGTGATCTGACATGCCTTTTAAAAGGAGCAATTTAAAAGAGAAAAGACCAGTAGGACAAGGATGGAAGCTACTGAAATAATCTAGGTGAGAGACAATGGGGACTTGGACCAGGATGGTAACATAGGGATAGCAAGAAGTGGTTGAATTTTGAATTTTTAAAAATGTCCTGGTGGATAATATTTAAAGCTGTGAGATCAGATGAGTTCATCTAGGCAAGATGTATAACTACAGTGGATATGAGTTTTAAGGAATGTTCTAGGGTATTCCAAAATTTAGAGTAGGGAGAAAGGAGGCATATTCAGGGAGGAAACAGAGAAGGAACAGTCAGTGAGGTGAGGGCTAAGTCAGATGCTACTGAGAAACTGAGGCAGATAAGAAGAAACACAGGTTATTTTGTTTGACAACATGGAAGTTGCCAGAAACCTGGAGGAGGATAATTTTGGTGGAGTGGATGGGCTGGAAACCTGATTGGAAAGGGATTTCAGAAGACTAGAAGAAAAGAACATAGAGGCAACAAGCTTAGATATATTTCATTTGGGTTTAACTTTAAAATGGAACAGGGAAGTAGAGTGATAGATGGAGGCAGGGATGAGGTTAAGAGAGGTTGTTCAAGATGGGCAAAGTGTAGGCTATTCCTGTGCAGACAGCTTTCCCAATTTGGGAGGGGAACATCATTGAGGTGGTGAGAAATGATGGGATTCTGGACATAAGGGAAAATGCTGACTTAGAGGCATTGTGGGGACATCTTGCACATGGGAATGCAGAGTGGAAGGTGGAGGAAGCAGGGAGATGAAGATAGTTAGTGATGGGCTCCTGTGGGGATTCACTTCTGATGACTTCCATTTCCTCAGTAAATGAGAAGGAAAGCCATGAACCAAGTGAGGAGGGGAGTTTTCCACCTTATTCTACTTCATTGAACAGCAAAGAAGCTTAATTTAAAAATTGCCCTTACAGATCTTTCTTTTAGAAACCTCAGTTATCACTATAACATATGTATGTGACTTTTCAAGCACAGTTTTCTTTGGGTGGGGAGACTCAGGAATTTCAGGTATACATGATCTTTGAGGATGTTCTCTTCATACCTGAAACGCTCTGCAGTGGTTGTAACTGAAAACCCACAGAGATTTTTGGCTGAAAATTGACCCCTTACATCAAATAAGGTCTTGTTAATATTATGCTAATTTTAAAAAATGTATTCTTGTTTTCCTTTAGTCTAAGACCCTTTTCCTTTTTAAGGTGTTGATGGTATTCATTTATTTTATTTTACTTTTTTAGTTATAGATGAACACAAGACCTTTCTTTTATTTATTCATTTTTATGTGGTGCTGCATATTGGACCCAGTGCCTCACATGTGCCAGGCAAGTGCTCCACCACTGAGTTACCCCAACCACAATGGTATTCATTTCATTCATTTTATTTTTTGTTTTTATGCTTTTATTAGTGCATTATAAATAAATATACATAATAGTGGAGTTCATTGTGACATATTCATACATGCATGTAACATAATTTGCTCCAGTTCATTCCCTAGTACTTCCCCTTTAATTTCATTTCAGAAAGACTAATATGAGAAGTGACTATGAATCCCATTATTTCTGTCCCATTCTCTTACATGTTTAAAAAACTTCTCTTTCAAGTGACTCTTTGGTGAATATCCTTGCCTTGTTTTTTCTAATATAGTGATCATCAAACTTGAATAGGCATCAGAATCCCCTGAAGAATTGTTAGGACCCAGAGTGCTCAGATCCTCTCCAGAGCATCTGATTCCGTAGGTGTGGAATGGAACCTGAAAAACTGCATTTCTTCCAGGTGATGCTGCTGCTGCATTGGGGCCCACACTTTGAGAACCATTGCCCTACCAGGTTCTATAATCTACTCATTTGTGGTAGTTTTGGAGGGAGGACCAGGCAGCAGCAAGGCCTCTCTCTCTGGCCCCGCAGGAGTGATGGGGAGGATGGTATAGAGGAAAATGGCTCACCAGCTGGCTCCACCCCTCTCTCTTTCCCATAGAAGCTCCTGAGCTACCCCTGACAGAGGAGACCCTGGGCTGGGTGGACCTTTGGTCTTCCCTGCACAGCATCTCTGATCATTCTTGTGTCTGTCCTTGTCCGAAAACAGTCGTGACTGCAGCATCCCCAGGGTGCTTTCACGTTTCAAGTCTTGATCCCTTGTGCCCCTTCCCACCCTCCTCTCACCCAAATCGCCTTTCCCTGCTCAGATCCCTGATCTCTGGCTTTCCCCTGTCTGCTGCCAGTTGCTCCCAGTGAGCTCTTGGTACAGGATGGATGGGCCTTCATAATAACCCTGGCAGGCTGCTGTGGGCCAGGGCCTCCCCTTTGAGTGTGCTGTGTCTTTGATTTCTTGACAGATTAGCAGCACACAGAAGCAAAGCCCGTGGAAAAGGCTGGAGTGAAAGGACCAGCTCTCCACATGACACATGCCTATAGTACACCATGACTGGCAGGTAAGGGGAAAATCTATTTGCAGCGCCCAGCAAGCTCGATGCTCCTTCTGAAGAGCCTGCTTAGCCTAAAAATACCACAAAGGGTGAGAACAAGAGAAAGGAAACTTTAGCATGGAATATTTTCAAAAAATTAAATATAGAAAGGCCTTCGGTAAATGAGAGTCACCAGTTGCTGTCCCGCTCACCACCTACGGGGCTTTTAGGATTCTCAGCAGCCAGCCAGTAGCCAGTGTGACAGGAACAGTGACACATTATTTCCGGAAACGGAGTCAGGCCACCAATAGATAGATAGCAGAAGCAAGTGTGGAGAGAGGAATATGCCACGTGGTGGGCTGAATTGATTGGGATTGACAATAAACTGGTCTGGGAATTAATGAGATCCAATAGATGTGGGGTTTGCCTCCTATCTGATGAACCACTTTGTCAGGCTTGCTTAACCTCAGTTTGAAATCAGTGAGACTGCAATCTGCCACAGGACACTGATTCTGCTTTTCTTCTCGTTAGGTTGCTTGGAGGTTGCTTCTACTACCTCCTCCTGCCTCTCCCATCGTCCTGCAACCTCTTCATCCATTCTAAGCTCTGACAGGTAAATGGTTTAGATTCATTCTATTCTTACTGACACTGTTAGAAATGCCTGGATTTGTGAAATACACAAATACCTTTCCCATGGATGAATTGCCCCAATCAAACACTTCATAAGTAAATAGATGTGGCCCAATGCTGGCACGTTCTGGGGGCAAGGGAAGCTGTGCCATGTTAGCAAAGTCCAGAAATTTTACCTTGGCCCTCTAACCAGTTCTGGGAGAAAAATTGAACCTGGGAAATGACCAGGATTATGTGCAGGAAGAAACTCAATTTCTGTTCTCTAAGGGGCTCAACAATTCAATCTATCAGGGTGTTCCCAGTTGGGAGGAGTTTAGAATGGACATACACATTCTCAAAAAAACAGGAAAACAGGGGGAAAAAATGTAGACTGCAGGCTCTGAAGGTGATCTGATCATTTTCTAGTTCCTCTATAACCACTGAAACAGAGAGGATCCTCTGTAAATGCTTGTTGATTGAATAAATGGGTGATAGACTGGATTGGCATTCACGCCAAACTATGGCACTTACCATCAAGAATGTTGCATTTGGCTGAAGATTTTTCACTGAGGGCTGCAATGAACTGTTTTAGGGTACTCTGAAGACTGGCTGATTATCCCCTCAACTGTGTTACACATTCCTAGCTGTCAAGTTACCAACTGCATGCCAGGGGTCAGGGCCAGTTCTACCCAGAGAGAGAGTTGGCAGGGTCACTGTGTCAACAACGTCACGTACCCAAGCGTGACCTTAAGCTGCCCTCATACTCTGATCCTGTTCTGCTCAGTCTGTGAGCATGTTTCAAAATGCCTCCTCTCACAAATTATGTTGTTAAATGTTGCTGAATTTCCATGGCATTCTCGATTTCAGAAGACTTCACATCATGCATATTATTTTTTGTTTTTTTGGTACCAGAAATTGAGCCCAGGGCTACTCAACCACTGAGCCACATCCCCAGCCCTTTTTGATATTTTATTTAGAGACAGGGTCTCACTGAGTTGCTCAGTGCCCCACTAAGTTGCTGAGGCTGGCTTTGAACTCACCATCTTCCTGCCTCAGCCTCCTAAACTGCTGGGATTACAGGTGTGCACCACTGTGCTCAGCTCATGAATAATCTTAAGATGAAAAATGTTGCATTATGTACAAAGCACCAAAAGCTGCTAGGGGTGTATGGAGGTACTTAGATATAACAGCTAAGTAGACAAAATTCTGCCTCTAATGGAATTGACTTTAGATATGGAAGACTGGGAAACTTTTTTTTTTTGGTACTGGGGATTGAACCCAGGGACACTTAACCACTGAGTCACATCCTAGCCCTTTTTTTATTTTTTATTTTGAGACAGGGTCTCACTAAGTTGCTTACGACCTCACTACATTGATGAGGCTGGCATTGAACTTGTGATCTTCTTGTCTCAGCCTCTCAAGCCATTGGGATTACAGGTTTGTGCCACCATGCCCAGCTGACTGGGGGACTTTCTAGAGTTCTTTGAGAAGCTTTGTTCATGAGGAGTCATAAGAAATCTTGGTATCTTGGGGATAGATTTTTTTTCAGCCACATCTAAGACTAAGAAGCATCTAAGTCAATATATAAGGTTCAGAGAACTTAAGTGACTATCTCAAGGGTCATCATTAGTTTAGGCCCTCACAATGTTAAAATCAGTAATCTGGGTTTAGAATGGAAGACAGAATCTCATAGGTCATTCCATGGAACCATATTACAGTTCCTCTTCGTGTCTGGGTATCCATGATTTCAAGAGCAATAATGGTTAGGAATATTAGGTAAGAGAATGTCATTGAGCCTCTTTTGTGCACATTGCATGGTGCCCTGTACTTCATATATGTGAGCCCAACTTATTCTTAAAATATTCTTTTTAAGTGGCTATTAAAAGCTAGGTTTTGCATTTAAGGAAAACAAAATTTGAAGAAGTGACTAGACCAGCCCACTGATTTTGGATATTTGAATTTGACTACAAAAGCTGTGTTTGGTCTACATAACTGCACACCAGACTGCCAACCAGATTAGCCCAGAGAGCTCAGTAGATATGCCAGACCCTGCTCTTATCAGCTGCCAGAGTACAAGGGCACTGAGTAGGAGAAAGGAGATGTCACAGTAGCTTTGATACATAATAGAAAGCTACACATTCCTTATTTGATGATCAGTGAAGCCGTAACAAAATTATAATAGCAAAGTTCTAGTAAGGAATCACAAATTATAAAATCCAAGACATGAAACAGTGCTTGCTGCTCCCTAAATTCCTAGCTTCTGCTTCTATCTTTTCAAAATTCATCCTTGGAATGAGGACAGCTTTCTCCAGCACTGAAAGAGCTTCTATAATGTTTGCAGGATGGCTGAATGGAAACAAAAACAGAATTATTTTAGGTGTCCTGATGAATCAATAGATAGAAACTGAAAGAAGGCAGCTTCAAACTAGAAGGAAATAAGAACATCCTAGCAAGTGCATCACTATGACTGTGGTATGGATTGCTTCAGAATGAACTAAGTTCACTTCCCTGGAAGCACTTAAACAGAGGTTTGGAAATACTTTAGGGGTTTGGATATGTTTTGCATTGGGTGATCTCCAAAGACCTCAAAGGATCTGCACATCTTGACATGTGGCACCAAAAGTGAGATGATTGATCATTAATTGGATTCTTCTAACTTTTCTAACCTGTCATCAGGTAGCACCTTTGCTTAGTTTGCACATCATCTCCATCAATATTGAAGGAAGCTGCAGTGGGCCTTTGTCCACATTCAGTTGGAAACAGATTAAGATCTTATCTGAGCCAACTATAGCTATTATTCCATGCCAGAAGAAGTATTTGGGGGTGAGACATAGTCAAACAAATATGCATAGTCCTACTTGAGGCAAGGGAGGCATAAAGGGAAAAATGGGTGGAAGCCACAAGGAGATAGTACTGTCCAGGTCCTCTGGAATTAGTGACTACTGTTTGCTGAAGGTGACCCTACTCATGTCAGCTATGGATGGAGTTATGAAGGGACATAACTCATGTGGGAGGTCAGATCACTGCATCTTTAAGGCCCCTACCAATCAAGACTATGTTTTTTAAAAATGTGTTCTATAAATACATGGCAGTAGAATGCATTTTGACATATCATACATAGATGGAGTAGTAGAATGCATTTTGACATAGCATACACACATGGAGTGTGTATGATATGTATACAAGAATGTGTGGTTATACATTATATATAGTTACACTGGTAATGTATTCATATATGAATGTAGGAACACTATGGTTTTTAGTGAGGAGCCATTTAGAAACAAGAACTCAGCTCTCTGTCACTCTTTTCAGGTGAGGGAAACCACTAACACTTTCTCCCAAGTAATGCATCTATTACAACAAAAATTGCCAGTCCTATGATCTAGTCATCCAATTCTAGGTATGGACCCAATAGAAATGGGAGTTTTGTATCCAGCAAAAGACATGTTTAAGAAGATTCATGGTAGTTTTATTCTTAATAGCCCAAATTGGAAAGAATCTATAATTTCCACAACAGTAGAACAGTACATAAATTGTGGTGTATTCATATGATGGAATACCATACTGTAGTGAAAAATCAGTGGCTACTTTATGAAGCAATATTCATGGGGCTCATCCTCTTAATACTGAGTGAAAGAAGTTAGGTACCTTAAAAATAGATAATATATAATCCCACTTATATGAATTCCCCAAATAGAAAAATAATCTATGATGAGAGAAGTATGAATAGTGATTATCTTTTAGGGGGAGAATGTTGACTGAGATGGGGCATGAAGAGAAGATTAGGATTGCTGAAAATGTTCTGCATCTTGAGTTGTTTGTGAAGAGATACAAAAATTCATGGAGCTGTGATTGGTTTTCATTTTACTATATGTAAGTTTTATTTCAATTTGAAAAAAAACTAAAAAGGAAAAGCTTAGATGGTAGTTTCCTTCTCATGGATACTGCATTATATTCTGGATTCTGCAAGCATTCCATATTAAGGGAAAATATCCTATCCTGTTGCCTTGAGAAACTGGTTTTTAAATAAAAGAAATTATTGTACTGATACTAGTGTAACCATTAATTATGGAAGATACTTAACAAAACATATTATTATATGGATTTCAAAATGCCTGAATCAAAATTTGGCTCCCAAATCTGACCTCTGCTTCTAGCTTCATTGACTAATTAGTTGCTTTTATCTTTTGGAACCTTGATTTTCTCATGAATGAAATGGAGAGCCATACATTTGTTCACTTATTTAACAGATTATTTATTGAGTGCCTACTGTGTGCAAGGCAGAGTTAGGCATGTGTCGGCAACGGATAAATCAATGTCTCATTGAATTGAGAGGTTCGAGTTCATACACATGAGAAAAGAGGAAAGGATTGTAGGAACCCAAGAATTTGTTGTTGGGATCACAGTCAGTGCCACATTCAACACAAGGTAATTCTTTGCCCCAGAAAATTAATACTTTTGCCAAAATATTATTTTGCATTTTGTGTATATGAGCATTTGCATCTAATTGGGAAATCAACTCTACTGAGATTTTCAATTTCAAAAGTCTTTTTTAGATGTTACTATGTTATGAACTGAGAAAGACTTAACATACAGTTTAGTGAGTTGGACAAAATACAGTTGTTCACTATTTGGAAACCAAATGTGTTTTGTGCTTGGTTACTTTTTAATAGGCTAGAAAACTACAAAATAACTCAATAAGTAACAAATTCAAAAAGCAAGTATAGTATGACATTTTTAAAGAATTTTAAAACATGCAAATGAATAATCTTATTGTTTCTAAGTCTATGCAGGCACATGTGATCATTGTGATAAAAGTATCAAACCATGCGTGCCTGTCAGCAATGTAAAATTAGAGGACAGTGTGTCTTTGGATGTCCCCACAGTAAAGCCTGAAATCAGGACTTTGGTGCATAGTGGGAGTGGAGTGCTATCCCAAGGGTCAGGGAAAGGGAGACAAGAAAAAGGAAAAATGCAGAGAAAGATGTTTTGCTGAGGTCACTATTGTAGACAAAAAGGACTCAACTCCCCTGGGAAATCTGAGAATTGTTTGTCTTAAGGACCTTTATACACACAGTTGACCTTCTGTGGGTGGGGGTTCTGCATCCAAGGATTCAGTCAGGTTCAGAGAGGAAATACTCAGAAAAGAATTCCAGAAAGTTCCAAAGAGCAAAGCTTGAATTTGCTGTGTGCCAAGCACTATGCTGAATCCATGCAAATGAAGTGATCTGTAGGCACACCCTGCTGTAGTCTCCAGCCAATTCACAGACCCCCCAGTCTCTCTCCAGCACTTATTAGAGCATTATTCGCCTCAAGTCTTATTCATGTACTATGCATTTAGTATTTATTTACTATAATGTTTTCATTTGTACTGAACATATACAGATATTTTTTCTTGTCATTATCCCCTAAACAATATAGTATGACAACTATTTACATAACATTTACATTATATTAGGTTTTTATAAGTCATCTAGATATGATCAGAAGTAAACAGAAAGATGTGCATAGGTTATATGCTAATATTATACAGTTTTATATGAAATGAGAACATTGTAGATCTTAGAATCTGTGTATGGGGGTCCTAGAACCAATGAGACAGAACTGTACACTGGCTCTGTCCCCACAGAATGAGGTTCTTTTCAGAGATATCAATTCCCCCCTGCTTCCTTGATATGCTTGTGAGAGTTGAATATACCCTCGAGTTTTGTGGAAAGTCTTTGCAAAGTCTTGACTTGGGCCCTGGAGGTGAGCTACTGTCAGCATAGCGGAAACCAGAGTGAGGTTGTGGGCATGTGATGTGAGATGCCAATCACGTCTGTTCTAAGTTCTTACTCCTGCAAAAAGAGCGAAAGAAATGGGATGAGGAAGGACTATAAAGGGAGCTTCACGTGGATCTTTAATGTTTTATTTCTCAAGAAAAATGTGTGAAGAAAATATGGTAAATGTGAATGTTCAACAAAGCTGGATGGCAGGTGTATGGTTGTTCATTATATTATTCTTGATAACTTTTCTGTATCCTTGAACTATTTCAAATTTAAAAAAATTAGGTTGCATCAGCATTAATTTGTTTCGGGGGAGCTCTGATTGAATAATTATGCAGAGCAGTTATGTGTCAAATAGTAATATAATTTGCCACTAGTTCTTAAATTAAGTTAATGTACCTAAGTATAATTTCGATGGAATTTGACTAACAAAATATTGAGTTTTATTCAAAATGTCATGGTTTAATTTTTATTCTAGTTGAGAGATCTCACTTGATAAACTTTTGATTATATTTCCAGTTGTCTTACCAGAGCACTCTGTAAACAAGGGTGATTTATCCATTTTCTGATTGGGAAAACTGTAACTCCGAGGAATTTATTAATTCGAGATCACTCAGCAGTAGAAAGGCAGGAGAACAGCACAGAGCTCTGCCCTCTCATTTTAATCTGTGATCTCCTTCCTGTTTTACCCAAATCTTCAAAAAAATGGTCAGCAGAACATTCTAGGGTAGAATCTGGAGTACATATGCATGCATTTGGGTCAATACAATATGGGGTAGGGTGGCATAGGGATTATAATCTCTACCCTCAAGCGTTTCATAATCTAGATATGAATAAACATCTCAGCCATATCAGCCCATCTGGCTCTCCCAAGTCTAAGGAAATGGCCACAGCAGTTCTTGTCTACAGAATGTCAGTAGCAGCTGCTGCAACCACACTGCTGTTTACCAAGTGTCCAGTGTGTGCAGGGGCTGCTGTTTGCATTGCTCCTTTCCGCACTATGCCAAGGCTACCAAGTTCCTCTTAACCTTTTCTTTGATGTGTGTGCTCTGTGTTTTGTTCCTTGAGGTCGACAGCTCCTTGTCCAAGGGCAATTTGTTTGTGGCAGGAGGTGTTTTGAAGAGCAGGCAACTCGAACCTGACTACCAGGGTCACAACCACAAAAACCAACAGAGCCCAACCTTGAGGAAACCCTCCTTTTGTAAGGTCACTCTTGCGACTCCAAGGCTCCACTCAAGTCAAACATTTCAAGTGACTGGACTTGTAACTTGGATGCAGAAACTTGTTTTCCGGAATGAACTTCATCAGCTGTTTAAATGGTCAACAGGTGAATACAGCAGAATAACAGCTGCAGACCTCTGGGCTTTTGACACTTATGACTGATGGAAAATACCATTTGCACCCCCTGATTTACATGTAAAAAGCCCAGTGCCAAATTACAGCTGAAGGCTTTGTTTTTCTTTCTGCCTCTTCTAGCTGAGTGGCATTTTAATTGAGGCATTCTTGTGGCACAAAGGCAAGTGGCCTGGCCTCCTCTATATACTTTCCAGACCCATCACTGAACCCATGAATGATTAAATATTCCCTTCCATCCTGGCCCTCAGAGCGCTGCACCCTAATTTCCCAAACTGCTCTTCAACAGTTGGCACCACCAATGGTTTTCATTTGCTCTTGGAGTTGTCAGAGTAGGCAGTATAAGAAGTGGGGAGAAAGTCTACAAGAAAGCCAAGTTCACTGACAGAAGTCAGTTCCTCAGAGGTTCTAGTGGGGACATCTCTGTGTCTGGACTACTTAGCACGCTTGCCATGGTTTTGATTTTGTTTCTTACATCTCACCACTGTTGAACTTCTCCCTCCGCCCCATCTTGCTTCCTTCCCTTCTATCTAATAAGGATCAGTCCCAAGGGCACTTTCCAATGAACTTCTAGCATACCAGTCTCCAAATCAGAACCTGCTTCTTGGGAAAATGAATCTGTGAAATCTTCCAGGAATAATTTCTGCCTCCTCTCTTTCCTTACCTGCCCCTAAAGAATGAATCACTCAGTCAAAACAAATTTGAGTCTTGGTGGTTGTGACTTTGTAACATCTCTTGAATCCATCCATTGTTTTCCACTTTGCTCTTATTATCTCTTTTCACTTATGATCCAGATGTCTATGACAGTCTCCTAGCTACTCCCTGACTACTTTTTTGCTCCTCTCAAACATATTCTATCCTTTGCAAAAAGAACAATCTTCCTGACATAACTTTCCTCTGTACATATATAAGTACACCACAATGAATCTCACCATTGTGCACATCAATAAGACTGGGATCCTAATTAGAATAAGATATACTCCCTGTTTGTATAAATATGTCAAAATACACTCTACTGTCATGTATATCTAAAAAGAACAACAGCAACAATAAAAAGAACAATCTTTCTAAGTAGCAAATCTGGTCTTTTCACCAATAGCTCTCTGTTGTCCTAAAGATAAAGTTCTTAATGAGAATGTGACCTTTAGGATCTTTATACCATAGGACCACTCCAGCCTGTCTCCTTGTGTTCTGCCATTTGCATGCTGTGCTTCAGCTAAAATGAACTACTTGCTGTTGCCCCAATTGACCACAACTTGGCACACCTGTGCCTCCTCAGCCCCACTTGGTGTTTCATAATTGGAGCAGATCT
Source organism: Glaucomys volans (assembly GCA_020662805.1). NCBI lineage: Eukaryota > Metazoa > Chordata > Mammalia > Rodentia > Sciuridae > Glaucomys > Glaucomys volans. Next base: position 860,336 of record JAJEJO010000138.1, read on the forward strand.
TATGTTGGATTGCCTAGTAGAAGACCCAGAAATTAAGATTCCTAGGAAAGCAATTCACTAGGAAATATTTCCAGGAATAGCCATTAGGGGAGTAGGGAAATAGAAGGCAGAAGGGGACGAAGCCCAACCAGGGTGTGTTATTAAGCCAAGTCTACCAGAGGGTAGGTAATTTTGGCTTACTCACAGAGAGGAGCTCTGGAGACAGTGAAGGCCACACCTCAGTTTTGTCCCACACAAAGATGGAGCACTTCTATTTCACACTTATGGCATATTTACACACCCATCAGTCATTCTTAAGGGGAGGAGAGGGGCTGGCGATGTGGCTTGGTGGTAGAGTGCTTGCCTAGGATACACAAGGCCTTGGGTTTGATCCCCAACACCACAGTAAAATGAAATAAAAGTATATTAAGGGGAGGAGAAGGCCCCCTGTCAAAGAGACTAGGCTGATCTTTGTGGTGGTGAAAGTGTCTTGTGGTTAGACTCAGGAAACTGGAGAAAAGATTCCAGGAAGTGTAGGTGGGGTCTGGTCCTTACCACTCCAGGCTTTATTGACCTGATAATTGTCAGTAGCCCTCCTGCCCCACAAGGCAGTGGGCGCCTGGCCAGCAGGACATGTGTGTTTACCATGGGAAACTTAGCATAGAACAGGTGCTCAGAGATGTTTGTAATGTTTGTCAAATGAATGAATGAAAAGTGGTTGAATTACATCCACCTTCTAAACAGTAGCCTTTGAAATTGGGAACCTCTATAGTCAGCACCAACAGACAGGTACACCCTTCTTATGTCTGAAAATAGGTTATCCTTCTTGCCAGAGAGATTGCACACTTAGTTGGGAAAGAGGGTCCTTTTTCATAACTACTGGGACCAGTAGGGTTCATGCTTCATACCAACCACATGATTGCAGAAGTCTAGATTTCCCAGTTTCAGAGTTCTGATGGTAGCAGGAATATTAGACTTCATGATGACAAAGCAAAGGGTAGCTCTGGATGTCCTCAAGTCTGAGAGCAGCCAGAAGTCATGATCTACTAACCCTGGAAGGGACTGTTAGAATGAAATCTACGGCCCTCACCATTGCATTTAACATTAAAGATGAAAGGAGTTAATTTCATTGCCTAAAGCCTTACAGGCTGGCTGAAGGTCTGAGAGTGACAAATGGCAGAGCCAGGATCACCCAGGGCTGGAAGCCCTTGCCATTTTTCTCCTTCTTTTACCCTGCCTCCATCACTTACTGTGCCTATTTGCTAAGTCTCCTTACGTGTACTCTCTCAATTTCTGACTTTTCTCTAAGTACTTTTTTCAAAGTCAATTTTACTATATATTTATGTATGACAGACATAAAGTAAAATGTGTGCACTTTAAACCTCCAGTTCAAAGGGTTTTGTCAAATTTGCATCCCTACAAATGCTGTGTATTATCACTGCAATCAACACACACAACATTCCTATTGCCAACCTAATTTCCCTCGTGCCCATTGGCAGCCAACCTTAATCCAAGCTCCAGACCCAGACACCCACTGCTCTGCTTTCTTTCACTATAGATTAGATTTGTTTGCATTCAAATGTTATGTAAATGGAATTGTATAGTGAGAACTCTCTTGTCTGGCTTCCTTCATTCAAGTATAATTATTCTGAGATTCATCCATGGTGTTACAGGCCTCAGCAGTTTGTTCCTTTTTATTGCCATGTGGTATTTCATTGTATGAAGGTACCAACATTTGTTCATCCATTCTCCTGTTAATGGACACTTAGGTTGTTGCTAATCTTTGGCTATTATAAATAAAGCTATGATGGATATTCCTTCACAAGTCTTTGTATGAGTGTATATTTTCATTTCTTTTGAGCACATGCTTGGAAGTAGCATGACTCAGTTATTTGGTTAGTATATATTTAATTTCAGAAGAAACTGTCAAACTGGTTTCTAAAATGGCTGTACCATTTCAGTTTCACTAGCAACATTTGCTCTGTGTCCTTGTCGACACTTGATATTATCAGACTTTTCAATTTTAGCCTTACTGTAATGTATACTTAGTCACTGCTTGTGGCTTTAATTTGCACTTCAACCAATTATATTGAACACTTTCTCATGTGCTTGTTGGACATTTGTTATTGTTTTTCTTTGAGATGTCTTATAAATATGTTGCCAATTTTTAAATGGATTTACTTATTTTATTATTGAGTTGTAAGAATTCTATATTCTGGATACAAATTCTTTGTCAAATGCACATGCTACAAATATTTTTCTTGGTTTGTGACTTCCTTTTTCAACTTTTTTAAAAGTTGTCTTTTAAAGAACTGAAGATTTACATTTTGATGCATATCAATCTATTCTTTTCTTTTACGACCTGTGCTTTATTTTGTTGTTGCAGTCTAGGAATCTTGGCCTATCCCAATATCACAAAGATGCTGTCTTTTCTTCTAACATATTATATTATTTTAGCTTTTATATTTGAGTTTGTGCTCCATTCTCAAAGCCCTTTTGAGCCTTCCAAAATTTAAAGAGCCATTACATGCTGATGGCTGAGGTGAGCTGTTTCTGTAGACTGAAGGCTCTGGGAACAACCAATAGGGTTTATCTCTTTTTAGGTCTTCAGGGCACCCCATGTCAACATCCATTAACAAATATCATGACCCTGGAAATGTAGAAGTATAGAGTGACATTTAATTAAGTGCTTTCAGAAACCATGGGGATCATTGGCTACACGAACTTAGGGTCACCTTTGACTTTTGTCAGAATGAAACAACAATTCTGTAGAGTACATTTTATTATCCCCATTTTACAGATAACAAGAAAAAGAGCCCCACAAAAGTCACAGATTTTCACCCACTGGAGGCTCTCCTAAGCAGCTGCCTTTGCTATTGTCGCTGCTGCCATATCACCTTAGCATTACTTGGATGCCATGCAGATGGTCTGACCTGCTTTTTTTATAAAACTGGATGGCATGAGTTGCTGGCCTTCGGCAAGCTCACTTGAACCTTTTTAAAAATAGAGCTCCTGTTATATTTGGTAGGCCATTGCTCTGGCATGAAGGGACTTTCGGAGCCATGCTGCTGAAGCATGGCTCAGGGGTGGCCACCTGTCAGTGATGAGTCAGGACATCTTTGGCATGCTTCTTGCAAGTGTTTTAAAGCTGAGCCCATGTGGGAACTGTCTGTTTATTCTCAGTAGCAGGAACAGATGGGAATTATAGGAAGGTCTACTTTTTGCTATGACAACTTATGTGGTCATATCATGTCCTCTGAAGCCTTCCACGAAATTAAATTCAGTGGAGAACATGGGACAGAGATGTATATGCATATATATTAAGGCTTTTATTTTTATGCTTTGGGATCACTTACTTATTAAACTTTACTTGTGCAGCTGAATACACTTTTTTTCCAAAACAAGTCTGGCAGGTGATGTTTTAAATGCTAGGAATTCTGATTAGGTGCCTGGTCATTTGGTTATAAATATATACAGTGATGACCCATTTGTCAGGTTATGCTACTCTCTGTATCTCAGTTTTTCCTCATCCATAAAATGGGAATAATATCTTACACTTTTGCTGTCAAGTTTAAAGTGGTCACTACAAATATGTTTTGAAGAGTGCCAGGTACAGAGTAATAAACACTGTAAGTACTATCTATTGATTATTATTGTCTCATTCTGCTTGAAGTTGCCTTTTCTCCTGTCAGTATGTGAGCATACACATTGGGTAACTGGTGAGTGTTTGGGAAGGTCTTATCAGCTCTTCACATTTTCCCTTTGATCTACCGGGTGTCTATTTTGGAAGTCCTGAAGTAGCAGGCGATTAGTAATTAACGACAAACCGGGAGTGCTCCTAACTTTTATTTAATGTACTGAAATTCTTCTTGCTTCAAGGACATTTTGTGGGTTCTTTGCTCCCCTCTGCCTCTGGCCTCCAGACAAATTCTTCAGAGATTCAGGAACTTTTTGTTGGAGCCTATCTGAAGAACAATAATCCCTGGTCCCTTCAAGAGGTGAGAAGCACCACTCCAGAACAGTCAGTGCTGGTTGTTCCCCCACTCTGTGCTTCCCTCTCTCCCTTGCTCCATTCCCTCGATCTGGTCACCCCAATCTACCCTCCTCTTCATCTACCATCCAAAGTGATACCAGTTTTGGAAATCAAGATCTGGTCCTCATTCCCCCAGTGTTGAAGATTAAACACCAGAGAAACCCTGAGGAAAGCATAGAAAACAAGTTTTCTTTAAGAGAGGGACAGAGATAGCCGAAAGAGAAGGGGATCCAGAGCTAGTTCCTGTGCAAGTGGGGGTGTCTTCTCTTAGTAGATCTCAGATTTCCTTTCCTCCCCGCTTCCCATTCTGCCTAGTGACCAAAAGGCAGGAAAAGAGCCATTCAGGGGGTAATTACTTGCAACTTTTATGTTGGGAGGAGTGATTCCCTGGGGGTGTTGGTAACCTTGGTAACCAGTTGAGGGGGTGTGCTTTAGAGGTGTTAGCATTTTATTTCCTTTTTTGTGAATTAGGCCTCATCTTTCCAACCCAATCATTTATTTTCTATGCTATCTGTCCTTTGATTCATCTCAAAAGCAGTTGGAGCAGGGAATCCATTGTTTTGGTTATTGGTTATTGTTCCTCCTGCCCCAGTACAGTGCCCAGGTGCTCAAAATCCATTGCAGCTCAATCACTATCACTGTATGTGCATGGATGGGAGGAAACAGAGGCTTCTTCAGCAGCACACATGAGTCAATGCTATGGGAAACTCCTCAGCAGGGATTGGGGAGTGCATTCAGGGGCACTAATTCCAACAACTGGATTGGAGCAGACCTGCAATCTAATATTTAGTATGAGGTGGGTCTGCCATTTTATTTGAAGTCACAAGCTAACAAAGACTTGTGACACACATTATAATTTATGTTTTACTTATATCTCAACTTGTGTGGGAATGTAAGAAGAAAATAATTCATTCTTCACATTGCCTTATCAAACATGATTCCTCAGATAACTCTTTTTCACTCCTGGATGAAATCTCAGGCAAGTCCCATAGGTTTTCAATCCCCTTTAGTCTCAAGTGCAATCTAATTTCAGTAAATAAAATGTCCCATCCAGTCTAACCTGAAAACTTCAATCTTTTATTCAATTTCTAGCACTTTCCCATCCCCCACTCCAGCCTGCCTTTGACTGGGATGTGTGCAGGGGGAGAGGAAGGCACAGCTGACATCTTCTGTCCTCTCTTTATCCCTTTCACTGCCTTTCCTAGTCTCTAGCTGCCATTTTTAGGCCTTCCATGATTGGTGCATGGGACGGAATAGAGGGCAGGACAGAGAAGCTCTGTCACTAGACCAGTGTATTTGTTACTGAACAGGGAACTTGCCAGTGCAGAGAATGTCCAAAAATGATTCTCATTTGGATACCTCTCGTGGTCCTTCAGGGAATGGATGAGCATTCTCTGACTTTTCTCTCAGTCCCTAGCTTTCAGGAAGTCTATCCCTTAATGGAGCCTATGCCCCTAAGTGAAATCCAATGCTATATAAGTGCCTTTCTTGGACACAGCCCAGATGGGGCCACTCAGTTCTGATGGCTTCCAGAGTCCACATGTGTCTTGGGGGACATGTGCCTATATTCTGAAGCTTCCAACACTGGAAGTGCTGGTGGTTCCCAAGGTAGTCATCTCTCCTCACACTGCTTGCCCAGCAGCTGCTCAGCAGTAGACTTGGACCTTTGTACTTCCCCAGGAGGAAGTCTGAGGGCTGCCATTATGTTCCTTCAGCTTTGGGTAGAATAGATTAGGCTCCAGTGGTTCCATTAAAGCCCTAATCACCTAATTTAAGTGAAGAAGTACCCTATTCCCCTCAGTCTTGGTGGAGGGGGTGTCAGCACGCTCATCACTCTCTATCTTCAACTTTGAATTAATTACTTGACTTTCTTATATGACCTAGAGCTGGGTAATAGACATAGTGACCTTATAATTTATCTGGGGTTTTTTACTTCTATATAAACATTTTTATTGAAGTGTAACCTTCATACAACAAAGTGGATGAATCTTTAATTTCACAAAATGAGTATGTCCATATCACCAACACTTAGATAAAAACCAGAACATTCTCAGCACTCCAGATACCCCCTCATTTTCCTATCACTTCCAATCCCTGAAGAGGAAACACTGTACTGAGTGCTACTACAACAGATTTATTTTTCCAATCAGAAATATTTTGAGGGTAAAATAGGGCACATGATACCTGTCTCATGAAATGGCCACCATCATTTTCTTTTCATTCTGCAAACACATGCTATGGTTCCATATTTAGAGGTGGTAGCCACTTGTGTACCCATTCAATCTGGGCTAATATATGATGACTTTGGCCAATAGAATATTGTAGGTATGTGATCTTTTGCCAGTTATGGTGCAGTCTTGACCCTGAGCCTCCATGTAGAAAGTCTAGGCTAGTCTGCCAGAGAAAGTAGCCCTGTGGGAGGAATACTTAGGTTCCACACCTATAAATGAAGAAATCAATCTTGAATATTCATCTTAGTGAAGCCTTCAGATGACTCCTGCTCCAGTTGCCATTTGACCTCAAATTCTGCTGAGATTCTTACCCTTAAGCAGAAAGTCTCTGTGGTCTTCAGTTTCTATAACCCATCCAAATGCAGGCCATGTTATCACCTAGAGCAGAATTATGAACTTTTTGTCCTTTTCCTAGATGTTTCCTTCCTCCTCAAATATGCCTTGACTCATTTGATCTGCGGACCCTTGGCAAGGAGACCATTCTGTTTCTCCTGTGCAGCAAAAAGGCAAGACATGATGATTAATGGCAATAAACCATAATGAGGATGCCTCAGTCATTACATGGATATCGAACATAAGATATCATCTGCTAAGAAGCAAAGTCATACAAATGACAGACTGTGGTATGAGGCTCAGTGATGCCAGACTCTGTATAGAGACAGAGGGGCAGCTCTTATGAGGTTAGGCATAATGTCATGCCTGCTGACTCTGCCCTGGCTCCTTCCTGCTTCTCTTCCACCTTCCTAAGGCAAATAGCTGATGGGCTGCCAGAAAATTGCCCATCCAGAATGCTCAAGGACAGAGGAAACTAAAAAAGGCTTAGCCAAAGCTGGACAGGAACCAAAGGTAGAATCATTTCTGCTCACACCTTGGAGAAGAGCCATTTCTCCTTTTTGCAAACTAAGAGGGTATCTTTTGCTCATAGGCCTTGACATGAGGCAGCAATGTCTTTAGGTTTAACTGTCAGTTATTCTCTTGGAATTGAGCCTTCTTCTTATAAATCTATTTTTTCAAAATAATGTAAAAATGCAGGTTAATTGTATGAGAAATAGACAAACCAGAGATCAGGTATCAGCATTTATTGGGATTTATTGTTCCATGCTGTCAGGGATGAGATCTTATATCAATTCCTGTTCACTTTTATTATTGGAATTCTGAATCCATGACTGTACTGCTTAGAACTTTTCTGTTATTTGAACTATAGGATTATCATTTATCAATATTTAAATGCTTGCAGTATGTGCTTATAACGGGTCATATCCTAAAAAGGGAGCAATCCACACCCAAAGTTCATTTGGTATTTTATCATTGACTATACTTTGTAGAAGGGAAACAAATACTTTGCTCATACTGCATCAGTGATTTGAAATATGTTGATTAATCAGCATGCTTGTCATATCATATATATTTGTGTGCTATGTGACTTCTTTTAGTTTGGATGCTGAAAGTCCCCCCAAAAGCCCATGCATTGAAGGCTTGGTCCCAAAGGTGGCACTATTGGGAGGTGGTGGAACATTTATGAGGTAGGATCTAGTGGAAGGTTCCTAGGCCATTGGGGGTCTACCTGACTATGGACTAGAACCTCTAAAACTATGACCCACAACAAACCTTTCTAAGTTTTTAAAGTCTCAGGTATTTTGTTACAGTGATGGAAAGCTAACACAGTATGTTTTATTTATTTTCCTATAATCTGAGGTTCCATCTTAATTTTATCTGGAAAACATGCCAGAAATATGAAAAACATGGTAGAAGAAATAAAAAGGAAATGAATAAATTATCTTTCAATTATCTGTTACTCTGTAAAAACTACCATAAAATATTTTGTTTTAAAATAAAAATGATTTATTTTATTTCATGACTCTTCAGGTTGTCTGGACTTAGTTGGAGAGTTCTTCAGCTCTACATGTTTTTGGCTGGATTCACTTGTGGCTGCATCGAGCTCACAGGAGAGCTGGAGATGTTAGTTTGGGAACTTTGGTTCCTTTCCACATGGTCTCATTGTGTTCTTAGCTTGAAATTCCTTGCAGCATAGTGGTTCCTAGGCTCCAAGAACATGAAAATAGGAGGTGCCAGGCCTCTTAAAATCTAGGTCCATTTCTTTGGAATTCAACTGTTTTAATTTTGCAGCATATTATTGGTCAAACGAAGCATGTCATAAGGTCTACACAGAGTCAATGGTAGGGGAAATAGATTCCATTTCTATGAGCAACAGCATGTCTAAGTAGAATGGGAAGAAATGTTTATGTCCATCTTTAGTAGCAAGTTATCAATGATGAGAAGAGGAAAATATCAGGAAATGTTGAGGAAAATTAAACAATAACAGCACAGAAATTGAAAAAAATGCAAAAATACAATAGGATAATTCTTCAACTATTTACTCATTCAAGGGTATGTCCCCAACATTTAGGGCAGTGTCTGGCAAAAAAAGGTTCTTAATGTTTGTTAAATGAATGTTTCTGTGGCAGAGACTGACTATTAACCAGACTGATTCTTCTTCCTGGGCACAGAGACTGTCCTTTCTAGCTTTCCTTGTGGTTAGGAGTAGCCTGTGAGCTATAACTGATGAGAATTGAATTGAAGTACCATCTTCATGCTGATCCATAGGATCCTCTCATTTATTATTCTTTCTCTTCTCTCTTCCCTCTGAATTCCTGGAATGGAGATAACCTCTAAGGTGAGCTTGGACACCACTTTGAAAATGGTTGAACAACAACATGGGAGAAGCCTGGGTCCCTGAATCATCATTTTAATAAGACTCACTCGATCAGGAACACTCTCATCACATAGTTGTGTCAGCAATAAATAACCTTGTTTGTATGGAACCAGTGAACTTTGGGGATTTATTTGTTATAGCAGCCAGTGTTATCTGCATTAACACATCTGCATTTGTCCACCCTCCCACAGTCTTAAGGACTACAAAGGCGTTCAGATTTCTTAGAACTGATGGTAATCTCTAGTTGTTATAGGGGGAAAGTCTCTGTTTGGAACCATATTGTGGTAGGCATACTTTTGAGTGGCTCTCAATGATTCATATCCTATCTCTTGGAATTCACATCTTTGTGTAATCCCCTCCCAAGAGTGTAGACTAGACCTAATGACTTGTTGCTGGCCAATAGAATATAACCAAGATGATGGCAGGTCACTTCCATGATTAAACTTCAGAAGATTGCCTTTCCTTTGTTAGCAGACTCCCTTGGTGGCTTTGATGAAGCAAGCTGTTATGTTGGAGAGTTCCACATGGCAAGGAATTGAGCATAGCCTCTGAACAACAGCCAGTATGGAACTGAGATCCTCAGTCCCGTATCCCTGAAGGAACTGGAGCCTGCTAACAACTACATAAATTAGTTTGGAAATGGACCTTTCCCCGGTTGAACTTTGATAAGACTGCAGTATTAGACAATACCTTGCTTGCAGGTGGTGAGAGATCCTAAAACAGAGTATTCAACTAAACTATGCTCAGATTCCTGACCCAAGGAAACTGTGAGATAATAAATGTGTTGTTTTTAGCTTCTAAAAATTGGAATAATTGGCAACACAGCAATGGACAGCTAATATATCCCTAAACCTGTCTTTTAATCTGGGGTTTACCTACAATGTATTGACACTGGCAACCTTCTAGTTTCAAAAAGATAATATTAGAGATAAATACATGGTGAAATATTTCTGGCACCCAAATGTATTTTTAAACCAGGAATTTCTTGAAGAAAAACTTCTCTATCACACTCTTTTGGTTACTTAATCCATTATTTTCTTTGATGAAACCACTACATCATTGTTTAATGTCTGTCTGGTTTGATGTTTGGAATTATTGCAGAGAAAAATTGTGCAAGAAAAGAAACAGGGAAAGACAGACAGAACTAAAACAGGAGTGTTGTGCTCCAAATTTCCTAGTGTAGAAAAATCTGGAAATTTCTCCATCCATCAGTAAAATAGAAAAGCAGATGCTCAGAGTAACAAAGAAGCTCTAGAGAAAGTGTCTATTCCTTCATCATGATCCATAATCCAGAGTTAGGAGATGAATTAGAATGAGTGAAAAGAGCATGAAGCAGCCTGTTGATGAAAGAAAGGAAAAGAAAATTAAACCCATTTGGAAGGTGTGACACCAATGGCTCCCAGTCCTTCATTCCAACTACTGACTGAAGCTGGGAAACTGAATTTTCGGGTACTGCATGTCCAGTTAGATGTTGAAATAGCTCCCTACTGACCCCTAACAAGAAAGCCATATCTCAGTCATCATCTCTGATTCTTTGTATGAGAGCTTCTTTTCCTTAGAGTTAGAAATATCCTTTCTATGTCATTATTAGGAGTGATATGTGTACGTGCATGTGTGTGCGTGTGCGTGTGTGTGTGTGTGTGTGTGTGTGTGCAAATGCATGCAGGAGGAGTTATAACACGAGGGCCACACAATTTCAAAGAAAGTGAAAGGGGTGAATATTTCATAAAAGTAAAAAATTAAGTGTTTAAAAAGAAAATTCAAGGCCTCCTGTGCCCAGTGATGTTACCTATCTGGTCCTAGAAAGCATCTGACTGGGAATCTCTGAATTAACCTCTCTGCACTTAATATACTCATCTAAACATAGATATTAAGCTAGTTGAACCCTAAGGTCTATGATGCCCTGAAGTTTTGTCTCAAACTTGAGTTTTGACTCAATGGTTCTTATGGTGAAAATTTCAGGTCTGATGGAAAATTCTTTGGAAGGTTTCATTTAAAAGGAGAATGATAGCCTATTGGAGAAAAAAATTATAATTAACTTGACTGATGATATTGTAGGGCAAGTTAAAATTATTCTAGATGATGATGATTCTAGACCTTAACTATGCTTTTAATATAACCCTGATATCATTCTTGCTTGGCAAAGCCAAAGGGAATTTTCCCTCTTCTGACAACTGAACCTAGTCCTAAAGAAAGATAAATGCAATCAGCCTCTTCCTCAGTGATTTGGCATTTCTCAAGTGCTGAGTCACTTGGAAGCCACTGAGGGTGCTGAAAATATCTAGTGCACTAGGCTTTGATGTATCAAAAGTACCTTCCTAATTTGACACTCATCTATGAGCAAATCTCAACATGAGCTGTCCTTCTAAAGGGATTTTGTTCAAATGACTGTTGGATCTCTTTATATTACAACATTACCAATATTCCTTAAAATAAACTAATGCTCATACTATTTTGTTTTCTCAACTTTGGTTTGTACCTCTCCAAATAGCTCATATTTACGGGATATTTAGATATATGAACATCCTTCAGTATCTATATTTAGTTGGTCAACAATTATCAAACTTTTGATATTCCTCAAGGACTCATTCCTATTTATCTTTTTCATTCAGCATACCTTCCAGGACTCATTTTATTCCATGGTTTTATTTACAAAATATACACATCTTTTCTAACAGGATCTCTCCTATAACATATGTTAAACTATACCACCATGTTAATCTACTCCAGGCCTCTCCGACTCAAAGTACCCTAAAGTGGAATTCAACATCTTCCCATTCAAGCTCCTTATAGCAGTTTGCATATTAAATGTCCCCCAAAGGCCATGTGCTGAAGACTTGGTCACCAAGCTATGGTGCTATTGGGAGGTGGTGGAATCTTTATGAGGTAGAGCCTAGTGGAAGGAAGTTGTGTCATTGGAGGTGTGACCTTGAAAGGGATATTGGGACCAATGACCCTTCCCCTTTCTCCCTGCCTGCTGATGGCCAGGAGGTGAGCAGCTTCGCTCTACCTCATGCTTCCTACTCTGATATACTGCCTTACTGCAGGCCTAAAGCAATGGGCCCAAGTGACCACGGATGGAAACTTCTGAAACTGTGAGCCAAAATGCATCTTTCCTCCTTTAAGTTGTTTATCTCAGGTATTTTGTCACAGTGACAGAAAGCTAACACACTTCTTTTCCTGACTTCTCAGTTTTGGTTAATGACACCATCATTGACTAGGATGTCACCTGAGACTCTTGCTTTTCCTTACTATCTACACCCAGTTTCCACACGCTGGCAATTTTTCTTTTAACCATTTCTTGGATTGGTCATCTTTTCTACTTTGTCTTTGTTCCAACTCTTATAACCTCTGACCTTTATTATTTCACTGGACCCAGGGACTTCCCCAGGCCACATACCCCAGGGTGAGAGTAAAACTCAAGACCATAATATCTGTCACAAACTACGTTTCCTTTGTTCTGCCCCCAACCATCTGTTAAAATGTCAGCTTCCCTAAAATGGGTTCCATATGGTTTTGGCATTCTCCAAAAGGTGTTTCACATGTGACTGGTAATTTTCCTAGCTTCTTTTGGCTTCTACATAAGCGTTGTCATTTCCCTATTCCTCTATTTTGACTTTCCTTAGTGATACACATTGTCGTTCTTGTCAAAAACAGTTGATACCTCACTGTTGATACACCCCAATATCTGAGGCCTAGCCCACTGAACCTGTTGAGGTAAAGTCATTGCTACTGCTGCCAGAAACAAAGGCATTGCTCCCCACCCCTGTGGAGATTATGGATACCAGTGCTACTGAAGGTCCAGTTCTTTCTGACATATAGGTATTTTAGTGACCTAGGTCATTTTTAAGATTTTTTATTTGTTCATTAGTGTAAACCTCTCCCTTTAGGACTCGGGTGTGAACAAATGACTTCTGTGCCAGAGGGCAATCTGAGTAATAGAGTGATCTTTTCTCAGAATAATTTCCCTCCATTTTTCTCTTGAAAGAACTTGGAACATCTATTCCTTTTTCTCTCTGAAGAGTTATCTCCCAGATGCACTTCAGTCCCTCAAAAGTACCTGAGGTTGAGCAGTCCCAACCTCTTCTAAAGCCTTTCAAGAAATCAGTCCTGACCATGGGAAGAACATGGTGTATGCTCAGCCTGGGAGGTTTTGGAATGCTAGACCAGTCTTCACAGTCCTGACAGAGTCAGTGTTCTAAAGAACAAAGCAGTCTATGTTTAAGACTTCCCTGATTAAAATGTACCCAGATTAAAAGCTTTGGTGCTTTCCCAAAGTTTAAACTCTTGAACAAACAGAGAGCATAAAAACTCTTCAGAGCCTAGTCTTAGCCTTCTTCTCCGATACTGCCCATGGAACCAGAAATTGTTCCCTAAACGTTACAAATTCCTAATAATCATTGTGTGTTTGTCTGTGAACCACATGCAGTATCTCAGAGTTTAAGAGCATAAGCTATAGGTTCAGACACATGAATAGTCAAGCTCTGTGATCTTTAAGAAAGTTCCCTAACCTCTCTGAACCTTAATTTACAAATCTGAAAAATGAGGATGATAATAATCTATATAATGGGATTGTGGTCAGGAATAAATAAAATTGAAATAAACACATATAAAGGTAGTACCTGATACATAAAACCACAAATGCAATAAATAATGCATAACATAATTACCTGGAATTCTAAACTATTTTCATCTTCTTCAACTGCTAAGCAATTATTTAATAATCAAGATCCAGTTGATCACTTTTATCCACAATAGTTAGCATGTAGAAACAACTCAAGTGTCTATCAATGAGTAAACAAAATATGGCATATCCATAATTGGAATATTACTCGCCCATAAAAAAGGAATGAAGTACTGATATATGCTACAACATAGAGGAACCTTGAAAACATTATACTAAGTAAAAGAAGCCAGACCCAAAGGCCACATATTTTATGATTCACTTTATATGAAGTGTCAAGTAAAGGCTAATCCTAAAGTAGATTAATGGTTACCAGGACCTATAAGAAGAGATGAATGGGGAGTGACTGTTAGTGGGTGCAGGTTTCTTTCAGGAATGGTGAAAATGTTCTGGAACTAGAGGAGATGACTGCACTATTTGGTACTTAAAATCCACTGAACTGAATATCTTAAAAGGGTAACTTATATGGAATGTGCATTTTATCTCAGTTTTTAAAACTAGTCCATTGAAATGTCATTTTCTGTTGGAAGCCTTCCCTAAGCATAGTCACTCATCATTCTGTGTCTCCAAGAAACTTGGTACTTACCCCTTCTCACAGTGGTCTTTACTTGGTTTGCATGGCTGTTGCCTTCATTAAATTGAAACTCCCTAAGGACAGAGGTGCTGCATATCTGGATGTTTTGTCTGCTCAGTATACTCCTACCTTTTGGGAACTGCCTTTTCCCCACCTACTTGATTTCTCTAAACCACTGACCACAATAATTGACTTAACAATGAACATGTGACTCAAACCAGGCCAATCGGAATCATCTATGCAATTTAATTAGGATAGTTAACCATTTAGAACCATGTAAATCTATCATGCAGCGCCTCTTTCTGCCTTTTTGTTGATACAGCCATATACAGATGAAGCCAGTATAGAAGAAAGCCGAGATAAGCCACTGGGACTGGTATTCTACCCCTAGATTTTGTACTCACTGAAGACAATTATTTCCAATTTTTTAATCGGACCTACAAGCAATCAACAGGTATATGAAAAAATGTTCAACATCTCTAGTAATAAGAGAAATGCAAATCAAACTACCCTAAGATATCATCTCACCCCAACTAAAATGTCTATTATCAAGAATACAAGCAACAACAGGTGTTGGCGAGGATGTGGGGGAAAAGGGTACACTCATACATTGCTGGCGGGGTTGCAAATTGGTGCAACCACTCTGGAAAGCAGTATGGAGATTCCTTCAAAAACTCAGAATGGAACTACCATTTGACCCAGCTATCCCTCTCCTTGGTCTATACCCAAAGGACTTAAAATCAGCATACTACAGTGATGCAGCCACATAAATGTTTATAGCAGCCCAATTCACTATAGCTAGATTGTGGAACCAACCTAGATGCCCTTCAGTAGAGAAATGGATAAAGAAACAGTGGTACATATACACAATGGAGTATTATTCAGTCATGAAGAATAATAAAATTATGACATTTGCAGGTAAATGGATGGAATTGTAGAAGATCATGCTAAGTGAAATGAGCCAATTCCAAAAAACCAAAGGCCGAATAATTTCTCCTATAAGTGGTTGATGACACAGAGCAGGGTTGGGAGCAGGCATGGGAAGAATGGAGAAGGGATGGATTGTATAGAGGAAAATGAGGGGTGGGGAGGGGGTGGGGAAGGAAAGATAATAGAATGAGACAAACATCTATACCCTATGTATATGTATAAATATGCAAATTGTATGATTCTACTTTGTGTACAACCAGAAAATGATAGTTGTACTCCATTTGTGTACAATGAACTAAAATAAAAAATTTAAAAAAATAAAATAAAATTAACACAATGATTGTTTTCTTGCAAAAAAGAAATAGTTTGAGTTGGGGCTTAGTTATTGGATACTGAAGAAGTTTTGTCAATATAACAGATATTGTGCCTTAGTGTTCAGTAAAGCAATCTTTTTGCCAAGAGTAGGCTCTCAAATAATATTTTTGGATATGTGTAGGATGTTATTCTCAAGCCCCTTTGGCCTCTTACTATAAGAAAGATGGGGAGTGTTTAGTAGCAATGATGCTTTCTGACTTTTATTTTCTTTTGTTCACTCATAACACTCCCTGACATGGGGAAAAATATACTATTTTTCATAGATGTTAGCATTGTTTAGTGTCTTCCAATGATAGAAGCCACAGAAGCACACTTTTCTTTCTCTGCTCATTGCCCTTTGCTCTCCGTGTTCAGACTCTTCTGCCCAAATGCAGCTGCTTTTGGAGACAAGAAATTTGCTTCTTTTATAGGAGGCAAGCAAGGAAAATATTGCCTCAAGTCTGGAATTTACCATTCTCACAATTTGTTAATGCTTTGCCCTCTTTTTATTGCATCCTATGGTGGATAACCATTTAGGTGTCCTCCACAATCTAATAGGATCTACTCAGGACAGTTTGGGAAAGTGGTCCCACTAATCCCAAGGATTTCAACCACTAAACAGACTTTCTAAGAGCAAAAGTTCATCTACTCTCTCTATATAAGGCATACTGTCCAGGACTCCAATTCTCTTCTGCGTCACAAATAAAAGAAATAATATTTATAAATATTTTAAATTTATTTCTCCAACAGCCACATAAGAGGGAAGGCTCCATTACTTACTTGACTCCTGGGGATTCTGCCAACTACTTACAGTAAGAAGGGATAGAAAGGAGACTGGAAGTAGTATTTGTGAGAACAGTGGAAGTAGGGAGAATGGGATGAACTAGCCTGGGTTTGGATGCTAGAATGGAATTGGGGAGGAAAATACAAAATGACAGATTTTCCAAAGAAGAGTGTGTAGATTAGATTTTAATTAGTCTTCCTGTATGTTTCATGATAGAATTCCCCCATCACCATCATCTCAAGAGATCATTGGTGCTTTTAAAGGCTCTTGGTAATTAGATTTTGGTTTCTTTTGGGTATATCACTGTACTGAGATGGAGACTGGCCTCAAGGCAACCCAATTTTATTTGGGTTACACTTAAAACAATCAGGTTACAAAGGCCTACAGGGTAAATGACCAGTTTCTCTCCAGAGAAAACAAATTGTAATTGAGATGACTATAATTCATATATTTTTTTCTTTCAACAACTTCAGAAGTTATCTTTATCTTTTAATTTAAGAATCCAGAAAAAGAATTCAGGATTAAAGCCAGGGTACCTGTGTTCACATCTTCAGTTTTCCACTTAGTAGTACTAAAAGGTTGAGCAAAGTTTTCAAACTCTGTGCCTCAATTTCTTCATCTGTAAAAGGAAAAAAATAATATATCCCATACTTGGTATTGGAATAAAATGAGTTCTTATGTGTAAAGAACTGAGAAGATTTCTTGACACATTCTAAGCACTCCATGAATGTTAGCTATTATGTTAATTTTGGCTATTTTCCAAAATACATAACTCAGTTCAGAGCATGAAAAAGGCATTTAAAAATCACATATTTATAGTTATGTGTAAAGTAAGTATAATAAGTAAGTATACATATAAATACTTACATGTAAATACGATTATATACACATCTTTATGTATATACATATATGCATTTTTACATATATGCAGAGAGTGAGAGAAAAATTTACTTTAGTAATTACCCCAAGAAGTATTTCCAACATTTATTTATTCATTCATTCAATAGATATTTGTAGCATAACTACCATGATCCCAGCTAAAATGGGAAAACTAACCATGTGCACACCAAGTGTTGCAGTTGCTGAAGTCAGCACCCTCTCAAAGCTTAGAAAACACTTCACGATGTTAACAGAAACACAAAGAAAGATCTGGGGAGAGGATGAGGTAAGATTTTCCCAGACTTGTATGTTCTACTTGCACAATTTTGAATCCAGCAGGTCAATCCACTAGTCCTTTATTCTCTCTGCTTTCCTACCTGTGCAATGGAAATCATCACAGCAGCTTCATAAAGGGATTGGGGGGATTTGTGAATTAAATATGAACTCTTGCTGGCTCAAGGATCATCCTCTACATTCCCTAAAATAACCTTGATTTGAAGGCACGGGGATAATGGCAGAGGGCACATTTTCTACGTGCTTTGCATAGGTGTTTAAGTCACGACCCGTTTTCTATTAGCACTCGTTCTGGAGTGCCCTTGGAACTCTGCTTGCTCTGTGGTTAAGGTGGGCTCTGTCAGTGGGGTAGAAAGCTACAGTGAAAGCTCAAGGGTGAGGATAAAAAAACAGGGACCAACATTCTGCAAACACTTTATGTGTTGAAGGCAAGCCACTTTAAAAATGTATACATGAAGGGAGAAGACGGGGATGGGAATAGGGAAGACAGAATGAATGGGACCTAACTTTCCAATGGTCATATATGAATACATGACCAGTCTAACTCCACATAATGCACAACCACACGAATGGGAAGTTATCCTCCACGTATGTATGACAGGTCAAAATACACTCTACTGCCATGTATATCTCAAAAGAACAAATAAAAAATTAAAAAATATATATATGGAAGAAACCAAACCAGAAATCCTTTTGTTATCAGCATCCTATCTCTGTTGGTGTATTTGTGAAAATATATGTGAGAGCCTTTTATACTCAGAAGTCACTTCTAGGTGGATATGGCTAGGGTAGCTCCCAGCTCTGATTCATCAGAATCAGGCTCAATTCTATGATAGAGAAGATAGAGGTGCAAAAATAAGAACTATCTTTTAAAGTCCTGATGGTGGCATTCTCCTGACAAGATTGCATGCAGGAGAACACAACCAATACTGCTTTTGCAATTTCATACCTGTAATGGGCATGTTCTTTGGGGAAAGGATGGCTGGGGCATTGTCTGCTTTCAGCCGATATTGACAGTGAAACAAACCCAGGGTTTCTCCCTGCTTTCAATCAATCGCCCTGCTGTTGCCACTTGTCTTCCTAAAATGAAAATCTCATCTGTGTCATGGCCTTGTACAGGAACCTTGGAGGGTTCCCTTTTGCTTTTGAATTAAAACAGCTTCATATGGTTTAGTATGGCCTACCCTTCCAACGTCATCTCCTGCTATGACCCTTCTTACACCCTGTGATCACTCAGCCAGGACAACTTGGGAATTCATTGAGACAGTCCCCACTATGGCTCAGATTGTAGCTTTTGGAACCAGATATTCCTGATTTGAATCTAAGATCTCACTAGTTGTGAGCTTCAGATGAGTTACTTATTCTCTGTGCTTTAGGTTCTCCATAAAGTGGGGAAATGAAGCCGGGTGTGGTGGTGCACGCCTGTAATCCCAGCACTTGGGAGGCTGAGGCAGGAGGATCATGAGTTCAAAGACAGCCTCAGCAACTTAGCGAGGCCCTAAGCAACTCAGTGAGACTCTGTCTCTAAATAAAATACAAAATAGGGCTGGGGATGTGGCTTGGTGGCCGAGTGTCCTTGAGTAAACCCCTGGACTCAAAAAAAAAAAAAAAAAAAAGTGGGGAAATGATACAATTATAAGGCTGATATGAGGAGTAAATGAATTCATGCACATGAAGTATTCAGAATAGTGCCTGACACATAGCAGGCATCTTAGAAGATTAAATAACATTGAAATTATTTATAATTACCAAAATTTGGTCTGTCTGTGACACCTCTGCACCTTTGCACATCTGGTTTCCAAAACCTGTAACTCACTCTTCCTCTTCTATGCCCAGAGGTTAACTTATTTTCAACACATCTTTCAAATGATGACTTCTCTGCCTTTCTTTGCATAACCCTTCATTTGGCACTTATCACAGCAGATTCTCACAGTTTTTCAAAAACATGTCTTTCTTCCTCTAAAAGAGTGTGACTTTCTTGAGAGCAATGATTATATTCATTTGGGGTCTCTAGGTCCCAGAAGTTTTGGTGTAGAACAGATCTCAAAAACTGAGCCATACAAAAATTTATACACAAAAGGTTACAGTACCATTATTATAATAGTACAAATGTGTAAACAATCCAAATGTCCACCAACAATGCCGGGCACAGTGGCACATGCCTATAATCCCAGCTACTGGGTTGGTTGAGGCAGGAGGATTGCAAGTTCAAGGCCAGCTTCAACAATGTAGCAAAGCCCTATCTTGAGAGCTTGTTTGGAGGTTCTAGCAGGGGAGCGCAGCTACTCGTATACCCTTGACCGAAGAACGGTCCTCCTCTATCGGGGAAGGTCGTCCTCTTCGACCGAGCGCGCAGCTTCGGGAGGGACGCACATGGAGCGGTGAGGGAGGAAGGGGACACCCGCCTAGCCAGCCAGATCAGCCGAATCAACCCTGGCGATCAATGGGGTGAGAGATGTTGCAGCCAGATCGCCCTCACATCCGCAAAGCCCTATCTAAGAACAGAAAGTTAAAAGGGCTAGGAATTGAGTTCAGTGGTAGAGCACCTCTGGATTCAATTCCCAATACAAATGACAAAATGCAATAAAAACAAATATCCACAAACAGACGAAGGGATCAATAAAATGTGATATATTCACACAAGGGGATATTATTCGCTTTGTAATATGATTGAAGTACTGACACATGCTACAACACAGATGAACCTTGAAGACTTCATGCTAATGGAAACAGGCTATTCACAAAAGGCCATGTATTGTAAGATTCCATTCATACATTATATGAAATGTCCAGAACTGGCAAATCTAGATACATGGAAGGTGAATTTGTGATTGTTTAGTGCTGGGAGAAGGAAGGGGAGAGATGGCTCAGTTAGAGTAGAAAGCTTCTTGTGACTGTGGTGATGATCACACCACTCTGAATTCATGACAAATCATTGAGTTGTATACTTTAAGTGGATGAATTATATGGTATGTGAATTATATCTTAATAAAATTACCAAAAGAAGAAGGTAATGATTGATGAAATGGGCACATGAGCAAGCATGGTTTTATGTTTTTGTTGAGTAGGAACTTGTCTACAAGCCAAATCTCCAGTTGCTGCCTCCCTGAGGAGGGCCCAAGCCTGGTCTTTCCTTCATGTTGCTCTTCCCTTTTGTCAAAGCCTTGCTTCTCTGGTCTTGGACCCTTGTTCCCTTTCAGTCTCTCCTTTTCTTTCCTACTTAGATTTTCTTTTCCTCCTTCTCAGGACAGTTTGCATGAGAACAGGAAGAGGATGAGAACTTCTTTGGGAAAGTGAAACACGACAGTCCAAAGGGACCTTGGACACACCCTTTCATGGGAACACTTTGTTTTACAGACAAATAAATGGAGGATCAGAAGGATAGAGATTTTTTCTTCCATGGTGGGGATTGAACCCAGGGGGGCTTTAAAACTGAGTTACATCCCCAGCCTATTTATTTATTTATTTATTTATAGGTCTCACTAAGTTGCTGAGGGTTGGCCTGAAACTTGGGACCTTCCTGCCTCAGCCTCCTGAATAACTGGGATTACAGGCATGCACTCCCAGCCCAAAGAAGGGTTTGAAATCTCACACGCTGAATGTATGCCAGAACTGAAGTTAATCCAGGTCTTTCATTCTGGTGATAAAATTCCTATCACACTACCTGCCTTCCTTACTTTCCATGTATCAACCTCCATTCAGCCTTGAATGATCCAAAAGTACAAACAGACAGAACTATGAGGATCCCAAGTCACATTTTGAATGACCCACTACTTATTAGATAATTTCTGTTCATTCTTGTCCAAGAAAATTCCAGATACTGATAACATCTCATCACATTGAATTCCAAGAGGTTCTTACAATTTCATTTTTTAAGACTTTAGTTTTGTTAATACAGAATATGTGATATAGGAGAAAGAACACAGGACTGGGAGTCTGGAGATGTGGACCCAAGTTCCACTTAGTCACTAACTAGCTGTGTGACTTGTACAAGGCATTTAACAAAACTGAGTCTCATTTCTTCACTATAATGTTAGAGGTTGAATTAGATTACTGCTTTGCTTCTTTCCACCTCTTTCTATGGCTCCATAATTTGATTACTATAGGCTGAAATAAAGAGATTATCATCTAAGACTTAGGGATCTTTTCAATGCAGAGATTTTCTTCCAGGGATAGTTGTGGTAATCGATCCTGACCAGTATGAACAGTTTTCAGTAGCATGTGAACACAGGAATAGTTCAAGAAGCATTTTTTTGCTCAATCTGAGTACCATTATGCTCTTTTAGGATATGACCCTAAGGTAATAAGGGAATTAGAACCAAGACACACTGAAATGAAGGCAAGAGCTCTATGCCAGGCACCTTCATTTCTCATTTTGACTCTAACAACCTTAGAAGAAAAAGAACATTCACCCACTGCACAGATATGAAAAGTGAGGATTAGCAGCTAACCTAACTTACCCAGAGCCATGATGAATTATGGGTGCCACAGGATGTGGCATTAGGTCTGACTGTTGCCCTTGAGTTGCATTTCTTTCTGCCTACTGGCCTTCCAGAACAGCAAATTTGTAAATAATGGGCCCAGGATGGAAAAGGCCTCTATTTTGGAGTGCAGATCCCTGCCACACTCATTGCTTCTAATGCTTCAGTCCTGATAAGATCCTTAATCGATTAGGTATATTCTTGGTCCCAGTTAATTTCTAATATGAGATAACCTCTCTGTGGCATTGACTGACCTAGTTTGGCTAGGCAGAGTTTGTGGTTTAAATGGGAGTTGGAAGAAACCACCCAAATCTAATCAAGAATTAGTGTCTGGAATACTTGGAGTCACTTGAGGCTATTTTTCTGGTTTCCATTGTAGACCTAATATGAGAACTGTTAGTGAGAGCTCATCTTATTAAGAAAAGATCCTTTTCTAGGGAATTTTCTAAAATTTGAATTTTTTCTGAAAGTGTCAAAAAATCACCACCCAAATATTTTGAATAGATCTTATTATCTTGTCGCTTAACCCTGGACCCATCAAGAGGCATCAGATGACTTGCAAGGCTCTTGAAATAATATACACTATATTGTGCCTAAGAGTTTATTTTGCGTCAGGGGGGAGAGAATCCAGGGCTTTCATTAAACTTTTAAAGGGTTCCCTCAATCAAGAAAAGCTAAAGCTTCGTGGCTGGTATCACAAAACTTTCCAGGTCCCTATCTCTTTGGGACATACTTTTTGCAGAGTATGTGGGCTTTGTTCCCCTCAGGGGAGGAAGACCCAGCCTCCATCAGCCATGGTTCTCCTAGAGGTAGTCTGATGAAGAAGGAAGTTTGAAGTCAGCTAGATACATATTCCATTCCCCACTGAACCACTTCCTTGTGTGTCTGTGGACAAATTGCTTAGCTCAGGGTTCATGGTCAGCACATAAACATGGGTCTACTCTCCCTGACTGTTAAAACACTGAAATTCTTGGGCTCTGACTGTACATTGTTGCTTTCCCATCCTCTTGGGGTACCTTGGCTCCTCCTAATGCAGTCACTAAGAGGATTTTGTAATTCAAGTCATATACTAAGTGTGGCTCCAAAGGACATTATTGGTAGGCTAGACAAATGGATGTCTTCATAAAATCGAACCTAATATTCAGTTGTTCTCTCATTGACATATGTATTTAACTATGCACTTTATAATACATACTGTTGGTGGCTGGCCTATGTCTCCTTAGCACATGTCATCATATTGCATGTGCCAGAGCTGCACTACCCAAATGCTTTCTCTCAGGCCCTGCTCCTGGGGCAGACTGGAAGTGCTGAGAAGTTAACATTCCTGAGACTATTCTTCAGCCAACATAGAATGGAAATTCATCCTAAGTATTCTAGCTTCTCTCTTCTTAGATACAACAATCTTTTATACCATTTCTAACAGACCAAGCCCTGGTTTCCCACTGTGGGAGTAGAGGAGCCCTGTATTGGCTTCATTCCCCTCCCCATTTCACTCCCCACTTCTCAACCACTGGATCATTACTTCTTGAGATCACCTCCCAAATAAACTACCTGCACCCAAATCCTTGTCTCAGGGTCAGCTTCTGGGGAAACCTAGTCTAAGACACATTGAAAAATAAATATTTACACATATGTTAATGTACACATAATATTTTATAAATGTTGGGAGAAGAAAATTTTTCATATACAACTTCCTCCCTAACATCAATAAAAAGGCAAATTGAGAAATGTGAGATTTAATATTCCACAGTGGGCTGTCAGCAATTTCAAAGCCCAAAGATGTCTGATAAAACATATAATTTATTCAACCTCATTTCCTATGATCCTCCAATATTTGCTTAACTGTATTAATACTGCAGGACTCATCTGCCTTAGTTGGAAACCCTCTCCTTAAATTCTTTTTTAAAATTAACTAACAAAAACTTCTAACAAAAATCGCTGCCCCTGGAATGTATATCATCCTATATTGTTCCATGCTCTGGAAAGAACGCGTGGAAGGTAGATTCCCATATTCCTTATAATGTGTGGCAGATTTTCCTTACCACCGTTACTACCACCGTGCCTGTCCTTCTGCCCTTTGGAAATCTCCCAAGCTTTTCCTTAGCATTTATCTACTTAGCAGGAAAGAAATATAGCTTAACATTTAGTTTTTGGTTCATGGCTTAAGTTCCAAATTACCCATGGTTGCAGTATACTTTTCAAAATTTGAGAACTGTCCCCAAAACCAGATCCCTTCCCCTAGGAAATCTATCTCCAGCTTTTTAGGGTTGATGGGGTTGGTATGACTACATTAGAGTTAGCACAATGCATGTACTCTTCTAAAGGGGCCAATGATTTTAAAACAGAAAAACAAAGAGAGCTGTGAATTGGGTGAGTTTTGGTATTCTATTCCTTATTTTTTTTTCTCTAGCAGTATCCGTAAGAGATTAATTCATGGGCCTCACATTGCTCCAACAGAATCCAAACAAAAGTTTTGCTTATAAGGATTGGAAATGGTGAGAATTCCTCTAACTCTTCTTTGTAGAATGTGCTTATGTACTTAGCTGTTTTAGTCAGCTTTTGCATAGCTGTGACTGGTATACTTGACAAGAACAATGGAGAGGAGGAAAATTTTATTTGGGCTCAGGATTTCAGAAGTTTAGTCCATGGTTGACCAACTCCATAGCTCTGGGCCCCAGGTGAGGCAGAACAAGGTGGAAGCAGCTCAGGACATGGCAATGAGGAAGTAGAGAGAGCTCTTCTCACCAGAGACAAATACAAACCCCAAGGCTTGCCTCAAGTGACCTATTTCCTTCAGCCACACTCATCTTGCCTACATTATCTCCAAGTTAATTCATATCAGTAGATTAACCCATTTTATAATGAGGTTAAAGCTCACAATGTATTTATTTCACCTTTGAATTTTTTGCATTGTCTCACACATGAGCTTTTGGAGAATGCCTCACATCTAAATCATAACATTAGCGAGGAA
This sequence comes from Glaucomys volans, assembly GCA_020662805.1. NCBI lineage: Eukaryota > Metazoa > Chordata > Mammalia > Rodentia > Sciuridae > Glaucomys > Glaucomys volans. The sequence goes on from JAJEJO010000138.1 coordinate 885,243, forward strand.
GTGTGGGGAAGAGAAGGCCGGCTGAAAATAGTCACAATTAGGCTGTGTTTCTGTTTACCCCTGTTGCACCCAACATGAAGCATCTCAGGCAGTCATAGCCACAATGCTGCATAACAAATCACCCCGAAGCTCAGTGGCTTAAAATAATCATTCATTTATCAGAGAGACCATTCGACCTTTGGATTTTTGGGATTGGCTGATCTCACTTAGCATAACAGTCTCCAACATCATCCATTTACCTACAAATGCCATAATTTTATTCTTCTTTATGGCTGAATAAATGAATGATGATGCATAACTCAGAGGGGAAGGGTGGCAAGAATGGAGGAAGGATAGATAGCAGAGAGGGAAGGGAGGGGTGGGGGCGGGGTGGGGGAGGTAATAATAATAACAGAATGTGTGATAGACATCATTGCCCTGTGTACATGTATGAATGCACAGATGGTGTGACTCTACTTTGTGTACAACCAGAGAAACAATAGCTGTAATCCATTTGTGTTCAATGAATCAATAAGTAAATAAAATAAATAAATAAATAAATTAATTAATTACAAATAAAAAAGGGGGAAAAATAATCATTTATTTTTGGCTCCAGTGTCTGTAGTTGGCTGGACATTAGTTGATCCAGGCTAGGTTCATCTGGGTTTGGTTCCAGGATGTGGATTGGATCTGAGTCTGCTCCTCTCATTTCTCATCCTTCTTGGACTGCAAAGTATATGTGTTATTTTCTTTTCATGGCAATGAGAAGCACAAGGGCAAGTTCATTTCAAGCCTCTGCTTATGTGACATTTGTTAATCTCATTGGCTCAAGCTGATCACATAGCTAAACCCAAATCCAGGATCAGGGAAGTATTCTACCCACAATTAGGTTATGCCAAGCGTGCATATGTAGGTGTGTAATGTCAATGAACTAAAAAATTTGGGCCAAAATTTCCATCTACCAAATCTCCTTATCCAGGCATCCTGGCATTTTGGATAATGCCATTAGAAGAGTACTATCATGGTGCCTTAGCCTTTTTTGCTCACATCTTTGAATCCACTACTAGATGGAAAGGCCAGGGCTGAGATTTCTTCATCTTTGATCTCCAGGACATGGTAAAGTACACAGCATATAAGACCAAAGCAGTCCAGTGTGAGTACATGGATGCTCAAAAAATGGGATCTTCTGAAGAGAACAAATGAAATTCAGATAACCCAATGCCTTATATTTGTGTCTTTAATCTACCCACTAGATATTTCCCCTTAATACAGTATGCATAAGGTACCCACAAGTTTCATTGGAATCTTCTTACATTCACAGTAAGATGCAATTTTAAATCATCTATCAACTAATCTTTCTTTTAAACATGAGATATTTGAATGGCAACATAAAAGAGTCATTGTCAGTGTTGACTTTCCCAGTCTAATCTCATTGTTCAATTTGGACCCCAATTCTCTTTTTATTCCCATTCAGTAAGATCTATCATTCTTTACTCCTTAATGTTAAAATTATGTACTTTATCCTTTTTCTTTTCTTTTTTGCTCCAACTCTTTGATCATTTCAAATTTGTTTCCGAACCATATGCCATTATATCTACCCCAGACAGCTTGGGTACCTAGTTCAATGATTACATATAATTCATCCACTCCCATCTATATTATTTTGCATAATCCATATACCCTTAATACTCTAATGGCTGCATTTAGAAGAACTGATTACATAGCAGACACTGAGCTCTGTCATATGCGTTATCCCAATGTGTGATGAGAAGGCTGAGGATGACCTGTACTGGGGACTTCCTCCAGCCAGAGTAATGCTTTCAGACCCTTGGCTGTCTTATTCCAAGCCCACACATTTAACAATTACATAACATTTTCATTCAGCCCTTTGATTTCCACACTGTTGGCAAGGGTGTGGACCATGAGACAGGAGACCTCAATTCATGTTCTTCTCCTTTTCTGATTCTCTTTGTGATCCTAGAAAAGTACTGGACCTTTGTGAACCTTGTTTTTTTTTTTTCCTTTGAAAGTAGAGGCTTACTTACCATGCAAGTGAGTTGGATGTAGAAACACCTTAGAAATGTAGCATCTTTCTTAAATCCTAAGGGTTCTTTATAATATTCTCTTTGAGTGTCCCCTAAACTGCCCATCATTCCATCAGCAGTGAACTTAATTCTTTGTTTCTTCTTCACATTTACTGACAAGGCACATTTGGTCTTCTGTCCTGAGAAATTTCATTTCCCTTGAGCCTTCCTATTTGTTTGTTGAACAAACCACACATCACTAGCCATGCCACATTCCCAGGCTTTCTCGATATTTCCTGATTAATTTCCCTCTTGTCCTTGTGGCTTCGCTGTTTTCCCAGACTCTCCCTTCAGAAAAGCTGCAGACTGTGTCTGATTGTATCTACACTTGCCGAAAGCCAAATGGGAATTCGAGAGTTTCAGATTTTTAAAAAATTGGTATTTTATCTAATTGGTCCCAAATATTTGATTATTTTAAAAAGATAGTAGTCTCATAAAAAATCAGCCTTATGGTTTCTCTCTCCATGTCTCACTTCCTGGGGATATAATGGTGAGACCAAATAAACACACTTCCTGCACGCTATTTCACAGTCTGTGTGTGTGTGTGTGTGTGTGTGTGTGTGTGTGTGTGTACACGTCTGAATTGGTGCTAAGTCTTTTCACTTAACTTGTCTTGGCCTAATAAGAAAATCACAAAGACAGACATTTTATGTAAATGAAGTATTTGTGCTGAATGCACATTGCTTGAGCTAAGGTTTCCTAGTAATTTGAAAATAATTTGCAAAGAACTGGGAAAATTAAACCATTGTTTGACCTATGGTTGTGTAGGCATAATGTCCCTTCTTCATACTCGTAGTGCCAGTTGCAGTTTAGTTTCAGCAAAACAATATCATCCATTATTTTAAATGAATGTGTTCATTAGAATTGTACTGGTGTACAATTCTATTTGTGTTAATTTGTAAATGTTTAAGGGCTTCAAAGATGAAGACAGTCAAGCTACAATATAAGGAAGTTGTGGCCTTATGTTTACATGTCATAAACAATATTTTCATTAAGTGTTTTTTATTTAAGTGCTAACATTCAAGAGACAAATTTTTCTTTGAAAAGGTCTGTACGTTATTCAAACACAAAAGCTTCAGAGTTTTCTTTGAGCCATCACCTATAGAGGATAACAACAAAGGTATCTCCCCACTCCTGTCTGCTGTCACCTCAGTGGGTCTGGAGAAATGATATGAATATAAACTTAAAGTGTCTTTGAAATCTCTGGCCATATCTCAAAAGTTGTTTTTGGTCAGGGCTGGTGGTGCACGTCTATAATCCCAGTGACTCAGGGGGCTGAAGCAGGAAGATCACAAGTTTGAGGCCAGCCTTAGTAACTTAGTAAGGTCCTAAACAATTCAGCAAGAGCCTGTCTCAAAAACAAAACAAAACAAAACAACAAAAAAAATGAATAAATAAATAAATGGGGCTGTGGATATGGTTCAGTGGTAAAGCACCCCTGGGCTGAATCCAAAAAAACAAAACAAACAAAAAAATTGTTTTTTTGAAAAAGTTCTACTTCTTCCTGTATGATGGAATCACATTATACATCATTTAAATTAATTTAAATTATTTGAGCTTAACTATGTATATATTAGGCATCCCTACCTGGAAAAGTAAAGGAGAGGAGCAGCCACACACATACCCAGGCAGGTACACAGAGAAAGAGAGAGATTACCATCTGAGCATATCATTAATTCAAGGACACCTCCTGTGCATTATTTCAAATTCCTCCCTGGGCCCACATCTTGCTCATCTTCTGCTGCAACAACCAGTTCCATGTTGGTGTTGACTGACTTTAAGTAGATGCTCTGAGACAGTGCCTCTCTCCTTCTGGGATCATGAGGTGTATCTGTCGCAGGCCTCCTCTGATACTGGGGTGTGGGACACTTGTGAGTACCCACTCATGCATGCACGGTGAGGAAATGCAGTGGAGCAAATGCCCTTAGATTACCCTTGATCTGAGAGGGTGGAGCCCAAAAGATGAATGCTCCCTTCTTTGTCTCATGGGCAGGCAGTTATGAGGTGTATATGTCATAGGCTCTAAAGAAAGTCCAGCACTTGTCACCTGTCATGGTTGCCAACTCTTTAATGCATTCTTATTAAGGCTCAACCTCCATCCTGGTTTAATTCCATTTTCTCTCTATTCCTGCTTCCAATAAACTGTTTGCATGCAAACCTTTGCTCAGGCTCTGCTTCCTAAGGCTAAGACATCTGCTAAAAGCAAGTCAGTCACTTGATCTGGTGCTCAACTGCAGAAAAGAGTTTAAATATTATATGTTTGTTCTTTTAAAAAATTTTATTGGTTCTTTTTAGTTATACATGACAGTAGAGACCATTTATTTTTTATTATTTGATCTCTACTTTTAGTATATACACTTATATTGTATACAATACAGTTATGTATTGCTATAAATAATATACAAGTACACATGCATATTATTGAATGTACAATATGCATATATACCATACATTACAGAGTTGCAAACTCAAAAACATGTGTATGGTACTTTAGGGAATCTCTTAAGAGATTTTTCATAGGAAATTGAATATTGCTTGCATACTGGATTTAGAACCCCCAAACATGTTGTGGCTCAACTCCATTTGCATTTAACATAAACTTGGCTAGAGGGAATGTGAAGTGGTAGAAACACTTCAGCCATTTTTTATAAAATGAAACCTAGATTTACTACAAGACCTAGCAATCCCTCTCCAAGAAATTTACCCAAGAGAAATGAAAATGTGTTTGCACAAAGACTGGTACAAAAATGCTCTATAGCTGGATGCAGTGGTACACTCCTGTAATCCCAGCACTTGGGAGGCTGAGGCAGGAGGATCGAGAGTTCAAAGCCAGCCTCAGCAACTTAGCGAGGCCCTAAGCAACTCAGTGAGACCCTGTCTCTAAATAAAGTACAAAATAGGGCTGGGGATGTGGCTCAGTGGTGGAGTGCCCCTGGGTTCAATCCCCAGTACCAAAAAAAAAAAAAAAACATGCTCTAGAGGCTTAATAATAGTCCAAACTGGAAGCAACCTAAGGGTTGACCAAGACAGAATGGTTTAAAAAAGCATACAATGAACTACTATGTAGCAATAGTTAGAAAAAAAACTGATGCACAAAACAACATGGATGAATGTCAAAGCCATTACAGCTAAAGAAGCCAGGCACAAAAGAGCACATACTGCATGATTCTATTTAAATGGACCTCTAAAAACAAAGACAAATCTGTCTTGCATTGATAGTAAGCAACTCAGTGACCACTTGGGGCTCAAGGAGGTATTAATAGTAACAGGGGCAGAAGTAAAATTTGAAGGAGAATGAAAATATTCTTTTTTTATTATGCATTTAATTTTGATCCATTGAACATAAATGGAGTACAGCTATTGTTTCTCTGGTTGTACACAAAGTAGAGTCACACCATCTGTGCATTCATACATGTACACAGGGCAATGATGTCTGTCTCATTCTGTTATTATTCTTACCCCCCACCCCAACCCCACCCCTCCCTTCCCACTATGCTATCTATCCTTCCTCCATTCTTGCCACCTTTCCACCCCGCATTATGCATCATCATTCACTTATCAGAGAGATCATTCAACCTTTGGATTTTTGGGACTCGCTAATCTCACTTAGCATGACAGTCTCCAACATCATCTATTTACCTGCAAATGCCATAATTTTATTCTTCTTTATGGCTGAGTAATATTCCATTGTGAATATATACCACAGTTTCTTTATCCATTCATCTATTGAAGGGCATCTAGGTTGGTTCCACAATCTAACCATTGTGAATTGAGCAGCTATGAACATTGATGTGGCTGCATCACTGCAGTAATTTGATTTTAAATCCTTTGGGTATAGGCCAAGGAGTGGGATAGCTGGGTCAAATGGTTGATCCATTCCAAGTTTTCTAAGGAATCTCCACACTGCTTTCCAGAGTAGGAATGTTCCTTAACATTGTAAAGGCCATTTATGCCAAGCCCACAGCTAGCATCATTCTAAATGGAGAAAAATTGAAAGCATTCCCCCTGAGAACTGGAACAAGGCAGGGATACCCTCTTTCTCCACTCCTATTCAACATTGTCCTTGAAACTCTAGCCAGAGCAATTAGACAGACCAAGGAAATTAGAGGAATACAAACAGGAAAAGAAGAGCCCAAACTATCCCTATTTGCTGATGACATGATTCTCTATTTAGAAAACCCTAAAAATTCCACCAGAAAACTTCTGGAACTCATAAATGAATTCAGTAAGGTAGCAGGATATAAAATTAATGCTCATAAATCTAATGCATTTTTATTTGTAAGCGATGCATCCTCTGTGACAGAAATTAGGAAAACTATACCATTCACAATAGCCTCAAGAAAAATAAAATACTTGGGAATCAATCTAACAAAAGAGGTGAAAGACCTCTACAATGAGAACTACAGAACACTAAAGAAAGAAAGAAAATCTGAGAAGATGGAAAGATCTCCCATGTTCTTGGATAGGCAGAATTAATATTGTCAAAGTGGCCGTACTACCAAAAGCGCTATACAAATTCAATGCAATTCCAATTAAAATCCCAAGAAAACATTCTTTTTATGTAATTTTTTAAATTTTTTATTTGTTATTTTTAGATATACATGACAGTAGAATGCATTTTGATGTATTATACATACATGGAGCATAACTTATTCTAATTAGGATCCCATTCTTGTGGTAATATCTTTATCTTGATTATGTGGTCTTTGTACACATATATATTTGCTGAACTTCAATGTCTCCAAAGTTTTGTTTTATATCTCACGAAGGTAACTTTTTAAATGAAAAAGTTTCTAAACTATTAAGGGACAATATTTAAAGTACTTGTTATGAAGATCAATGGTTTGGCAGGATGTGTGACACTTATCCATCCATTCCACTGCCTTTCCTTGTTTCTGAAACAGGACTTCTGCTTACCTACATCTTCCCAAGTGACAAAACTAGTGGTCAAGGTCCTAGGTCCTCTATCCTTTTGCTGCCAATTTACTTCCTGGATTTCTCATAGCCATCTTTGAAACTGATTTAACAGAACACAGACCTTTAACTGGTTACCTTGGGGACTGAAATTAAAAACCTCATTTCAATTCAGAGCCAGCACCAAAAGGGTGTGTGTGTGTGTGTGTGTGTGTGTGTGTGTGTGTTTATTTACTTATAAATAAATAAACAGCAGGGGATATGGCTCAGTGGTTATGTGCCCCTGGGTTCAATTCCTGCCAATTTTTAGATTTTATTTAGAGACAGGGTCTTCCTGAGTTGCTCAGGGCGTTGCTAAGTTGCTGAGGCTGGCTTTGAACTTGCCATTTTCCTGCCTCAGCCTCCTGAGTATATCTACATTTTAAAACCCAGACTTCATGATTAATCTGGATTAATCTTAATCAATTTCCTAAAATTGTCATTCTATACCAGTGGCATTTCATGGGAGTCCTCAGATCCAGAGTACCCTATTCTTGTGCTCTTTGCTGTTGCATGTGTCTGCAAAGACTGCCGACAGCCAGTGGCTGTCTCATTAGAATTCACTGGGTGAGTTGATTCTCCATTTAACTGATGAGGGAATTCTTGTACCAAGGGGCCTGGAGAGAGTTTCATTCTGTCAGAAAGCTGCTTTCTCCTTGTTTCTTTCTTTCTTTCTTTCTTTCTTTCTTTCTTTCTTTCTTTCTTTCTTTTTTTTGCTATTGGGTGGGGGGTGGTTGGTACCCAATCCAAAATGACCTGTACAGGAGGCACCAGGAAACCCCAAACCACTCCCTCACCAATAAACAGGAAAAATCATTTCCAAGATCTGCTAATTTTGGCATGTCACACACACCAAATCTTCCTTTAAAAAAAAGGCAACTACACTATTCCTCCCAGAATACAAAGTCTTATGTCAAGTTTGCCCTCTTTTCCTCCTAAAAGCTCCTTACACATAGGAGTTTTGGTGCTTTACTAAAGGGGATGGAGGAAGGAGAGAATGTTCCTTTAGGTCATATGGAAGCCTTAACATTTGCCTGTGATCACACCCTAGAAAACTCCTTCCCACTGCTGATTTGCTTGATAATTACAAGCAAGACCTGGGCTTCTCTTCTAGTTTCATGCATTAAACTTAAAAATGACAAGAGGTCTTCAAGACTAGCAAGTCAAAGTCCTTTGTTATGTGGAGCCAAGAATAGATGATATGCCAAGTTCCCCAGTTGGAAAAGAGAAGATTCCCTGAGCTCCCTTCTGATCCAAGATCCTGAAGACCACATTCCTTCTTGGGAAGGTTGAACTCTCCCAGTGATTCCTGGTTCTAGACTCTGAAGCAATTACTACCCTTTGTGTGTTTGTGTTCAGCAAGGTTTGAGTCAAATTGGTTTATGAATGATGACATGGCACATTGTACATGGCGACGTGTGCAGAATGATTTATCAGACTCCTAGGAGATCGAGTTCTGGTCTCAGAATCCCTGAAAGGCTTCGCCCTGTATTTGAAGCTGTTTAGAACAGGATCTATTTTCCATGAAATGATAGGAGGCATCACATGATGGTTTTCTTCAGAAAAGGAAGCGGAGTAGTCTATTACAATCCAAGTGAAGTAAAGAGTGAGGGAAGGTTGGTGGAGAGGCTGGGAATATGAAGAGTGCAGGAGATGCCTTCTGTTTCTAAAGACTTTGTCTCCTCTAAGTTCCTCTTTCATTGTTTTCTTTTTATTTCCAAACAAAAAGAGACATGTGTTGGTTATAAAGAACACACACAATAAAATTGCTAGGAAATTTTTTTTTACTAGCTGTATATTGCTATGTAAGAAACCTCCCCAAACTTAACAGCTTAAGAAAAAAATGCATTTTGCTTTTGAATCTGTGATTCAGGTGTGGCTGGCAGGGACAACATGACTGTCCTTGAGGTGCCTGGAAATGACCAAAGGTCTGGGAGCTGGTTGGACACTTCTTGCTCCTTTTTTCATATGGTCTCGAGATCTTTCCATGTGGTCACTTTTAGTGTTCTCTCTTGTAGTATAGCCTGTGGGCAGTCAGACTCATTACATGGTAACTGGCTTCCCCCACAGCAAGCAGCCTAAGAGACCTGAGCAGAAGCTTCAAAGTGTCTCATGACCCACCCTTGGAAATTCCAGAATGTTGCCTCCACTGCATGCTGTGAGTCAAGCAAGTCACTAAGGTGGGCCCAAATGCAACAAATAGGGCATTACACTTCACCTGTTGGAGAAGTAGCAAAGAATTTTTGATCATCTTCAATGTATCATAAGGTCATGCCCACAGATGCTTAATCACATTCATTAGAGGTGACCTCTGATAACATTGTGGTGTGTATTTGAGCATTTGTACCCTCTGAAAGTGGAGATACAATTATTCCACATATAGAAACCTATGCATTTGGTTCTGGGTTATAGTTCTTTTTATTTTGTTGGGCTGTGGTAAGAATTAGGGAAAGACACATACTGTCAATTCTGAAATCTTGCTGCAGACTCTATACTCTACACCCCTAAAGATATGCTCCAGTGGTGTGGTTCTCATTATCAGTAGCAATGCCCTACAGAATCCACAATGAGTGTTCATAGTGCTCATGTTCATGATGTTCTAACTCAGAGAGCAATAATCACATACATTATCTCATTTTTGTATTCTCATTTACCCCATGACACCAGTTCAGTAGAATTGCATTATGCCTGCTAAGGCAAATTCAATTGAAAATACTTTTATCCTTATTTTTCAGGTAAGTTCAGAGAGGTTAGGAAACTTACCAAGGTCACTTGACTAGTGGCTGAAAAGCCCAGCTTCAAATCCTAATCAGCCTGGTACCCAAACCCATGCCCTCCACCCCTTCCAGTCATCATAATTTTATAAAAGATAAAAACTAAAGGTCAGAAAGTCATCTGTCATGTTTCATTTCCCAGAGCAGTTGCAACAAGCACAGAAACATGACCATCCAGTTCCCATATTCTGGAGTGTTAACCTCTCATGAAGTGTTTGTGTTGCCTATAGCAACTAAGTTTATTGTTGCTTCCACTTACAGGAACTACTTCCACAGACTTAGCATCTTGAGTAATATAAGAGCAGTGAGTGGAGAGGACTGGGAAAAAATCCAGTGGGTTTTCTAGTACCCTAAAATATAAACTGAGAACCACTGGATCCTAAATTGGAAACATGATTTGAAGCCACAATGACAGGGTGGATTTTTGTATTAATTATAACACCTCTTCCATTAGAAGTATGAAGAAGCTACAGATACATCGTCAGGTTGATTCTGGAACAGGTCCCCTTTATCTCTTACCATCTGTTTCTGCATTTGACTTTGGCTCTATTTAACATTTGTATGTCACTAGTCCCATCCAGACAGAACCCAGACTGGTTACAGTCCTACTGACAAGTTGAACCACTGAGATCAGGTACTTTCTGGCCCTTAATTAGCAATGATGAGATGCCCAGAGCACAGACACTCTGCTTTATTCTGCATGAAATTTTCCAACTGTTTATCTATTGTCCTAGATTTTTCTGTTTCCTTGGACTGTTGCTTAAACAGTTGCACTGGAGTGGAGCTCTCAGTGCGACCACAATCGACAAAGGCAATGAACTCAGCTGGACCCTGCTGAAAAATGCTTTCTAGAAAAATATCGGGTGTCTCTGGATGTCTATAAATGGCCTTGACCCATGAATGTCTATCAGTGCTAAGATGGAATGAATTTTGGTAGATCTCTTGGGTTTTAAGAGAGAAAAGAAAAAACTTTAGCCCAGAACGCTGTTTTGGAGGGCTTTCTCCATTAGTCATTAATCCTTTAACCTATAGCTTCTTCTTTTGTTACTGTGTTCATTCAACACGCATTTTTTGTAGGTCTTCTATTCCAGGAACTGGCTAGACATGCAAGGATATTCAAGGTCAAATAGAAATTGGTCCTAAATCTACTCCTTGGAAACTGAGCTTTTAGGTGTTTCATTGTTCTTTTCTCCTTTTCTTTCCTAGTCTCTTCCTGCTATACATTTTACAGAAGTTGCTTTACTTAGGTTTTGCTGTTAAAATATTAAATTCACTCTAAATTTCAATGATGGTTCTTTCAAGTTATAATTATAAGTTTATTCTTCTTTCAAATCAGTTTGCTCTTAAATTCATATTATCTTTAAAGTTCATATGGTGTCTACTTATTCTTTTTTATCTCTCCAATCATCTTTAGGATCTTTATTTCTTATTCTCATTCCATGTTCTCCATTATTTCCTGTGGTCAGCTTGTATTCTTCCTCTGTTCTGCATTTTCTGTTAACTATCCCTTATAGTATTGTATTTCCTTGTCTATCTAGCAATTTCTTTTATTATGAACAGATCTTTGACTTTTGTTTTATTCTGTGGGAGTCCCTCAGGTCCTCAGATTTCACACTGGTTTTGCCAAGACCCTAGGGTTTCCCAGGTTCTAGACCTTTTTTTATAGTAATATCTCCACTGGAGTTTTCTATACACATGGGAAGTATTAACTGGGGCTTCACATCTACAAGAAATAGAATTTAAAAAAATTATAGGTTTAAAAAAATTATCTGCTTAAGTCTCTGCAGAAAATATCATTATTGCTTTCCTGAGCCAGTGGAAAGAATAATTCTGTACTCTTTTTGTGAATGGGCTTTTTTTGAGTGCCCAAGCTCTTTGTAAGTGACTTCATTGCTCTCACTTTGCATGGGCCTGAGGCCACTGCTTCTGTGTGTGGAGGTGTGTCAAAACACTTGTTTCATTCCCTGGAGCCTGCACCTGGGCTGAAGCCCCTGAGGGACACCATAACACATATATTTTCTGTTTTGCCTTTCATTTTCTTCTCATCCAGAACTTTTGGCATTTCCTTTTATTTTAAGACAAGCATTGTGCTTTTGTTTTTAAATTTGATGCAGGGAAATATTATATTTTATCCAGATCTTCCATGTGTTGTAACAGGAAAATTTTATTTAGTTTTTAATATTTATAGAACATATTTTGAGTACCTATATCATTTCAGGCATTGTGGCCACTTATATATTATCATCACTTGAAGCCTATGTACTGTTTCAGCATGTTTCATTAAAAACAAATTAGGAGGCACAGTGGCTATTATTGCTTTTAATAGATACATGACACCAATAAATAGAGCTAAAAGCTGATATCAGGAAAGAAATAGAAGAAAGCTACTAATGATGGAGACACTCAAAAAACATGATGTTCTGGAGTGGAAGAAAACAAACTTACTGGCACACCTATATCACATGCTAACCTCACTGTATTACATCACAGAATAATAGCTGATACTCATATGTTAAGAAATCTTCCCCTAGTGGAAACTGGAGCTGCTGTTGATGTCATCTGTTTAAAACCTTTTGGTATTATATATCAGGCACTTAGGATGTGGAGATGGGGATTGTGCATGGCAGTCAGTGGTGGGGAAATGTGAATGAGTCACCAGGGAGAACATGGGTGGGAGATGATCTGTTGATCCTTCATTGGACTTGGGTTGTATTAGTCATATCTGTCCTGCAAACGAACTGAGATACAGGTGTTTCTCATTGCCTGAAAACTGGGATTGAGTGAGAGGTTCAAAAGAAACACCAGTTTTAATATGGGAAGAGATGAAATTGGAGGTTGTCAGGAATACTGTTGTAAAAGGAACTGAGGGCAGTCTCACAGATTCTACAGAACATGGCAAAGCTACCATTAAAAGACCCAAGCTGTAGATGGGTGTGGTGGTGCACACCTGTAATCCCAGCAACTTGGGAGGATGAAGCAGGAAGATCGCAAGTTCCAGGTCAACCTCAGCAATTTGGTGAGGCTCTGAGCAACTTAGTGAGAGCCTATCTCAATATCAAAAAAATTTTAAAAAGGGAGGGCTGAGGATATGGTTCAGTGGTAAAATGCCTCTGAGTTCAACATCCAGTACCAAACAAAAACAAACAAACAAACAAAAACCAGGCTGTCAACAATCCTGGTCTTTTACCTTAAAAATAACAGGCAATGTATACCTTCACCTGAGGCCTAAAACAGCCTTAGTCATTTGCAAGAAAATGGAACAATGCAGACAGAGGGGTCAACAGGCAAGACTTCTAGAGGCCAAAGGACCATAGTCCTTTATGGGAGCAAAGATGATACCTGCCCAGGCATTGAAAGTCAGCTTGGACAGTGCCTTCTTTGGTTGAGGCAAGGACTAGAGGAAGAGACTCTAGTTCTAGGCTGCTACAGAAGACATGTGTGGTGCTCTTCTAAGCCTGAGAGGAAGCTGAGGAGGGTACCAAGCTCTCATGGAGAGGGAAACAGAGAGAAAGCAGCCCTGGGACCTGAGCTGGTGATCAGGCTGGGTTGGCTCTAGGTGAACTTTTAAAAGTGGGTGAAGCTCGTTTCCAGTAACCTCCTTTTTTGCACCTCCTTCCATCCCTTAGGGTCCTCTCTTCCTCTCCTTAGCTCAACTCCCTCAGTTTCTCTCTGGCTGTATTAAACTCATCCCCATCCCCACCACGTCACTGTCTCAGAAGTAGATGTCAAATCCAGGGAAAATGTTGCAGCACCCATTTTATTTAACTTTGTGTTGAAATTGGCAGAGGGCCTGCAGTGAGTTGAGGGGAGAATGGCAGGTAAGAGTGTGGAGATTTTAAAGATATTTTATGTATTTTGAGAGGGCAGAAGAAGTTTCTTCTACTAGCAATTAGAGAGCTGGGACCACATGGACACGAGGTCCTGAATTTAGCTTGACTTTAAGTGGGGCTGCTTCCTTCCCTAGAAACCTATCTTAGTGGACAACTGAGAAATATAGTAGCATAGAACTAACTTTTCCTGTTGAAGAAGGACATGACCCAGAGACTACGAAGATGTGTATTTCCCCCTTCTGGGCACTAGGTCTCATTAGATGCTAATTATTTACCCTTATATAAGTAAATTATATTTTTATGTCTAAGGAAGCAATAAATTGATATATATATATATGTATATATATATATATATAGATTGAGTGTAGGTCAGATTAGATTGTAGATGGTTTTGTATTTCAACTCTAAACTTTGTCACTTAAAATAAGTCACTTGAGAGGGTTTAACCACATAATAATAAAAAATAGAATTCATGAGTTGACGTGTATATTTTACTTATACCTATCAATTGATATATTTACATCAATCCAAATTACTCATGATATTCCAAAAGGAATCAACAACGACAACTGGAAACAGCTAAAATATCCATTAGCAGATGACTAAACAAAGTGTGATCTTTTGTACAATGGAATACTATTCAACAATAAGAAGGAATGAGCTACTATTGATATATACAATGGTTAACTCTAAGGGTTAGGGACAGGGATTTCCAGGGAAGGAACATGATGGGATTTTTCTGTGTGATGTTATTTATCTTGATAGCAATTTGGGTTGACTAGGTTTATGTCTTTGTGTGATTTATCAAATGGCATACTTAAAACGTATGTGTGCATATATGTATGATATGTGTGTGTATGTATCATTAACTTTAGTTAATGTTATGCATGCAGAAGTATTTGGGGGAAGTGAATTAATGTCTGTAACTCACCTTAGCAGGCATCCAAAATAAGATGTAGTGGTGGATGGAGAGATGAAGGGCTACCTACAGAAGAAAGCAACTGTAGAAAAATGTTCATTGTAGAATCTGGGTGTTGGGTATATGAGCATTCACACTGTAAAACTTCTTCAACTTTTTGTATACTTGGAATTTTTTCATAGTGAAGGGAGAAAAGTTAAACCAATTCAAAATGAGCCTCACTCAGGGACAGTTGGTGTCTGGAATCTGAACCCATCCATGATTGAGTGGCCGTCATTGCTAGGCTTCAATGTTTGTCACTTCCTCTTCCTGGCTGTCATCCTCAGAGTCCAGGTTATTCTTTTCAACCACCTAGGGAACCTATTTAAGCCAGTTTATAACATCAGGCCTGCCTGGGGTCATCTTTCATGTCTACTCTTTGTCTAGTGGAACTATAGATAACTTACAAATATACACTGTTGAATGGAAATTATTGGGAAGCTATTTACGATTACAAATATTTCCTTGAAAGCTCACTGTGATTACTCTTGATTGCCTAACCAGAGAGATACAGGGACTTTGAGCTTGACAAATTCCCCTCCTTCCCTAACCTCTCTCCTGAACTTTCTTGAATTTGTCATGACATGATCTCTTTCCTCCCCAAATTGTACTGTAAAACCAGAAAACATACATTTGCTGGAATTGACATTCCCATTTCACAACCTCATTTGGCCAGAGGCTCAGTTGCCATTTGCCTGCAGGTTCACACCCCCTTATGTGGGCTGGGCTGACACCACATGATCTGCCCACCATTGCAATCTTTTGCACATGTACATGACACAAAATGCCAATAATAGGCCAGAAAAGGCTGCCAAGAAAACGTTTTTAGAAGTCTTCTTCTTCTTCATGCTTGTTAGCTTGGAAGCAGAATACTGCATTTGATGGTTTTCCATTGCTGTTTAAAAGTTTTTGTTCAGGGCAAGGAGACATAAATAAATGAACACACGAGTTAAACTTTTATTTTGGAATAGGGAATTGCCTAAGTTAACTCCTGCCATAATAGGTAAAGTTGTTTCTACCAAACAGTTTTGTTGAAATGGAGGAAACTGATCTCATCTAGGCCAAAGTCACTTAGAGAGAAAGTTGATGGACCACATTTCACCTTCTAAGGTAATCAGAAAGTATTTGTGGTGACAGTTAAAAAGTGACCTGGAGTGCCTATTTTTCTGAGCATCAGAGTAGGTCTTAAAAAGAAAGCTGGGTCTCAGTAAGGAGGGTCAAATACATTTGCACTAAGACCCAAGAACAGACATGAAGCCCCATTTCTGTGGTTGGTTGGCTTTGCATTCACTTATGTAACAAATATTTATTGAGCATCTCCTATGTGCTGGGCATGATTCTTGGGCTCTCGCATCCTTGTGTGTGGTGCTTCATGTGACTCTGTTCTTTCCATGTAGTTCAGCTCATTATGCACTTTTGGTTAGGATTCGTTTTATTCACCCCAACTGTTTTTTCACCTGTTTGCCTCTCTGGATGAGTTAGCATGCTTATCATGGTTGGTTAAATGTTGATGTTCTGTGACTAGGAGCTGCGTAAAGAAATGACCCTATGGCAGACCCTGGGAAGATGGCAGGAACTGCAGCAGTAGCCTTGTGTTCCTGCTATCTGGCAGCTGCCAACTCCCTCTTGCAGAATCAAGTGGGACTTGGTACCAATGCAAGAGATGCCAAGCTCTGGGAAGAGGTAAACTTTCTTTGCTATAACTTTGGATTTTGATTAGCTACCTAGAGTTGGCCAGTCAGCTTAGATGGTGTTTAGTGTCCTTAATGCCTGCTATCCTGAATGAAGTGCCTCAAGTTGACTTTCTGAAAGCAGCTGGCTGAGGCTGTGAGACTGTGACCCTGCACTCAAGCCTGGGATCTGAGAATGATCAGACTCCCCAGGTGAGAAACTTTTATGCCTTCTTATTATTTTACCATCTTCTTTCTTTGCTTTCCTACTCCAGACTTCCCCACAAAAACCAGTCAACAGAGATGCAAAGAACAACCATTAGCTTGGTGCAAACTGAAATCAGAGATACTTGAAATCCTTCCTTGAGGACCTATATCCCTTCAATCCAAGTCCACATACTCAAAAATGTTTGATAAAATCCAGTGTCCTTCATTAGCTCTGAGCTTGATTCAAAGCATTCATAAACTTCTGTGTACATTGGTGTATTTGTGGTGTCATGAAGAATGACTTTTCAAGGTTATAAATGAAAAAGAAGAGTAATTCAGCATAAAATCATGATAACCATGAAACATCAAAGGCACTGATGTGAAATGTTGCTGTTTGTATCAGTTAGTGTTTGGTATGTAACAAATCAACACAGAATTTTGTGATTTAAAGCAATGATTAGTTATTTGCTTAAGATTCTGTACTTCCACCGTGAGCTAGCTTAGCTGGGACTGGATGATCTAGGATAGCTTCACTCAAATGTGTGGAGCCTCACTGAGGTTGGCTGGACTGTTAGGATTGCCAGGACCTCTCTTTCCACATAGCATGTCATTCTCTAGTAGTCCATTCTGGGCTTCTTCACATAATAGAGAAAAATTTCCAGCAGGAAGAAAGGGTTACCCCAATGTACAAGTATTTCTCAAGTCTGTGTTTATATTATATTGGTTGCTGTCCCACTGGCCAAAACAAGTCAAGTGGCCAGATTTGGGATTCAGTGGGTAAAGAAAAGTCTCAACCTATTGGTGGGGGAAGCTGTAAAGGATTTCTGGTCATTTATTTATAATCCACTACACTGTGGATGACAATATAGGGAGTAAGCCCAAGTTTTAGGGATGGAAGGCACAATCAGATGACAGTGTATCAGTTTAGCAGACAAGTGACCTTAGGCAATCATCTACCTATTCTGAATTTCAGTTTTGTCTTCTGGATATAGGAAAACTATACCTCATTCACTGTATGAAATGAAAAGTACAGTTTTTCTTTTTGCAATAAGCATGTGCCAGATGCAGGTTCTGCCAGACATAGGATACAGTAGTGATTATCATGATCTCATCCTCATGCAAATATGGAGATGGACATTATTTATGAAAGTATTTAGAAAACTATAAATCATGGCATAAATTGTCAGTACTATGTGTTATATCTTACTTTATTCCTTTGTCCTTTGCAACATCTACTCTGTCACCATGCCTAGTAAACTCTGTGTGACCATAAGGGCCTACATTTCTCTAGGAGACAGTAGCTCATGTCATGGTTATGGACCGAGTGTACTGACCCTTTGTGAGATGATTCATCCATTATCATTGTGTGTGGGAGGTGAACACTTTATTAAGCCTGCCTTGGAAAATCACCATAAAACACTGAAAATTGAGGAGACAACAGAGATGATCTAGTCCAATTTATTCAGGTTCCAGAACAACCCATTCCCAGTATATGAAAACTGGTCTCAAGTGCCATGAGAGTGCAGAAAAAAAGCAGAGAGATCCAGGATTGCACAGGGTACAATTTATAGGGGACTTAACAACAGAAGTGTGTTCCTGGGTGGTAGCAAGACCAGGTGGATCCTTGTAATTTGGTTCAGAAGATAGGGCCTTACAATGTGGTCAGGACCAAAGGGACTTCATCCAAGCCTGAATGTACCTGGTTTATCTCAAGCTAATATCAGAGTCAGGAATATTCCTGGGGTCTGTCTGCAAACTCCACATGCCACTCTAATGGTTTTGTTTATTTATTTATTTTTAAAATTCTTAAATTTGTTCTAATTAGTTGTATATGACAGCAGAATGCACAGTTTTGTTTACTTATAACATAGTAGGAAACTTTGTGAGAAAAACTGACCAGGAAAAACTGATTCCAGAGCAATCACAGTGGTTATGATTCAAGATGGCTGTGGTTATGTCAAGCTGAATTGACACAGTTCATTTTATAGGTGAGGAAACTTAGACTCAAGATAGGCCATAACTTATATAAGGTCACACAGCTGGTTGGGGCTGATATAAGATTCCTAATAATGATCTCAGTGGTTTTACATTTGTGTATGTCTCCCTTTTACACTTTCAGTTTCTTTTTTTTTTCAATTTTTCTTTCTTACTGCTAGGTGTTTAATAGAAAATGATAATGAATGAAATCTGTTCTCCTCATGTTCTTTCTTTGATAGCAAATGCTGACCACTTTAACCTAGCATCATGTCTTTGGAAATGGAAAATATCACTTTTAGAACACATAATAGGGAACTTAGCTCAGTAGATTGCTAATAGCACAGATAGACAATCATCTCTTGTAAATGAGGACACTTATGATGGGTTCTAAAACAAGACATTGCCCCCACAACCCCATTCAGAATTTCTCAGACTCTTATATGCTCACAAATTCCCTGGAGGAATCCCTGGATCTGAGTGAGGCCTGGGATTCTGCATTTCTCTCAAGCTCCCAGGTGATGCTGGTGTGGCTACTTCGTGTACCATGCTTTCAGCAAAGCATTAGTAAACCTCCACATGCTTCTTTTAACCTTATCTAGGCCTCAGTTTCCTCCTGTGTAGAGTTAGTAATAGTCCCCTCAAAGGACTGTAGTATATTAAAATAAAATACTTAAAACAGAGATTTCCATAAGTAAGTTTACTTATTATGATTAGTTTTATTTTATGCCTTCAACTTTTGTTCTTTTGAATTTTATACCAGTTTATTCTCTATAATCTTTTCATTAATCGTAGTGTGAATTTAATTTTTCTTTTCTTTTCTTTCTTTCTTTCTTTCTTTCTTTCTTTCTTTCTTTCTTTTTCTTCCTTTTTTCTTTCTTTCTCTCTCTTTCTCCTCCTCCTACTCCTCCTCCTCCTCCTCCTCCTCCTCCTCCACCTCCTCCTCCTCCTCCTCCTCCTCCTTGTTTTGAGTTACTTCCCCAGCTCTTTTTAATTTTTTTTTAATTTTAATTTTGAGACAGTGTCTTGCTAAGTTGTGCAGGCTTGCCTTGAACTTGCAATCCTCCTGCCTCAAGTCTCCCAAGTAGTTGGATATTAGGCATGCACCACCACACCTGGCTTCTTGGTATCTTACTTGTATAGCAAGCCTTGCCAAGTTGCTTGTAATCCATCTTCCTCACCTAGCTGTAACTCCTTCCCACATGTTCGTGGGCTCATAGAACCTTAGTGTTAAGTTAGTATGGGTTTGAGTGGACTACTGTTAATCTCACCTAATAGGAAGGGGCACATACTATACTTGCCACCTTAATCAAGGACCTGGGCAGAAAGGGAGGGAAAGAACAGAGTCAGCTTTCCATTGCTGTGACAAAATACCTGATAAAATCAGCTTAAAAGAAGAAAGAAAGGTTTATTTTGGCTTCCAGTTTGTGTGATGTTAATTTAAGATCAGGAGACTCCATTGCATTGAGCCTGAGGTGAGACAGAGTATCATGGTGGGGAGGGTGTAGCAGAGAAAACTGTTCATCCGTTCATCTCATGATGGCAAAGAGAGAGAGAGAGAGACAACCAGAGTGAATGAGAAAGAGACTTACTCTTCAGGGACAAGATATTGTCAACCAACAGTATATCCCCAGGGACCTACTCCCTCCAACTAGTACCACTTCCTACTGTTTCTACCACTTCCCAGTAGTCTATTCAGCTATCAATGGATTACTCATTGGTAAAATAAGAGGCCTCATGATCTAATAATTTCCCCAAAGCCCCCCTTCTGAACATATAGCTGCATTGGAATTCAAGCCTTCAACACATGAGCTTCTATTGTACTATGGTTCAAGCTTTCAACCACAGGGGACTTCAGAGATTCAAACCATAACAGAGTCTTCACCAGTAAAGACTGGGAATGATTTAAATAAATCTTTCCTCTTGGGTCTCTGCCCATTTCTTCTCACTGTACCAAGACAGTAGGGAAACCCCTGTGCCCAAGGAAATTTTGCTGCCAACAAAGAACACTGCTTCCTCTTTGGGCACCAATCAAAGCATTGGAGCAGGAGTTTTCAGAGTGGGGCATAAAATGGGCAGGGGGCAATGAAATGGTCTACTGGGGGTAGAAGCAGGAAATAATGAAATGTATCTATGTTTCTTTGCTAAAATATGAAGAAATCAAACATAACTAAATACCTAATACCTAGATTGGCCTGCATATTATTTCTATATAAATATACATCTACTGGTGTAAGGGCCTAAAATCTTTTTCTATTTTGAATAATGCAAAATGCTTACTGATCATGTCTGGACACTACAAATTTCACCCCTTCATGGACAAGAAAATAAAGTTCCTCTGTGACAGATACAATTTTAGTGTCTATGTCCTTTTCCTTTTCTTTCCAGGAACTCAGAAAGGGTCTTTTCCAGCCCCTTTGCATTGATATGGGGTCATAAAACTAGTTTTGGCTAGTGAAATGTGGGAGCACATGCTTCACTTGGCTTCCAGACTTGACCTTCAAATAACTTGTGAGATTTGCTACTTGCACTAAGCCTTCTCCAGTCAGCTGAAGGAGAGATGCAGATCATGTGAAGGTGGAATCATCAGAGGAAGGTTCCTGAGAGTCATCTAGGTGGCAAGAGTGCTGTCCTGAAAAAGCAGCCCTTCCATGAAGACCTAGATTTTGTGGTAGATTTTGTGGAGCAGGCAATAAGCATTCATTGTTTCAAGGGTGTTATGGTTTGTATATGGTTTGAATGTGTCCCCGAAAAGTTGATGTGCTGGAAGCTTGGTCCCAGTGTGGTGATACAGAGAGGTGGTACAACCTTTAAGAGGTGGGGCATAATGATCTATGTGTAGGTTTTGGGGGTTCTAGCCGTCATAAGGCATTAATGGTAGTTCTCATAGAATCTGGGTTAGTTCCTGTGAGAGCAAGTTGTTACAAAAAGAGCAAGTGATTGCTTCCACATGCACTCCTGCCATTGTGATGCCATTTGCCACGAGTTTGTCAAAGATCAAACAGATGGGACCACCCAATCTTAGACTTTCAGTCACCAAAATAAAGCCTTTGTTTAAAAAAGTACCCAGCTTCATACATTGTTATAGCAACAGAAAACAGACTAATAAAAAAGCATTGAGATTTCAAGATTTTTCTTGTTACTGCACTATATCCTAGTTTATCCTAACTAACATAGTTTCTTCCATAGCTCACCTCTTCCCCTAACTTCATTGCTTGGGTGTCTTATCAACCCTAGCAAAAGAACTTCTGAACCTTGAATATTTAACCTCTTAAGGTCTTTAGTACCAGAAAGCTACTGCAGAGGATACAAGATTTCAAACTCTGAAGTCAGACTACCGGATTCAACTCTCAGCTCCAACATTTGCTAATAGGGCAATGTTTTGAGAATCCATTTATTCTCTTCCTCTTTTTATTTCCTTAACAAAACTAAAAGATAATATTACTGATTTTGTGAGGTTGTTAGAAGAATTAAAGGAGAAAATACTTTCAAGTCAAGTTAACACTGTGGCTGACACATAGCAAATGCTTAATAACTTCACTTTTAATATTGGCATTATTACAACTTCAAGGTTACCTTCTTTCTCCAGCTATATATTATGAAGAGTATCCTCCTGCCTATGTCACCCTCTTATTATTGCTGTCCCTAAAACTCCAGACTTTAGAAATGTGGAAAGATGAAACTAGACTATCAGGAGTGCTCCCACCCCAAACCATCTTCAGTCTCTTATCTCATACACCAGAAATCAATGGGGAATTCATGAAGGGCTTTCACTTTTCTGTCTCCTGACTGGATTGATAATACAGTAATCAAGGCATTAAAACGTAATGGAAACCTGATGAGAGTTACTCTGCTTCTCATGGAATCTGTAGGACTGCAAAGGACTCAGTGGGACAGCCTCTGTGCTAGGGTCTGCATGATTGTGTCTCCTCTATATTAATATTCGGAAATCATAACACTCAAGGTGATGGTTTTGGAGGTGTGGTCTTTGGGAGGTGATAAGGCCATGAGAGTGGAACCTTCATAAATGAGATTAGTGTCCTTATTAAAGACACTCTAGAGACTCCAGAGAGCTCTATTACCTTTTCCCACCATGTGTGGACACAGTAAGAAGGTGCCACCTATGAACTAGAAAGTGGGACACATGCCAGCACCTTAATCTTGGACTTCTTAGTCTCCTGAACTGTGAGAGAAAAATTTCCACTGTTTATATACTGGTCAATCTATGGTTGCTTTTATAGCAGCCTGAATTTACTAAGACACTCAACCATTATTGGGGTAGATCCATGAGGAATTTTTTGTACAGTAAATGGGAAACTATCTCTTTCTTAACTCAGAATAAACTTACTATTAGTCTAAGGCTGTCAAACTGGATTGAGGAGCCTGTTCACACAGAGTTTGGGGTCCAATCCCAAATTTTCTGACTTGGTAGGTCTGGAGTAGAACACGAGTTCTTAGTGATATGGGTGCAACTGGTCTGTTGACCACACTTTGAGTAGGTCTGCGTTAGTTCATTTGACCATCTTTTAGCTATTTAAAGACTATGAGTGGGTCCCATACTGCTTGCCTAGTCACCTATTCTCCAGGTTAAACGTGTTAGAGTCTTCACTTCATCTTATCCTGAGTCTGGTGTGTTTCTCTCTCTCTCTCTCTCTCTCTCTCTCTCTCTCTCTCTCTTATTCTTCTCATGGATATCTAAAGATGAAAACCATTTAGATCCTGTCCTCATGAAGCTTACAATTCTGTGGGAAAAAGAGAAAAGGATATATTACAATGTAACTACAATAAATGTTTAGTCTGTTTCAAGTATATGTTGTGATCATCCCAAAGGCTGGTGAGTCAACAGCGAGCAAATAGCATACCTCTTGCCTCATGAAGCCCTCAGGCAAGTGGGGAGATTGACCAGTGAACAGGAAATGGCAGTCCAGTGTAATAAGGGTGTAGAAAGGAAAAGCCAGAGAGTTCTGGGATCACAGAGTAAGAACCTCAAACCCCAACATCATGGCTGGAAAGTTGGGGGAGGAGGTGATGGCTAGGATAGGACAAGAAAGATAAATAGGCATTAAGCAGGTGAGGGATGGGTGGGAGATTTAGGCAGATAAAAGGGCTATATAGTAGCTGGATGAAACTTAGGATTGATGGGAAATGCTATATGGCTGAAATGAAATTGTAGATTGGGGTACTGTGAGTTGGGTAGGTCAAAGAACCCAGGTACATGACATGTAAAATGGTCTCCCTCTTAACTCAGAATAACCCTACTATTAGTGATTGGTGAGATATGAGGGAAGATTGGAGGGTACTGCCACTTCCTACCCAAATATGATTGAGCCCTGCCTTCCCTGAAAGCAGCTAATGTTTCCCCTGAAGCTATAGACCCAAACCCTATGTTAGTTCTTTCTTCACTTGAGGGATGGAGGATCCTTTTTCCCCAAGTCATATTGACACCTGGGGGCATAACATGAGTTAGGTAGGGCTGGGTTTTGATTAAACATTGTGCAGAGCCCACAGTAGGACAGGTGTGACCTGAGGACCTCCCCCTGTATTAGGACCAAGTGTACTGCAGTAGGTATAAGGGAGTGTTATGGGGTGTGAGCAGGAAGGGTAGGGGGACAGTTAGGAAGAGCTCAAATGGAATTTTATGGACAAAGACTAGAGGGGAGTAGCAGAGATGAAGAAAATACAGAATTCAAGATATTCCATGGATGTGTAGATAAATGAGGTAGCCTGAGTGCCTGGGGTGAAGTGTGAGAAATATGGAGGGTGGGGGAGTGGGAGGAAGACAGAAAAGAGAGGGGAAGGGTGTAGTGGGGTGAGGGAGGGGAGATGAAAGGGAAGGGGAAGGGGAGAAGAGGAAATGGAAGGAGAGGAAGGGGAAGAGGTGGGAGAAGGGAAGGGACAGGAAGAGAAGGGAAGGGATGGGAAGGGAAGGGAAGGAAATGGAGTGGAGGGGAGAGGAGAGAAGCAGTCTTCTCAAAGGTAGAGCTGAAGATCTGACTCTACTGGTTAGGTGAAGGCACACTTCACCAGGGTTTTGAACTGAAATATTTTTAAAGGAAGTGATCTTGAAGATTTGGAGAATCTGACCTTGTCCTGAGACTCATTTCTGGCATAGAGATTCAAAGCATAGAATTAAATCAAATTGCTTAAGTTCTCTCTTCTTGCAATCCTAATCCAGGAGAGGAGATGATAAAAGTCAATTCCCAATGCTGTTGGGAGACTTAAAGAAGGTTCATATGTGCATCTCCTGTCACTTAGCTGGCACTTAGGAAATGTATGTACCTGTGCCTTGTTCTTCCCTATAAGCCAGGGAGAACCCAGTCATGACCCCTGTTCAGCTGGCAGGGCCAGGTTGATGAACTGCAATTCCAAGGTTGCAAGAGCATTGATGGCTAGAACTTTCTCATGCTTTAAATCCCTGCCAAGCTCAGTGTGTAAATGTTCCACGTCTCCATGAACTGACTGTGTATCACTGAGAGAAGAAAGGCTGGCACTCAGAAACAAACGTGGTTGGAGAAAGAACAAAGCTGAGATTCACCAGTAGGAAGATAGGGCTCTAGGCCTTATACTCAGCTGGAAAATTAAAGTGTTTATTTTGTTGTCTTTTTTGTAGGCTACACTGGAAAGGTGGATGTGTTACAGCACAATATAGACTTCAGATAATAATTATCACATCATTTTTATAGTTTGAAACAACCCTTTGACATCATTTGCTTGGTTATCCAACATTTATTAAGGGCCTGGGTTGTGTCAGATAGTAATTGTATCAGATATTCTCCAGTAGGACTTTTCAGTTGATTCTCCTTCAGGGATTCTCCTTGCCTTCTATTCATAGGTATAACTAGGAGTGATCCTAATTTCTTCTCTACTTCTGCCAGGTCTGAGGAAACTTCCATTTGCATTCCTTCCCTTTGGTAATGCCTGAGTGGTTAACTAACAGTGGATAGTCAATGCTGTTGGTTAATGAACTGAGGAAAGAGGTTAGGTCACAGTTTTGATCTGCATGGGCTGATTTCTTCTCTACTTGTGTACATTGTCCTTTCTCTACCTCCACTGTGTATGATTCTTTCTACCTCAAGGACTTTGTTCAATTTCATTCTACCCAGAGCCATCTTACTTTAGCCTCTAATTATTGGAATTTAACGTCATTTCCTTAACCAAGTCTTCTGTACCTCAAAGACCTGGTCAGAAGCCTTGGTTTACATCCCCATGGTGCCCTGGACTTTTCTAGACTGATGTTTATTAGTACTTATAATTATACACTTATTCTATTATTATTTGATTAATGAAAGTCTCCTTTCATCAGTTAGGGTAGAGTTGAGCTGCAAGTAGAAGAAAACTTGGTTGATTGTAGTTTACATGCATGGGATTTATTTATTTCCTGTAACAACACAGACATTCAAGCATATGTCTAGTAGCTCACTGATTCCATACGGGGCTTAGATTATCTTTTCTTTCTTTGCTGATTATAACAAGTGTATTTAATTCTCTTGTTTACAAGATGTCTGCTATATTCCAGGCATAGCTTCTGTATTCCAGTCAGAAAAAAGAGAGAAGAGCAAAAGTGAGCATCAGCTTATGACTCATTGGCCAGAACTTGTTCATGTGATTACACCCAATGGCAAGATAGTTCAAAATATCAAATTGCTTTTGTTGATGTTTTCTTTTGATTTAGTTTTACAACATATGGAGTGGGGGTGAGCCAAAAATAAATGGTAAGACAACTGAAGTGTACCAACCTATAGTGCCCCTGACCAAACTTTCACATCCAAGATGGAAGGAATCATGTTTTTTTGGTTTACCGTCACAAGTCCACCTCACACAATGTCTGTTTCCTTGTAGGTTCTCAATAAGCATATTGTTGAATGTAAACGAATGAATAAATGAATGCCTATGAAAAGCATCTCACAGTTTAGGTCTTAAGAGGCATTAGAAGAGGATAAATTGTTCACTGTCATCTTGCCACCACAGGTAGGAAGAATTTAAGATGAACATCATCAAAGTCCTCTCTATCCTTTACATTGTCTTTATATGAATTAGGAAGAGGCACCCACCCCTTCCTTAAGACATGTTACTGCCATCTACTGGAAAATTATCTTAATAAAATTAGAAATCTATTACATCTATGATGTGAATAGTGCCTTTTGGATGGAGTGAGGTCATGTGCCACAAAAACCTGTGCAGCCTCATGTGGCTACCGTGTATGTTGGATGTGACCAATGAAGGAGCCATCAGATCTGTCTTCTGAAGCTGAGGAGGTGTGTACATGTTACCAGGGCTTGGAGGTAAAGACTTATTTCGAGGCAGCAGGAGTGTGGTGAGCAGAAAGCCAGAAAGTGTTTTTGACACTTTCTTCCTCCATAATACTGTGAGAATCACTGACTTTTTCTAAATTTCAGCTTCCTCATCTCTTAATTGAGGACAAGAACTCCTTTCCAAATATGTATCAAATATCCAATAAGATAGTGTACATGAAAGGATTGGGAATCTGTTTTTTGTTAGTCATGTTTTTCACTGCCGTGACCAAAAGACCTTACAAGAACAATTTTAAGGAGGAAAAGTTTATTTGGGGCTCAGTTTCGGAGGTCTCAGTCCACTGACTGCTGGCTTCATTCCTTAGGATCTGAGATGAGGCAAAACATCATGGAAGAAGTGTGTGGCAGAAGGAAGCAACTGGGAACATGATACTAAGAAGCAGAGAGAAAGTGACATCTCTCACCATGGAAAAAATGTATAACTCAAAGGCATGCCCCCAATGACCCACCTCCTCCAGCCACACCCTACCTGTGTACAGTTACCACTCAGTTAATCCTGTCAGAGGATTCATTCACTGACTGGGTTAAGTCTCTCAGAACTCAATCATTTCACCACTAAACTTTCAAGCATTGTCTCACACATAAGCTTTTGGGGGACACCTCACATCTATACCATAACACTGCTAAATATTAGAAAAAATGTAAGCTATCATTAGCAATGAAGGCTAACAGAAAATATTAAATGTGTGTTCAAATCTTCAGCTATCACTCTTCAGCTACATGATCTTGGATGTGCTACTTAGTTTCTCTGGGCCTCAGTCTTCTCTATAAAGCAGGTATGATGATATTAGAACCACTGCCAGGAAAGTTCTGAGGATTAAAATAGTAAGTATTCAATAACTGCTAACCACTAACTTTAAGGCAGTTGTGCTTGCAATGCACTCTGCATTTTGTATCCAGTACGATGTTGAAATGCTTTTAAGTCACACTTGACTTTGTGAAAAGAAACAAAAACAGTGAAATGAAGCGTTCCTAGATCTTTTTGTGAAGAGAGCTGACACTGGAAAAAGAACAAGTGCTTGAGTACATTTCTTTGACTCTGCATCTGTTGTGATGTCTCTGTGAAGTCCCTTCTCTTCCCCTCCCCATCTCAGGACCTCTCCCAAACACTCTTGGCTCAATTGTGATGCTGGTCCTACTGAGTTGTCACAACGTGGTTGGTGACATTTATTTCATCAAGGAGTCGCAGGACTTACAGAGCAAAAGGAACCAAACGAATGAAAAGACTAGGCACTCAGGCAGGGTGGGGCAGATTGATCAACCAGAATCTTGGGTCTCATGGGCTCTGGATTTCCCCTCCACTCCACTCCTCCTGCAGCCCCTCTGGATATGGGGCCCTGAAAAAAAATCTCTTCAGATTCTGGAGCAATGAAACAGGTGGACAGAGGGGTTTGAAGAAGCAAGTGACAGAACATTCATTGAACTGCAAACAACCCACCTTCTCATACAGTCTGACAGAGCCTGATTGGCCTAACTGCCTAGTAACAAGATTTTGTCCTGTCTTCTTTTCCATGTGTCTACTCATCACCACCATCACGTCCCTCCCCTGAATCTCTTCAGGGTATAGTTATGCAGGAAGCAAGATGTTTTCCCTTCATTTCTCACATCGCATTTGACTGGAGTAAACAGCATTTCATTTTCCTTCCTTCTGCCCCACCAAAGCCATTTTGGGGAGACTGTGTTGAATGTCCCAAATTCCTGGGTTTGGTTGCTGTATGGCCTGAAGCTGACATCTTTTGTGCATGTCATGGTTTATGGTAGAGTGGTTAAAAATCAGCTCCCATTCTGGTGACTAAATTTTATTGACTTTTCCAGGGCCTGTGGTGGGACTGACATGTCCCCTATTTAATTACTTCCTCCTTCTTGACAGCAGATTGAGTTAACCAGAGGACACACAGGTGGCTCTAGGGCCAGAGAACTTGGAGTGGCCTTGGCTCTGCAGCTGAGAGGGGCTGAGGCGAGTACAGGCCTGGGGATGTAACAACCCTGCTGGCAGTTGTGAGCTGTGGTTTTATGGCTGCACTGGGGGCAATAACTGAACAGTGGGGCCTTTGGACTAATTTGAAGAATGCTTTGCATAAATCCCAGCTGTTCGCCATATGTCCGACCCTTGTAGAGGGGAGGGTATGTTTCCCTCAGCTCTTGTTTCCTTCCCTGGAAGTCAAGACTAACCAAACCTTTAAATGCCCAGCTGGGGGTCTTTGGGGGAGAAGGATGGGTCACAAAAGCTTGAGTAAATTTAATCGTAACCTAAATTTATGTTATGTTGTATCAGATTTTCCCTTCTAATGGCATTGTGTCATTTGGTCCTCACAAAACTCCATAATATAGGCCAAGTAGGAATTCTCCATTTATAGATGAGAAGACTGAGACCTAGAGAGATCCTGACCAATAATGAAGCAGAGATTTTGGGGCTTACTCTGTGTCAGAGCCTCTTCTTAGGATTGGAAAGGTATTAATTTATTTCATAGTTGCATCAGTTCTACATGGAAGGCACCATTTTTATCCCTAATTCATTGATGAAAGGGATGAGCTCAGGGAGATTATTGAACTTGCCTGAGGTCACACATTTAGTTAGTAATGGAGCTGGGTTTCAAACCCAAGCAGCCTGGCTTGTGAGTCTGTTTAATCACTATACATGTTGTATTGATGGAGCTGGGATCCACACATAGGTACTCACACTCCAAATTCAGATTTTCCCCTATGCCATACCACTCATCTGAAATTTGCTCCTTAAAGATCCCTTATTCCTGGAAGCATTAGCCACAGCAATTTAGATTTGGACTCTTTTCATCTGGTATTGCAAAGTCTTTCACTTAAATTTATTTAATTACTCCCTCACTACCTACTTACTGTGAAGTCAGAGGCCTACCAGTCCAAAGGAGCTATAAAGTGTTAGGAAATTGCTCCCAGACCAAGGCTTTGGAAAAATACAGGTATCTAGGTGTCAGAAGTTGCTAAAGCTTAGCAGCCTACTGCCTGGAACAAGTATTTTCCTTGCCCATTTCCTGGGAAGAATGGGCGTGGTTCTCACTGGCTGGCTGATTTTATGAGCATGTGTCCTCCAAAGTTTTACACACCCAGAGAGTTGGTCTCTCCAACTCCCCTGACAATTATGGGTCTCTTAGCTATGTTGGCCTTTCAGACTGTGGCAAGTGTGAGCAAATCAGGTGCATGTTAGGGAGCTGTTTGAATGTGCGAGTATCTCTAGCTGCTCAGGCTGACTTCCTCACAAGAGAAAACCACTAAACACTTTCCTCCACATTCACTGATGTCCCAAAGAAAAATGTCTGAGAGTACTCAGATTATTGCATTTCATAGCCAAAATCAAATATAGGACAAATCCAAATTAGAATTTGTGACTATGGCCAAAAAAAGCAGAAATGTGACTCCCATATTCAGTTCCAAATAGCCATTTTCTTTCCTCATTTGCATATTAATGTTGAAGTCAGGCATTAGGTAACATGAAGAACAACTTTGGCTGAGACATCATAAAAAGAGTATATTAGAAGGGAAAGAACAAAGTGGCCTGGGTTGTAAGAATCATGTTTTTGGCAACTATTTATCTAGGTTGGTTTTATGGTTTGGATGTATAGGGTGCCCCCAAAGTTTCATGTATTGAAGGCTTGGTTCCCAATGTAACAATGTTCAGAGGTGGGGCTTTGGGGGAGTGATTGGATCATGAGGGATCTGACCACATTGGTAGATTAATCCTTTAATATCTGGATGGACTACTGGGAAGTGAGATCTTGTTAGAGGAAGCAGATCACTGGGGGTGTGCCCTAGAAGGGTATTTATTATCTCTAGTCCCTTCCTCCCTCCCTCTCGCTCTTTCTCTCTCTGCTTCCTGGATGCCATGATCTGACTACTTTCCTCTTCCACACCCTTCCTCCAT
>JAJEJO010000138.1:915888-999805 GCA_020662805.1 Glaucomys volans
CTTCCTCCATGATGTTTCTGCCTCATCTCATGCCCAGAGTAATGGAGCCAGCCAACTATGGACTGAAACCTCTTAACCCATGAGCCGAAATAAATCTTGATTTCTTTTTAAGTTGTTTATGTCAGGTGTTTTGGTCACAGCAATGAAAAGTTGACTAACACAGTTGCACTCTCCCAGAAGTTGATCCTGTGGCAAGAAGTTGGACACAAGTAGCTCATTTGAGAACTTATTCCAAAAACATCATTAGGGTGAGCTGGGGATTGTAGCTCAGTAGTAAAACACTTGCCTAGCATGCACAAGGCCCTGGGTTTCATCCCCAGCACTGAAAACAAATAAGGCAACATTAGGGAGAGGAGAAGTGATTCCAGGGAAAAAAAAGAAAATCAATTCCATGTCAAAGCAGGGCTACCATCCACATATCAGAGAGAATATTCGGTCTTTGGTTTTTTGGGATTGGCTTATTTCACTTAGCATGATAGTTTCCAGATCCATCCATTTACCCACAAAAGTCATAAAGTCATTCTTCTTCTGAGCTGAGTGCTATTCTATAGTGTCAAAACACACTCTACTGTCATGTATATCTAAAATGAACAATGACAAAAAAAATAAATAAATAAAACAGGTTACCCTTCTGGGTGGAAATTGAAATTCTCCTACTGGGGATCTCAGGTAGATGGTATATAACATAGCTTCAAGTCTTACTTGAGGGATGAGGAAGCTGTACTATTTATTCACCATGTTCTGTCATTGATTTACAGTTGCCTTTACATATGTTAACTCACTAATACTCTGGCATCTCCGACCTGTGGTGTGAGAATATTTCTTTTACTTATAGTAAGAATGTATTAGAGCACATAGGGACAGTGAGTATCAAGAGGATATGTACAGGGCATTCACATCATCTGCGGCTCTCTGCTCTTAGAGCCAAACCAGTTTATGAAGGAGGAAGATATGAGGAAAGATGATATATTATGATTAGAATTCTTTTAGTTGCTAATGATAAAAATCCTAACTCAACCTAGCTGAGAAAAAGCAAGTAATGTAAGTCAGTGATAACACTGAAAAAAAGCCCAGGGCTAAGTGGTCTCAAGCATAGCCAACTCCTTTTTGTCATTGGTTTAGGGTTTAGGGTTATGTGTGTTGTCACTAGCACTCCGGCTTCTTCCACCTAAAGGCATGAAATGAATGCACAATGCTATCAGGGCTTTGTCTTCTGTACAGTTCTCATTCTGTTCTCTCGTGGGTTGTCTTTGGTATCTGGCTGGCTGAGAAGACAGTAGAAAAAATGGCACCTCTAAGCTTATGTGATCATTTTTCCTCCTGATCTATGAGGATTTTTCTAAACATCAGGAATGATTTCTTCCTAATTATTTTAGTTAAAACCATGGAAAACAAAGGAAATGAAATTGGTATGATGAAGAAATAGCTATATGTTCATGTTCATTGGAGCATTATTTATAATGTCAAGATATAGATTCAATCTAAGTGTCCATTAATGGATGGATTGATACATAAAAAATGTGGTGCATATATATGTTATAATACTATTGACTCACTTAAAAAGAAGGAAATTGTGCCATTTGTAATAGCATGGATGGAACTGGAGGACTAGAGTGAAATAGACCAGGCATTGGAAGACAAATACCACATGATCTCAATCTGAAAATGTTGAACTCATTGAAGGTAACAAGAAGAATGGTGGGTATCAGCAGCTGGCAGGAGAGCAGGGTTGGGGAAATGGTGGTCAGAGGATGCAAAATTTCATTTAGGAGGATTCAACTCAAGAGGTCTACAATGCAACATAGTGACTACACTTAATAGTAATGTATTGCTTTCCTGAAAACTGCTATAAGAGCAGATTTGAAGTGTTCTCACAGATAAAAAAGAAGAAAGATAAGCATGCTAGGTAGTGCATATGTTAATTAGCTTGACTTTTTAGGCATTGAGGTAGGCTTAGAAAATCGGTATAGAATACCTCTGGGTGTGTCTGTGTATGTTTCCAGAAGGTTGGGTCAGAAAGCAGCAGGAAAGAGCTGTCATTAATGTGTATAGAACCATCCAACAGGTTTGGTTTGAAAAAAAGCAGAATTGGAAGCTGTCACTAGATTGTGCTCCAACCTTCTTGAATGGGAGCTTTTCTCTGATGGTGTCATCTATGGACATCTGACTTCAGATTCTTCAAATTTGGACTTGAGCCATTGGCTCTACAGGAGTCTTTAATTTATACTTGTTCATTTTAGATATACATGACAGTAGAGTGCATTTTGACATATTATACATATATAGAGTATAACTTATTCGAATTAGGATCCCATTCTTGTGGTTGTACATGATGTGGAGTTTCACTGATTGTGTATTCATATATGAACTTAGGAAAGTTATCATTCCACAATGTATATGTATTTCAAAACACATTGTATATGATAAATATGTACGATTTTGAATTTATCCATGAAATATACATTTTTTAAATACAAAAGTAAAAAACATGTTAGGAAAGGCTTTGATTGACTTCCTGTGTGTCATATGCCCATCCCTCTTCTAGCTCAGAGAATTGAACAACTAGAATTGGCCAGACTCAGATCATGTTTTAGATTAAAGAGGATAGTGTTATCCTACCAAACATCCTACCAAAGAAGCAGAATTTCTGGACTGGAAGGAGGGATGATTCTAGTATATTCCTTCCCCATCATCTGCTGGGAATACATTCCAAGACTTGTAGAGTATGCCCGAAACCATGGATAGTGCTGAAACTGAACTACGTTTTTCCCTATACACACACACTTATGTTAAAGTTTAATTTATAAATTAGGTAAGTAAGAGATTAAAAATAATGACTAAAAAAATAGTGATTCTAACAATATATAGTGATAAAAGTTATATGAAATATTCTCTTTCTGTCTCAAAATATCTTATACTTCTTTTTTACCTTTTCGCTTCAATGAAGCACTTTACAGATTCTCGTTGACATTTCCAAATTGCCAGCATCATTCCTCTTGTACTTTGAGGTCATTATTAATTAAAAAATGTTATTTGAACACAAGCGGTATGATACTGTGACAGTCAGTCTGATAACTGAGACGGCTACTAAATGACTAACAGACACAGTGTGTACAGCATGGGTACATATTAGACAAAAGGATGATTCATGTCCTGGAAAGAACAGAGGTTTCATCATGCTACTTATAATGATGTGCGATGTAAAATTCGTGAATTGTTTATTTCTGGAGTTTTCCATTTAATAGTTTCAGTCTGTGGTTGAATGTGGGTAAGTGAAAGCATGGAAAGTAAAACTCTGCATAATGGAAAACTATAGTAGCGGGCTCAGAAATGGGTTTTTAAACAACTTTTGTTGTTGTAGCTGATTTCTATCCATGGTTTAGGCATTTCCACCATGACTCATTTCATGAGCCATGCATGATGTCACCAAACATGCATTCTGTGTGGACATCAGCTCTCATGCACCAATCTGAGTTAGCCCCAGAACACCATTGGGTGATTCCCCATGAAGAGGGGCCCTGGCAGACAGTGTGGCCACTGTAACTGTATGAGAAAGACAAGGTCTATCCTGGGAAGCCATGGTAGCCATGAAGGCTTGCATCAGGAACTTGACAGGACAGCTTGCATTGTTTGGCATGTGATGCTTGGGATAGACTACTGTGTTGAAACAAGCAGTCTGCCTTTTCCACGCTTCTCTTCTTGCAAGCACCTCCAGGAAGTATTCAACTGACACTTTTATGAGTTCAAAATAATGTTTAGTAACATTTATTCCACTGCTGTGTAAGCTGCGTGAGGGCAGGAATTTTGCCTGATTTGTTCAGTGCCATATCCCCAGAGGCTAGGAGAGAGCTCAGCAAAACACATGGACACTTGATATTTGTAACACGAGTACAAGAATGACTGTAAGTCCACAGAATTAAATTCTGCAGTAATTATAAACTTGCACACTTTGTAACTCACCTCACACATGACATCCAAGGTATGCAGACCTCACTTGAGACCTCACAGCTGTCATCACAAGGTATTTCAAACTTTTTCATCGTAAGCCTGGGAGAGGCCCCAGTTGGTGACTGATGTTCTAAATCCATAGGCCACACTGATTACTAGGGTAAAAAAAATGCAACTCTGGCCCTTTGTCCTGCTCTCTTTGCTCCTCAGTTCCTATAACCTGATGGTGCTTGTTGTGTTTGCAGAAGTGTCTCTCCCTTCCTGCATTGAGGTTCAGCCACTGCCACACAGGGACAGACCAAGATGGCATTTCCTCATTAAGTCACCAGAGCCTGCCGGGGCTTGTCTGATTAGAGTCTCCTTACACATCGGGGACAGAGAACTTTCTACCTTTGCAGTTCTTTTGTTTCAGAATAAAAAAGCAGAGCAAGGGAGCTGCAAGGTTGGAAAGTTGTTACACACACACACGCGCACACACACACACTCACACCAAATCAGATTTGCTGATAACAGGAGAACGGGAAGGCCTGAAGCTGAGGGAGCGTTTCAAGGTCACAGGCAAGCAGGGGCCTGCGGTGGTGGTGATGGAAAAGATGAATAGACAACAGTTGAATGCATTATTTAGTGTGTTCCACATCGCAAAGCCAAGAATGGTTCCTTCGCACCAGAAGATTTGATGTATCTGGCTGGCTGTCTCCTCAGAGAACCCCCCCACCCTCCCACCCCCGGTCTCCTCTTGAGTTCATGGAGACATGGTTGTCTAGGTGACAACTGTCAGGCAAGAAGCTGCAAGCTGAAGAATAAAATCGCCTTAGCTAATAGACCGGCGTGCTATTATGTACCTGAAGGTTTAACTGCTATATTACCCTGAAAGAATCATTTGGAGGGGAGGAAGGAGCTCGCTTTTCCCTGGGCTACATCAGTGAATTCAATTTCTATTGAAGAGAGACTAGCATTTTAAAAACCACTGTGTGTGGAGCTTCGAGTCCTTTTCTTCTTTCGGTGAGAAATGATTTAATAATGAACTTACAACTGCAGGGCCTCCAGTCAGCCCCCTGGAGCCCTGGAAGAGGGAAGAGGCGGTGTGCAGGGGCCAGGGGCTGGCAGGCTCCATCCTGTTCTGTCCCTGCTCGGGCCCGGGCTCTGTGACTGAGGTTACCCCAGAGCAACTTGGTTCAGATGCGTGTAGAGTCGGAGCGATAATTTCCCTCCCTCACAAGATTGCCGGGTGCCTCTAATTAACGGTTGTGAATTCCTTAGATGGGGTTGTTATCAGATGGAAAGGGGCTAATTGTACCGGTCACAATAGTTAACCTCTTCCAGAAGGACGGGTGTGTGTGTGTGTGTGTGTGTGTGTGCGTGCGTGCGTACGCATGCACTCCTTGGTTCTTTCTGCAAACGACGCAGAAAAGCTTGAGAATTATCAAAATTCTTTGGCATTGAGACACCAGAAAATGAAAGACTGTATTCACTGAGACTTTTACACCAAGCCAAGAGTGGCCCACATTTACTGGGCTCTTTCTAGCAGTAAGCATTAAGCAATTTACCAGTTGGATCACGTTTAACTCTCAGCATTTCTGACTCTTCAATATGATGATTTTCAGCATGATCTACAAATGGGGAAACTAAAGCTTAGTAGTCTAAAAAGACTTGTCCAAGGCCTCCCCCTTTTACAAGCGAGGGACTTTTAAATTCAGAAGATTCCACCAAAGACTGAAAACTGAGCAAGAACCCAGGCACTTCCTGCATTAAAACGCAACTAGAAGCCCTTATACAATGATCTGGAAAACTTTGCCAGGGCTGTCCCACCCTGTAAGCACCAGAGTAACCTCCTGCTTTACCTTTTGCCCCAATTTGTGGCTCTGCCCTGTATTTTCTTTGGCTCCTTTCTTGGGTTACAAATAGTATCTCTGTTCTATTTCCCTGTGACTCAAGTCTTGCCTTCAAATTGCCTACACCCCTTCACAGGCAAACCTTAAAGGACACACCTATGTTAGTCTCCCACTATGTTCTGGGTGGTGTTGGGTAGTTGAAGAGACATAGATGAGTGGCATCAAGACTCTGCTTTGGGCCCAGCATGGTGGCACATGCCTGCAATCCCAGCAGCTCCTGAGGCTGAGGCAGGAGGATTGTAAGTTTAAAGTGAGCCTCAGTGACTTAGCAAGGCCCTAAGCAAGTCAGTGAGACCATATCTCTAAATAAAATATAAAAAAGGACTAGGGATGTGGTTTAATGGTAAAGTGCCCCTGGGTTCAATCCCAGTACCAACAAACAAACAAACAAACAAACAAAAACAAAACAAAACCTGCTTTGAAGAAAGTCATCCTGGTGAAGGAATATGCAGTCAACATGACATGATCAGTACAATGATACTAAGGAAAACAACAGCAACTATTTTCTGAGTGCTTCCTATGTGCCAGGTCTTCTGCTGAGCACTGGAAACAAGCCCATGAGAAAGTTGGTGTTATTTCTATTCCAGAAATAAGAAAACCAAGGTATAAGGAGGTTAGGACACTTTTCCCAAGATTGTACAGGTAGTAAGTGACAAAGCAGGAATTAGTACTAAGGTACTATGTCTCCAGAGTGGATTCTAGTAATCACGATGCTATATTGCACATACATAGACCAGTATAGAAGCATGCATATATTACATAGAAAGTCCAGATGACGGGTCATAAATTCTTTCCTAAGTAGAATGGTTCACAGGAAGAGACAGAGAAAAGGTATAAAGAGGGGGAGTAAGGTTGTGCATTGAGAATTTTATTTAATTAATTTATTCATTTTAAATTTATTATTTATTTTCTTTTTTAGTAATGGATGTTTATTTGGTTAAGTATTTGCTAGGAGAGACAGAGGAGTTCTGTACCAAAGTTCAAACACATTGCATATGAAAGTACATAGGATCAACAACCCAGAGGACACAGTGGAGAGAGACACTGTGATCCTGCTTTTGGCCTTATGGCATACATCTAAGTTTGCACAGCAAACTATTCCAAAGCTTTGTGGCTTATAAAAATTATGATAATTGTTGATTATCTTTCATGGTTCCTGTGGGTTCAGGATTCAGGAGTGACCCAGATGGGTGTTTTTTGACTTGGAGTCTGATATGAGGTTGCACTTATATTTAACCTGGGTTGGAGCCATTCAATATGGCTCACTCACCTGGCAGCTAAGTTGGTGCTGGCTATTGGCCAGGGACCTAAGTTCTTATCACTGTGGGCATCATTCCACAGTGCTGTTTGAATGTCCTCACCATATAGCAACTAGCTTCCCCAGGGTAAGGAATCCAACAGACTGAGGTAGAAGATGTAATATCTTTATGACTTAAATGGAGTCATTCAACAGCCCTGATTCAATAAGGGAGAAGATTACAAAAGGACATAAATGCCTGGAGATGGAGATCGTTAAGGACTATCTTGTAGTACACCAACTTGAACTTAAAGTTTCTATACATAGAATGCAAAAATCCCCACAGGCTTCCCCCATTTGCCTTAGGTTTGTTGTTCCAAGTGATAGCCCTTTAGGATCAGGGAGGATCCCTTTAGGATCCCTTTAGGATCAAAAAACTAGTGTTTTTTGAGGGGATGGGGTGTTTGATACCTCAGAAGTTCTATGGTTCTGAAAAAATGGCAGTTTTGATGAGGAAGGAGGAGATGAACTCAAACTAATAGAGAGGTATGGAAGAGAGGCTAGAACTGGGGACACCATTAAGTATCTTGGTAACTAAGCCAAAGTGCTGAATACCAATCAACTATCATTTAAATATTTGACCAGGCCCACGTTCTAGGCTATGAATCTTATGGAAACATAATATATTCAACCAGAATTTTCTGCTTCCAGCTAGGAAGTCAGCTTGATGCAGTCAGTAGAAATATTTTGATTCTGCTTTCTTCCTTATCCTCCCTTGTTTTGCATATACCTGGGATATGTGCATATGGGAGTATCGAAACTATTGATGAATAAATTGCTATTCAATGGCAAGTTATATTGGAAATAAACATGAATTTAATAGATTCAATATTTTATGCCATCCTAATTTGTGCTGAGCTATATGCCCTGCTAGACACTAGGGAAAACTTGTAAGCAGAGAACACATGGCCCCTACTCCTGTGGTGCCTATGAGAAGCAGATATTGATCAGATAACAATAAAAATAAATGTGTACTTACGAACTGAGATAAGCACCATAAAGGAAAAAATGTGGCATCAGGAGATTAAAGTCAGGAAACACAAAGGAAGTGAGGCTGGAGGCTGAGATCTGAAAGATGAATAAGTAAACAAAAAACAGGGAAAAGCAATCAAAGTAAATGGAACAGCATGTGCACAAATGAGTTACTGCAACTGAAAGGACCCTACTGTGACTGAGGCCTAGGATGTGTGTGAGGGGAGGAAGTCAAGTGTAAGAGGAGGGTAGAGAGGATCCAATCATGCAAGACTTTATAGCTATGTTAAAGCTATTGTCTAATAATGAGAAGGCACTGAAAAGTTTTACAGCAATACAACTGCATGATCAGATTTGTGCTTTGAAAATATCCACATCTGACTTATGGAGACTGGATTAGAGAGGGAAAAACTGGAGGCAGGGAGATCAGTTAGGGAGCTATAGAAGAGAGATGTTGGTTTAGACTATGATGCTGGTAGTGGAGAGAGTGAGAAGACAGTGGAATTGAAATATATTTAGGATGTAGAACTGACAAGTTATTGTGAGCTGGGAGGTAAATAAACAAGCATCAAACTCAAGGGCAAGGTAAAGATATGATTGGAAAGTGGGAAGTCATAATAGACTTTTACCTCTAAAAGGTAAAAGGAATAAGGTGACATATGAAAGGCAGGCTGACTAGAGAAAGCTAGCACTTAGTCTAAGGAGAAGGGTTGTGGAGTGCCCTGGGTGCTTGAGCAGAGGTCTTTGTTGCTGAGTCATTGACTATTCCTATTTATGGTTCTGGAGTATAACAACCTGTGGAGGTATAAATAATAATGCTATTAGGATCACCGTTGCTATTCTGTCAGACAGCAGCCATGCCATGTCACCGAATG
Source organism: Glaucomys volans (assembly GCA_020662805.1). NCBI lineage: Eukaryota > Metazoa > Chordata > Mammalia > Rodentia > Sciuridae > Glaucomys > Glaucomys volans. Next base: position 924,873 of record JAJEJO010000138.1, read on the forward strand.
CTCCCTTGTGTCCTTCATTGAGCAGAACAATTCTACTTTTTGGGGATATAGTTTGTAAAACAGTATAGGCTGTGTCAAAGATACATTTCCAAAAATAGGGGAGATTTAAAAGTAGTCAATTCTTGCAGGGTGGGGTGGTGCACACCTGTAATCCCAGCCACTCAGGAGGCTGAGGCAAGAGGATCCCGAGTTCAAAGCCAGCCTTAGCAACTTAGTGAGGCCCTCAGCTACTTAGTGAGGCCCTGTCTCTAAATAAAATATAAAAAAGGGCTGGGGATATGGCTCAGTGGTTAAGCACCCCTGGGTTCAATCCCTGGGACAAACAAAAAAGTCAGATCTCAAGAGTAACTTTAGACTGCACATATGAAATGATAATTTAATTTAAAAACATAGGTAGGTGTCTTATTCAGCTTGGGATGTTATAACAAAGTACCATAGATTGGATTGCTTAACCAACATCAATTTGTTTCTCACAGCTCTGAACACTAAAAAATCCAAGTCCAAGAAGCTGATATGTTCAGTTCTGGAGAGGACTATCTTCCTGGGTTGTAGACTTCTGTCATCTGTCTGTGTATTAGCACTCTCTCTTCTTTGTGCTCTCAATGAGAGAGAAAGCTCTCACTTCCATTAGTTATAAAGACACTAATCCCATTGTGGAAACTCCACCCTCATGACCTCATCTAAACCTGATTAATCTCCTGAAGGCTCTACTTCCTGTTGCCCATTCACACGAGGGTTAGGATTTCAACATATGAATTTGGATGGGACATTTCAGTCCAAAACAGTAGGTGTTTAAATAGGGAGACCCAAGACAAATGGAATGTGTTAGAAAGTCTAAAGATGGAGCCAAATAAATATAGGAATATGGCTATAAACATGGTATCTCAAACTATTCAAACTAGTATGGAAAATGATGGACTGATTAATAACTGATGTTAGGACAACTAGCTAGTGATCAGGATAAAATAAAAATGAATTGAATACTCATATTATATTAGGAGTCATTCCAAATTTGATCCAAGATTCAAACACAAAAAGATGAAATCTTAAAAATTGTTAGATGAAAATGTGGAAGAATTCTTGTATAACTTTGGAGTAAGCAAGATCTTTCCAAGTATGACTTAACAGCTCAATCCTATGAAAGTTAAATAAAACTAGCAACATAAAAATCAGACTAGACTTTCTGCTTGAAAATAACACAAAGTACAATAAACAAAGCTGAACAACAATAAGATGCAAATAAATGGCAAACTAGAAGAAAAGTTGCCACTTATGTCATGAGGTACAAATCTTGCTAGAAAAGTCTATAGGAAGAACAATCAATATAAAAATGGATGAAGAATGTAAACAGCTAGTTTTCATAAAGTAAACATAAATGGTTGTAACAATTATGAAAAGATGCTCAATTACACCCACAATGAGAAATATGCAATCAAATGACTGATCTATCATTTATTTTGACCTATCAGACTTATAAAACAACACAACAGCAACAAACACCCTACTACTTATTGGCAGAAGTACAAGGAACAGCACCAACCATACATTAATTGTGGGAGAGTAATTCCATACGACCCCCTCATGGCAGAAAATTTGTCAATGTTCATCCAAATTACAAATACCTATTCTATTTTGCCCAACTATTAATTTTAGGATTTTATCCTATAGAAATACTTGCTCTCTTGTGCAATGTTTTACACATGACGCTATTCATATAGCATTATTTGAAATAGCACAAGATTGGGAACAATGAGAATGTTCCACGATAGAAAACTGGTTAAGTAAATTATATTTTTTCTGATCACTGTAAAAATAAATGAGGGAGATCTACTACTGATATGGTAACGTCTCCAAGATATACTTCAAGTGGAAAAAGCAACAAACAAACCATTATGTTCTTGTTGCTATTTGAAGCAGGTATAACTGATATCTGTACTGATATTTGCTTGTATATATATAAAGAAATTAGGGGATGATTCTATAATATGCATTTTTCACATTTTAACAACTGTGAAATAGGAATGTTTTTCATTATATGACACTTTAGAATTATAATTAGCCATATTATTTTCTTTCTTGGTGGTACATAAAATAATGGTGCATCTTACAATTGATGGTATCTTAGATTTGATGGAAGACAGTAATAACAGTGGTTGCCTATTGTGAAGGGAGACTGGGAAAAGGATGAGGAAGAGTCTTTTAGTTTATGTGCTTTGTGGTTTTCATTTGTGCCATGTGAATTGATTGCTTTCCCCCAAATTGAATAAATAATAATATTAATAAAAATGAAATAATAGGAGCTAATATGTATGGTGGGCAATAGATTAGTTCCTAGGGTATATATACTCCTAGAGTGATGTTCCAACTAATAAAGTCAGTTCTGAAGGGATTAAAATGGGACACAAACTGACCTACACTTGGCACATGCTTTGTTGGGACACAACAGTGTGCTGTGAAGATCTAGGTCCTCCTGGGAGGCTGTTGGCTTCTCAGCATCACACTTGATTTGGCCAGTAGGCAGGGCATGTGATTTTTCTGGATTAGGTTAATGCATCTTTAGTTTGAGAAGAAGAAAGACATTGCATCATCATAAAGCCTTAGGTAAGGTGGAGACCCACTCTCAAGGCATCTCCTATGATCTAATAGAAACTTTTAGAGCTCTTAGACAAAAGGCACTGCTTGGGAAAACAGAACTGAACCAGGACCTTTCTTTTACCCTTTTCTCTCTTCAGTAGAATAGATGGGCTCTGAATTAGATAGGATTTTCTTTTTGGCATTTATTTTATTGTTGACAATAATTGCTTCTCTTACCCTCCTCCCCACTCCCATAAACCTTTATCAGCCTCATCTGGGTTAAATATAGTTTCTAGGTGTCATAGTTTGGATCTTAAGTGTCCCTCAAAAGCCCAAGTCTTAAAGGTTGGGTCCCCAGAGTGATTCTTTTGGGAAATGGTGGAAGTGGGAACTAGTGAGAAGTTTTAGGTCACTGGAGGTTATACCATTGAACGGAATTGAGGCACCCTGGTCTCTTCTCCTTATCCTTATCACTTCCTGGCCTCCATGAAGTGAGCACCTTTGTTCTGCCATACACATCTGCCATGATATACTATCTCACCACAGGCCCCAAAACAACAGGTCAATCAATCATGGTTTGGAACCTCCAACTCTGTAAACCAAAATAAATCTTTTCTCTTTATAAGTTGATTTATCTCAGCTATCTGTTATAGTAGCGAAGCTAACACATTAGATAAGATGTTGACAAGAAGCAGGGGAATAAGTGTCATGGGAAGGGCCAGATATAGTATTCTGAGCTGTGTTCCAAATGCTTTTAATGAAAAGTAGAGCTAGGAGAAATCCTAGCAAGTCTTCCTTTTTGTGGGTGGGAATCTTTGTAACTTTATGGAACACCAGTTTAGGTTCAAGAAATCAGGATTTTAGTTACTCAATTAACAGCTGGATGATTTCTGAATAATCTTTTAGTGGTTCTTCCCCTTAGTTTTATGGATGTGATAATACCTTTTCCTCTTTTCTTAAAGGACTGTAGTGAGAATAAACGACAGTGTTTGTGAAGACATTTAAACACAAGTCTATCAAAGTGCCACAGGTAGGAGTAAGGTTCTATTTTTGCCCTCATTTAAAGGGGAAACAGAATTTGTTTTGAGTGGGCACTTGACAGAGACTGGTTGTACCTCACCTAGAATGTCCTTTTCCCAACTGCACCACGTGATAGTTAGGAAACAACACTGAACAATGACAATTAGGAGCAAGGCGGGGCTAGTCATGTCCCTGCTTGATGAAGGAAAAACATTTATAACCAAATATCCTTCACAAGGTACTTTTACACCCTTTAGGGGTAGGTATCAGCATTGCTATTCCTGTATTTCAAAGAGAGAATCTGATATAGGGAGCTGAGCTAAAACTTGGACCTGGGTTTCTCTAGCTCCAAAATTTGCTCTCTTCCACAATACTGTCTTTTCCCCTCTCCTATATTCTCTGATCTCAGCAATGTGTTGTAGATACCAAAAACATCTGGGTCTTGGGCTGCCAAGGGAACCAGAGATAAAGAATGGGGGGCATGGAAACTTTTTACTTCTAACACAAGCTATTATCACATGTATACTAGGACATATGGTGACCATCTGGAACTGAAGCCACTTAGGTCATTGCTGAAATTCAGCCTAAGAACAATATATTCAGGTTAGGTAGAATTATAATGCTCTAGTCTCTTAAAAGTTTTCCTTCAGGGAGAATGCCCTTGGCAAATGGTGAATAAGAGTAGCAGTGATCTGTTGACTTAAAAAATAAAATGTCAGTTGATAAATGGAGCCATGGTACTGGTTGACCTTAAATGTCTTCAGGCAGGTTGTATCCTAATCTTACCATAGATGTCACTGTTAATAATCTGGCCATGCAAGAGTACACAAACAAAAGGGGCACCTACAAAGGGATCTAAGTCAGTTCCATTAATCAAGTGTCCCTAATGAAGAACCAGATAAACAGTTCCAACTGGTAGCAGGTAGGGTCAGACCAGCGACAGGCAAAATCTGACCCCAACCTGTTTTTGTAAATAAAGTTTTATTTGAACCTGACCATGCTTATTTATTCGTGTATTTGGTTTTGTGCTACAATGGCACAATTGAGTGGTCACAAGATGGTCTGCAGTGCTGAAAATATTTATTATCTAGCCCTTTATAGAAAACATTTGCTGACCTCTGTTCTAGTCAATGGATATGTAGGTGAGCTTGGACTTGTGAGCACTGCACAAAACCCTGGGGCATGTCTTCTACTGATGAGACCTAAGAAGAAAAGAACAATGGGAATTTCTGTAGCAATAATGATGTCCAAGAGAGATGCTTCCAGGGGCCTTGTTCCACCTGAAAGGGGGCAAACACCTATAGTCAAATACCAGGGAGCCCTAAACTGTGTATATGTAGTATATCTGTCTGTGGTCTGAAGAGTCTTAGAGATCTGGATATCTTCTCCATTGGCTGCATTCTCTATCAATCTTCTCGATAGTTAATCAAAACTGAGACAGAGAGAGCCCTTGTTAGAAAACTACTGTGAGGATGTCCCTCGGATATTTGAGTCTTTTGGAAAATTAAGTGACTTGACCTGCAATTTTCAAGGGCTAGTAGAGAATGCAGTGACAGCAGTGAATCACGCTCTCATAGATGGTTTTTGAACTAGGAACCCAAATGAGTAGATCTTGAGGGAACCTCAGTGACCATATAAGCCAGAAGAATGGAATGGCTTATTCAGGAACTCACTATGAAGCAAATGGTAGATTCTTCTTCTTCCCATTCAAGTGTTTCCCACCATGCCTTGAAACCTAACATCAACACGTGGAACATTATCTCAAGTATTCAATGAACCACTGGAGTGTTTATAGGTTCAATTATGGCCTGCCCTTTATGATCTAGACCTGTTAAGCATAGATGGCTATTTGAAGGAAGCCATAAATGTATGGCTATCCCTGAAGCTCAGTTTCTTCAAGGGTTAAGGGGTCAGGAAGGGGGTTATGAGAAAATTGTGTGGGTTCCTGGAAGAGGAAGGAAAGAGATATCTGCATAAATGACTGAAATAGTAATCTGGAGACAGTGGCACAGGAGGTAGGACAAGTAGACAAAACAAAGGGAAAGAAAGGAAGCACATCCCAAGAATGTTGCTAGGGTCTACACCCTTGCATATGAAATCATTCAGACTGAATCAGCATCCAAAGCCATGGCAACTAAGGAGAAATAAAGACAACTCAGGCAAGGGAAGGAATTCCATATTATATGCTGGAGCAGTATAGACAGACTGAAGTCATAACAATAGCGTGAGACATTTTGGATCAGATTCCATGTGCTGATAACATACCGACTCTCATGTAATAGTAATTGCAGGGTAAGTTCACAGGGTTCCAGAAAACCATTGTTATTTTGTAGATGGCACTACTGGAATACTACTGGAATAAATGTGTGTAAACTTGGTTTACATGATGACCGCTATTGCTCTAAATATGTAAATGCATAAGCAGTTATAAACACAGAGTGTCCAGTCAAGGGGTTGCACAGTAACAAAATAACTACCTAGGGTTGAGATGATTGCATAATTGAGTGTCACATTTTGTTTAGAGAAACCCTAGGCACCCACAAACAAGCATAAGTGGAAGACCTCAGCAGCATGGTGAATCAAAAACTTAAAAAGTAGCATAAGGAAGGCCTTGAAAACTAGTGTTTGGAGGTGTTCCATTGATTATGGAGTTCTAAACACTGCTTTCCTCACCATAAGTCATTTTGAAAATCTGGGTATCCCTTTAGATCATGGGCCTTTGAGTAAAAGAGAGAGAATGTGTGTGTTTGTAAATGAAATCCCTAATAAACTGTTATGTTGATAATCAGTTGAGTTTGTTTTTGACATTTGTTCCAAGACAGTTGAAAAATTTATTGCATAGCTGTGGGAACTAGACTGTGTAAAAAGTAATAGGGATCTGAATTCACACAGCCATCCCTATCTAGGGCCTTCTTGCTTAATAGGGGAAACCAACACATAAACAGATAATTTTGAAACAATTTATTAAGATCCAGATACTTAAGGGAACATAGAGGAAAATGTTAGAGCTCAGTAGAAGATGTTTTGGAAACTTCTGGAAGTAGAAAATACTTGGTTCCCCCAAGGGGCCAGTAATGGGATAGTCAGTGAAACAGAAAGAAAATCAGGGGACCTAGAAACAAGAGAATGGAGAGATTCAAGAAGTAATGAAAAGACAGCAGAAGATAGGGACCAAAAACCTTTTTGTTGGATTTGGAAATGAGGAGGACATTGGTGATCTTAAATACAGATGATTTCATGTGATGGTAGAAGAGCCAAGAGCTAATGTTGAGGAGTGAATGGAAATAGCAGCATAGGCTACCCTCTGAAGGGTTGGGAGAACAATGGACAATGATTGGAGGAGGTTAAAGGAGGTTAAAGGAAGGTGTGTGTGTATATGTGTGTGTGTTGCATTTTTAGCTTAATTTTCAGTTTACAGGGATATTTATCATTGTCTATAGACTGAGAAGAAAGTGAGTGGAAAGGGTGAAATGGCAGAGCAAAAAAGGGGACCACCAATTGAGTTGTGAGGGAGAAGCTGGCCTTGAACAAGAAGGCTAACCCCATTCTTTCAGGTTATGGGAAGACCTGAGGAGGAGTGGGTGCCATACAGTTGTCAGTAGATGGGATAGGGTGGTGGTAATGGAAGCTTCCATGGCTTTGATTTTCTTAGATTATAGAGGCATTGGTATCACCAAAGAGCCCAGGCTGTGGAGGCTAGGCAGGAAGCCAGAGGAAAGCAGCACAGACTTGAAGTGTTCCTGAAAGGACTGAGAAAAGCACTGAGCAGGGACCAGCTATGTGAAGTTCAAAACTTGCTGGGGTCCCAGCCACTGTGGTATAGAAATTTCAATGTTTCACATATTCCCTTCTCTGTGAAGTTCATCCCATGACAAATTTCTTTGCTGCTGTGGTCATGGATTTGATTTTGCACTAATTGATTCCATGTTGTTGGTGGAAGAGGAACATTTCTAAATTCTTGGAAAAACAGGGAGGCAGGCCAGTAGGGGAGAAGATGGAATTGGTGGAGGTGTTCTGACACCCTACAACTGAAGTTGAATACCTGATTGGTCCTGTTGTTCCTCCAAATAGCTCTTCTCTTCCTTTAAAGGATTTATTCCAGACCATGCAGCAAGTTAGACCAGGAGTTCTGCATGGAGTAGAGAGGCCTCTTCTGCAGCCACTGTCTCCTATGGCAGCTCAGTTACACCCATCTCTCCCAGTTTAACAACTGACAGGAGCCATCTGCCATCTTTACTCTCCACCACTAAACACTTTTAAACTGTTCACATATGGTTCAGTCTCACCTCCCCATGATCGCAGGCTCACAGATCTCTTGGTCACCCTACTCCCTAGCTCCATCCCCGTTTCAATGAACTTCACTGCAATGCATGCTATTCTAGTCATCCTTGTTTTTAACCACTTACTTAGCATTTATTATCTACCACTTTATTATTGCTAGTTTTCCATGTAAAATTTATCTTATCCCCTTCCTGACCCAATGAATCAATAGCCTTCTTGAAGACAGGATGGAAACTTGCACATTTGGTTTTGGTGCTACTCAGGACCAACCCCCAGTTGCTGCTAAGAAAATACTGGTTTACTTGTCTAAATGAATGGATAAAGCAGGTCTAAGATACACTCTGTCTTGGATAAGGTGGTTCTTTTCTGACTCCTGGAATACCATGCATTTGACAGTAGACTCCCTCTTTGGGTAAATCCAGGAAGAAAGTTACCAATAAACCTGACACTTTTTTTATTGAAAAGTGTGTGAATGGTGATTAGCAGCTGTCAGTTAGTATTTCCTGATTGTCTGGAACATGTTACAGGAGGGCATTTGGAAAAGCTTGTGGAATAGAAACTTGCACCCTCTGTGGCCCTCAGGACTCCTGCAACCCGTGATCACCCTCTCCTCCTTCATCCTGATCTTGTCTCCAGACATTCATTCCTGTGGGTTAGGCCTGCTAGTCATGTAAGTGGCCCCATAAAGCAGAGGGCGTAGTCCCAGCACTGTTGCTTGCACTTAATTTGTTTTGCTGCACAGGTGAAATAGGACTTTCTTTTATTCCATCTGATTTATGGAGCAAGAACAAAAAAAGATCGTGTAAGTAAGAAGCACAGAGATAACTACTATTCCTTCTTGTGCTTCATGAACTTGAGCCTTGCCTGCTAAATCAGTTGCTCCTGGTTATAGGGTTGAACCATGGAGTTGGGAGGCTGGATTCTTTAAGTGTTCTTCTAAAGAAAACCCTGTCTGGAATATTCATGTTGTGGAATATTCCTGGATGAGTAATGATCTGGAGCATCCTTATTAGATAAGATGTTTGGATTTGGTGTTAAAAATGGAACAAATCAAAGGCCATTTCATTGCTTCTTGTGGCTAGATATGAATTAAAATCATGGATTTTCTAATTCACTCAAGGCCAGACTATCTTTCATTTTAAACCCTGATGTTTTTGCATTTATCTTCATTTTTTTGTTGTTTTTTCCCTCACACCATAAAGGACAACGTAACACTTGAGCACTGCAAAAAAGCTTTCAAGGCATTTCATTATAAAACTTAAAATTCCCTTTGTTCTAGCTCCATTCCAGGCCACATGCCAGGTATCCTCTACATTATTCCTGGAACAGACCTCTATGCCACTTTTCCAAATCCATCAAATGTTACCAGCATAGAGCATAGGATTATGTATTTAAAATAATGAAGGAACACCTGAAGGTTAGGAATGATGATATGCTCATCTTAACCATGTTGTGTGTTTGAATGCATCCCCCAAAGTTTATGTGTCAGACATAATCCCCAGTGCAACAGTGTTGACGGGTGGGCCCTTCAAGAGCTATTGGGAATAGATCAAGGCTGTTGTTGCAGGAGCAGATTGCTTATTGAAAAAGTGGGTTCCTGACAAAAGGATGGGTTTGGCCCCCTCTCACTCTCTGTTTATGTGATCTTTCACCATGTGATGCCTTCTGCCACGTGATGACTAATTAAGAAGGCCCTCACTAGATGAACACACTTGATCTTGGACTTCTCAGCCTTCATAACTGTAATAAATAAATCTCTGTTCTTTACCAATTATCCCGCCTTGGGTATTTTGTTATCATAGTCCCAAACAGACAAAGATACTACCCTAATTGCTTGATACCCTAACATTGAACTTGGTGGATTCCACAATTGATTTAGTCCTGTGATGGCTTGTTCCAAGAATTAAATTTGCTTCTCTAACTTCTCAGAACCCGATGGGTTCTCTTTACTTCAGACTAAACCCAACTTCCTGGTTCACCATGGAATCTCTTGTGTGGCAGTTTCTGGTCTTTCTATAACCACAGAAACCTATTTTGCAAATGAGACAGTCTTCATGCCACAGATCCTGTTCTATTGTCTCCCTAAATATGCTCATACTTGTCAGGTCATGTGTCCCATATTTGAATTGCAATATCTGGCCATCAATAGCCTATTACAGAAACAAAGTCACATTTTTTAGTCAGCTGCAATACCCAGCAGTGATTCTCAAATTTGAATGCATCTGCAAACCACCTAGGGTTCTTGTTAAAATGAGAATTCTGATTCAGTAGATCTGGGGAAGGGCCTGAGACTTTGCATTTCTAACAAGCACCCAAGGGAGGCCACACATTGATTTAGTCTCCTGTAAGGTAAGTACACGTTAAAGACTAAATGTATATTTTAAATTTGGCAGAGTAAAACCACCTGAAGGCATTTGGCTTTTGATCTAGTCTTACAGACCCTTTTCTTTAACTCTCAGTTCATCTGCTTCTGACCTGCAAGGACTTGAATTATTTGACTTCTAATTCCAGGAGACAGGAACCTTTGGGTTCTGCTTATGATTAGGGCTTGATGAATGCTGTTTGCTCTTAAGGAAACTGATTATGAGTGTCCTTTGAATGTTAGTTCTAAATCAGTCTTGCAAACATAGTGGCACTTGACTTATTTTGGTTCTGTCTCTTGCTTCCATTCTACTGGACAACCCCCACCCCAGGTCTTTTGTCAGGTGACACTATTTACTTAGCTTCAGATATAGCTACTATCTGTATATGCTGAAACCTTATTCTGTAACTCACCTGCTTCTCTAATTCAGACAGGCTCTCCCCACTTAATCTGCAGTGGAATCATAGTAAGTCAAAGGCATAAGGCACTTTTGGAGGCCAGGATTTACACAGAGCAATTGTAGACTATTCTTGAACTTTCTTCTGAGTTCTTCAGGTGACATAGTGTGCCTCTGCCTCATGAAGCAGCCTGTTTCATGGTTGTGGATGCTGTGATTGAGAATTCTTCAGTATATTCAGATACTTTCCTCTCTGTAATTTTGGCTGTAATTTTGCCTTCAAAAACTAACCCTAACCCCTCTTCTACAATGTGGTTCTTCGACCAATTAAAAGCTATTCTTGTGACTCCCTGATTTTTTCTGTAGATATAAATGTCTTATTTCTTCAATTATTTCTTCTGTTTTTAGGTTTCTAGACCTCTCGCCCTTCTGGATTTTGGGCTCTGAGGTGTTCCACTATGGCAGTGTCTTCCTTTCCCTGCTACGATGTAATCAAGCCTGGTTCTGGGCAGCCATGTATTGCTGCTGACTCATTTTAAGGCAAGACATAATCCTTGTATCTTCAACATTGGAGATCAAACTTTAAATGCCAATCTCTGTGACCTTTCTCTCAATTTGTTTGCCATGCTAAACTCTCGTCCACAATAATCTACTTGTCATCAGGTCACTTACATCCTATTGGGTATTCCTGATCCTATCTATCATGTTCCAGGTCAACCTCAATTCTCCATTCTCCTTTCTATCTGCTTTCCTTATAAAGTGAAGGGCAAGATCCTGGTACTTGGAATAAAAGAGATTAGGGATTAAGGATAACACATCCAATGGGATCTTCAGTGGAGAACTGAAAGGAGAGTGAGAGAAAGAGAGAGAGAGAGAGAGTGAGAGAGAGAGATAGAGAGAGAGAAGAGAGAGAAGGGAAAGCAATCCTATACAGAGAAGAAGGCTGGAAGAAAAGGGGACCGTTTGACTTCTTGGCTGTTTGTAACTACTAGTATGTCTGGTCAGATATGGTTGAATATATGTGGATGTGTATAAATTAGGACATGCTTGTATAACAAGTATGCAGACAAGTATAGCCTTGCATATGAACAAAACAAGACTTGGTTGCTTGACTTTCTTCAAGGAGGGCACTCTTTCCCCAAACCTGACAACAAACTGATCAGATCTCATTTCTATTCATTGGTAGGTACTAGATTGTTGTGGTTGCTTCAAATCACAACTAATTAGAATGTCCCATTTAACAAATGCAAAGTCAAAACTCCAAGCTTGGCTTAACTACACTTTGACCAGCTTAGGTTCTTTTAGACTCAAAGTCTGCAATGGGAAGATTAGATAAAGGGAGGTGAAACTTCTCCTCTTTGCCCAACTTCTCCTCCATTTTTTAGCTGTCAGTTCGCTGCAGTCACTTTTGAAGTTGAATTGAGGAAAGAGGTCAGGAGGCAGACAGTTCCAACTTGATAGAATGACATTGTTCTTTCTGAACTTGATTTTTCAGATGACTAAAACTGGACATCAGTTTGCATTCCTGCTTGGCCAAGAGAGATGAATAAAGTTAACTTTCCTCTTGAGCTGTTCTCCTGGCCCTTTCAGAGACTTTCATGGCAGGGAAACCCTCTCCTACTGTTTTCTTGATATCTGTCTGATGTATTTCCATAAAGGGTGGTAGCTCAAGGTTGCTCCTTAGCTAGACATCTGGCAGAACAGCTCCATCTTCTTTCTGCTGAGATCCCCTTGCACTGCTGCTCAGGGCCCAAGCTGACTCTCCTTCAGCTCTTTCTCCTTCATAGCCACTTCTGTCCTACAGACCATATTTAAGCATCCTTTGTCCCAACACACACTTGGAGTCCAGGGTCAGAAGGGGATCAGCCTTTGCTGGCTTGGCCATCACAGTACTTAATGACTGTTTCCTCTCCCCTAGTTAGCCTCAGGCTGGAGGAAAATCCAAACCCACAGCCTGCTATAGCTTTCCTGGCATGAATGAGGTCCCCTGTGGTTTTCAACTGCAGAGATTGTGTTGTAAAGCATCCGGAAGGCCCCTAACTGGGCTTGGAGTTCAAGAGCAACACTCCAACATCTGCCTTAAAAGCAGTGGGAGGGTGCATTTGCTTCAGAGCCTTAGCTCTGTGTCAACTTCCTCATATACCTCTTTGCCCACATTCTGCCCCTATTTTGTTCTCAAAATGGTAGATGGGATTCAACAGTTCTTGAAGGCAGCCATTTTAAAAAGCAGCTTGGTGTTACCTCCTAAAAGATGATAATTCACACATCCAGGTATATACCTAAGAGATACTCTGGTAGATCCAGTAGGAGTCATATACAGGATGTTCATAGAAGCTCTGTTCCCAACCTAGGTTTGCTAGACATAATACAGGATGCAAAATTAAAATGGAATTTCAGACAAAGAATGAGCAAGATTTTTATTATAAGTATGTCCCAAAGATTGCATGAGAAAAAAAATGTTGTCATATCTGAAATCCAAATTTGGGCACCATTTTTTATTTGCTAAGCCAGAACATCCTATGCCAAACCAAATGTCCATTGAAAGATGTGTGGAAGAATAGATTGTGGTGTATAAACACACTGGAAATTATGCAGTGGTCTAAATGAATGAAAAGCAGTTACACAGAAAAAATATGGATAAATCTTAGCAATATAATCTCTGAAAAAAGATTCTAAAAGTTTACATACAGCATGATATTCTTTTTGCTAAAGCTCGAAAAAACTGAGATAAAATATTTGTATATTTTAAAGGAATGTGTCTAGTTATAATTACACAAAAAGGAAAGGGAAAAATGATTATATGATTTAAGATGATAACTTTTCTGGAATGGGAGGCAAGGATACAGGTTGACTAGGTGATGAGATATAGGTGATTATCAAAGTTCTAGTTTTTGTTTGGGGTAGTGGCTTTACTAGTACTTGTGGAGGATGCATGGAGCAATGATGAGAATGTATAATTAGCCAATGCAGTAGTCCCTCCTTGGCCACAGTTTCACTTTCCACTCTCTCAGTAACCTGAAGTCAACTGTGGTACATCACAATGTCTAGGGCATTGACCTTGCTTCATCCCATCATGTAGGCATTCTATCATCTCGCATCACCACAAGAAGGGTGAGTACAGTACAATAAGGTATTTTGAGAGAGACCCCATTCACATATCTTTTATCATAGCATATTGTTATAATTGTTTTATTTAATATTATTGGTGTCATTAATCTCTTACTATGCTTAATTTATCAATTGAATTTATCATAGGTATGTGTGTATGAGGAAAAACACAGTATATATAGAGTTTGGTCTCAGTTACCACTGAGATTCTTGGAAGGTTCCCTGCAGATAAGGTAGAAGTACTATACTTATGGATAATCCAGTATTCTGCATCTCATATCCCAAACTAAACTAAATTTGAAAGGAAGGAAAAGGAAAATCAAAGGTAGAGAGAATCCCATTATAGATGCATATAGCATTTTTCCAGGTTGCAGGGAAAGAATACCAGCAGAGAGGATCCCTCTGAGGGGGCACCAGCTGAAATGGACCTTGAAGGATGATTAGTTCTCTAGATGAAGGAGGAGGGGAAAGCATTCCAGGAACAGAGTGTGGTCTGTAGAGAGAACAGAAGTGAAACTCAGGGTGATCACAACCAGAGTTGGGTGACAATAGTGAGAACAGAACCTGGAAAGGTAAGAAGAAGGCCAGGGTGTAGAAGACCCTATGTCCCCTGTCAATAGGTATGGAACTTACCCTAGGGCCTCTCAGGATGGGCAAGCAGCAAGTGGGTTATACAGGAGGCTGTTATCGTGGACTCCTAGAAAATTCTTGTACCAAAATGAAGAGTGTCTTGATTGATTAGTCTATTGTATATGGCAGAGGGTAGAGAGAGCTGGCAAAGGCCAGTGATAAAACTAGAACCTTATGGACTTTATGAATGCTGAGTGTAAAATAGGCAAGGGATAGACTATAATAATGGTTCAAAATCATAGATACAGGATGACTGACAGTTCTGAGAACAGAGATGGTTATTGATTTGATGGGAAAGGAGAGGGGTAGCAGGAAAGGTTGGCTAATTCTCCAAAGGCAATTCCAAGAAAAATAAAAACCATTAATAAAGAAATATTAGTAGATTCCCTTGGCGGTGCTTCTGGATTTCTTGTTTTGCCTGCATCCGCCTCTCCTCCTTGCCAAATCCATAGAATTTGTTCTCTTAATTCATTCCACTGCAGTTAGCAAACTCTACTGTGCACCTACTACTCATGTCAGGTAGTATGCTGGGTGTTAGAAATTCCAAGATGAACAAATCACAGCTCATTACCTTATTGAGGTTATAGCAGAGCAGGAAGAGGGGGCAGTTGGAGAGTCAGAGATGGGGGGCATTTAAGTTGGGTAATAAAGATTGAGCAGAAATTGAACAAGCCGATGGGGGGTGGCATGAAGAGCAGAGAGAATAGCGAGAGGTGAAGCCCGAAGGTGAGGCATCCAATATAGTCTGGAGCCAGGTTACTCTATGCCTTGTAGATTTTTCTGAGGTGTTTGAACTTTGTTCTACATGCCATGGCTCTTGGGTAAGGTGGAGTCAGAAGCAGATCTGGGTCTTTGGAACAATACTACTGGACACATGGGGAGGATGGAATGGCGAGGGCCAAGATTGAGGTCACAGAGACCATAGGACTTCCTGTGATTCACTATGAGCCTACAGGCGCTATATAGGAATGGACAGCCAATGAGGCCAGGACCAGAAAAGGCCTCAATGAGATAGGTAGCTCCTCTCCCTGCCAGTCACATGGGTGGACTGAATGTCAGGGACATTGGCCTTCGAGGAGGCTGAGGGAGGGAGTGGATTTGGGAAGGGCTGGAGGGACAGGAAGGGTGTTTCCACTATACACCTGCCAAAAGAAACCTGTGACTCAGTGGATGGCATGTCTGATTGCCCAGAAGATTTTACAGACCCAAGTTATCCTGGCTCCTATCTACTTCCGTAATTCCACACTGCTTCAGAGGCAGGATGACAGCCAAGGGGTGAGGTCTGCTTTACGTTCTTTTTTTTTTTCAAATGTAAATAATATCTACATCAGCCAGGAGCCTATTGCAGGGGAATGCCTTGGTAGGAGGCACATACCATGGGAAGACTGATAAAGAGCAGGAAAAACACCTTTTTTAACACCTGGCAGTTCTCGCCCCCATTAGAGTGACCTTGTTTGTGTAAGAATTGAGTTATGTCAGTCCTAGGTGATAGGGAAACAACTCTTGTTGAGAGAGTGCCCACTATGTGCTGGAAGCTGGGCTGAACATGCTTTCTCTTTATCTGATTTATTCTCCAGTAAAACCACCACACAAGATGAGTATTCCTAGCTCCATTGTACAGGTGGACAAGTAAGGCTAAGAGTCCTTATGGGTTGGTCATCAGATGGACTAGAGAAATAGTCTTCCTATTCAAACTGGTGATGGGATTGCTTGTAATCTGACCAGTATATCATTTTCTTTGTTAATGAGCAGAATGCTGATGGCAGTCACACTAGATGAAAAAACTCTCCCTCCCACGCTACAAAGTACTTCTCTACAGCACAATCATTCTGAGGGAGAGCCATGTTTAGTTGCAAAGTTTTTTAAAAAACCAGCCACCATGGGAATTTTGTTAGTGAAAGAGTAGGGCTGCGATGGCATTCAACAATGCCTGATATTCTGTTTGCTTCAGCTGATACTTAACAGTCCAGTGGTTAGAAGATAGAAAATAATCATTCTGTCTAGCTGGGAGATTGGGTGATAAAAGGGAACTTTAGGCTGCTGATTAAATTGTTTATTTAAGCACAAGCTCAGATATGTCTTCAGCATAATGTGCTGTAGGAAGAAGATAGGGATCTGTCTTCGCAGAGAGACACCGGCAGGGGCGGCAAAAATCCCCACCTTTGCTCACTCCCACAGAGGCTTCTCTGTAGCCTGCCTTGTCTTTGTTTCCTGCTTGGCTCTGGATTCTAAGACTTTTTGAGGCTAGAGTTGGGCAGAATGACAGAATGGTAGTGCTCTTTGTCCAAGCTCTGCATTTTGCAGAAAAGGAAGCCGAGGTCAGGGAGATGTTGTGACAGTGCTGGCAGAGAATGTTCTGGAGTCTGGGTCCCCTGATTTCTAGTCCCTTGTTCTCTACATTGTCTCATGTTCATTCAAATGTGTGCCACCTGTGCAAAACATATTTTGCCTTTTACCCCTTCTGGATCTTTCCTGCATTCTTCTTCCCCAAGTACATGAAAGAAACAACATCTTTCTTCATGATTTTCCTATATTTTGTTCTTCCTTCCCTGTGCTAGAACATGTATTGTTTGTAAACCTTAGTTTACCCATGTTTTGAGCATATGCAAACCCAACTTTCTAGGAAAGTACTCAATATCGATTCAACAAAATACAGCCCACAGACCACTTTCAACCTGCACCGATTTTGGCAAATAAAGTTTTATTGGAACATGGTCACCCTCACTCATTTACATATTACCTATGGCTGCTTTCATGCTACAGGGTCAGAGATGAGTATCTGCAATAAAGACTGGCCCATAAAGTCTAGTATATTATCTTTACAGAAAATATTTGTCAACCCCTGCACTAGACAAAGATATTACAAACTTGGTTCTAATTTGGGCCATGTCTGCACCCAGCAAGCTGAGGCCTAACTTATGTGCCTGTAGAATAAGGGGAGACCTGCTTCTATTGAACCATCACAAGCATGAAAATTCAGCAAGAATGTCATGAGTCACCAAGTTAGCCCTGAGTTTCTAAATTTTAATTTTTGATATTTCAACACCAAGGAAACTCAAATTCAGTTTCTTTTCCACATTTAAGTCTTCAATGCCTCCTTTTTCAAGCTCCATGGCACAAATTCTCACAGCCAGGCCAGACACTTCACCTGACTATGTAACTGGGGGGCTGTTGGCTTGGTTCTGAGCCACCTTGCTCCATTCAAGACATGAATTTGCTCCAGCCATACATCAGGGCAAAATTCCAGAGTGTGAAATTTTAGGGCTATAGTTTCATTCAGAGCTGTATCAACTCCATCCCACTATGAAAGGAAGTTCTTTTTTTTTTTTCCCAAGAAATGCTCTGAATGAAGGCATTCTTTCTCGCACTTTCTTTGCATCTTGCATGTGCTGCTATGGGATCCTCTAGCTTGACTTAGACTCTGTTGATGTTCTCATAAACTCATGGAATATCAGAGTAGATCAGTAGGCCCAGCCTTCCTTCCACCATGACAAAGCTAAGGCCCATGGTCAGGTACTTCTTGATAAGCCATCTCTTTTCACTCTTCATTTCTCTCATCATAAATGAGAGGTTAATTTTTTTTCTTTTTACACAATTTATTTCTCACATTTGTTTTCTACACACAGATCATTTTGTCTTTTATTTTCTTTCCCCTTCAAGGTACTAACACAGAACATATTTTGCAGAAAGCTCTCCACAGATTATGATGGTCACATTTATTTGCTCAAAAAGATTTTCCATAGGTTATATTAGTGTTTTCTGGAATCATCTGGAAGGTGAACTCCTAGTAAAGATGTTTAGGTTGAGATTGTTAATTGAACTGTGGGCAGTCTCCAGATCTTTCTGCAATCTCAAGCAACTTCCCAGCCTGATTGAGAGAGATGAACATGGACTTTTGCCATGCTGCCACCACCTCACCAGGTGACCGGTACCAGTCCAATAGCATGATGGATCTAAGGTTTACCACTTAGGAAGATAGAAGGTAACATCTCTTTTCCACCAACCCAGATAAGGACAATGTATGCATTCTTAGGACATAAAGCTTATCAAAGCTAAGATGGAGTCTTTCCAGGTAGTGGAGACTCCTAAAGATGTAACAGCATCTGAGCTCTTGTGGAATGTTGGCATACAAGACAAGTTGATCTGGTGGAATGTGTTGTCTTTGCTGTCTTGCTAACAAGGGAGAAAAGAAACTTTTCTTATAAAATAGTCACTCCCAACAATTTCCTTCAGGGAACCCCTAGATGTTGCAGGAAACTAAGGCCTGAGGTCAAAGTCACTGTGGTAGCTTTGTATTGTAGTTGCTAAGCTAGAACTACATTTCCAAAATACCTTTCTTTTTCTTCTCTCCTTGGGGTTGGCCAGAAAAGAAATTAACATGTTTTGAAGGCGGAAGTGAAGGAGCGGTCATTTCTCTGCTGTGACAATCAGGAAGAGGCATTGTCTCAGTCACATAAATTGTCACTGGTCTGTGGGCTCACCTTGTTGGCATGGGTAACAACCAGGCTCCTTCAGTTCCAACCAGGCCTCCTCCCTAGGTTTCTTGGAGTCCAGGGGTTGGTGTATGTGCAGCCACGTGGTAGAGGACACGGATTAGCCTGCAGTTCACTTGTATGATTGAAGCTGGAGACAATGAGAAACTGATGCAGTTCCTGTCTGTCCAGGTGGTCACTAGTTCGTCCTTATTCTCTCCCAACTGCCATCCATCTTTCCTTGCCAATTATCAACCTTGCTGTCTTCAAGCTCAATCCCAGATGCCAATCAACAACACATAGGTGACATAATCAGCATCAATTACTGTGGAGGTTTCAATATAAAGCCCTTTTTCTAGAATCTTGCAGTGGTTTCTGCTTCTCTGATCAAATCCTGACTGATACAGTCAGACATGTAGTGGAAACCAGGTCCCAAGACTTCCAGGACATTAAGCTTCTCACTGCCAGTATCACCACTGCTTACAGGTTCTCTCTGTGTGGTACATAGTGCTAGTGTTAGTAAATGCTGAAAAGCAAATGGGGAGGTTCTGGTAGAGGAAATTGTCAAGGTCCCCAGCTGAGATTTCATAATCAAAATGCTCAGGTTACCCTCTGAGTCCCATTTCATTTTGTGCAGGGCAGATAATGCTTGTATTAATGTGTGTGTGAGTGTGGTGCTGGAGATGGAACCCAGGACCTAGTGCATGTTATGCAAGTACTCTACCACCACACTATGCCCCCAGCCCTTGTATTGCTCTTTGAGCTAGGGCATTTGAGTACATAAAGGTGACAGACACTGAATCAATACTAGGTCCCTGGGTAAGAGTTTGAGCAAAATCGGATGAGTTCATGAAGTAGTTCATTGTGTCCAGAAACTTCTCCACTTTTTGTGTTGGAAAAGGTGGTAGGGGAGAATCAGGCAAACTTTTATTCAATCACTCTGCACATAGTGAAATAGGAGAAGAGAGACAGTGTTACCTCTGCAGTGCGACTGGGTAAGTCGGTGACAGATATCTTCTAATCACCTTCCCTTTTCCCACACAATTTCATGCCTGTAGCCACAGATTCACCATTGGGAGAGACTTGCTAAGATGACAGTGGTCAGGGTTTAGTGGAAGATCCTGTGGTCTTATGTCCCTAGCACTCATAACGGGAGAATTCAGCAGCTCCTGTGCCTCTTAAGGCACTCTCCCATTGCTGTTTGAGATCCAAAGCCTGCCTAGTCTTTTGAGTCACCCTTATTGAACTATATGTGATCCAGAGAACCACAGGGGTGGGGCATCACCCCTGGTTGGTTATCAATCAAACAGGATCACATCAGAGACTAGGTGTCAGTTAATGGAGAATCAGTGTCACGGAGCCCCAAGAGGTGACTACTGAGATCCCAGCCAGCAGAACAAGTCAATGGGGAAGTGGGGAGGAGGGACTGCTGTAATATTCTGTCACTCACTGCACTCAGAACCTGTGGAGTCACCCTGTTTCCGCCCTCCAGCTCCACTGGTACACGTTGACTCTGCTAAACACAGTTCTACCTCAGAATATCTGCACAGTCTCCTCCACCTGGGTCTCCTGGCAAGGCTAACTTTCACCTATTCCTGCCTTTACCCAAATCACATCAAATCAATGTGGCCTTCCCTGACCACCCTAGCATAGATTAAGATCCTCCCCACCTTGATCTGTCTTCCTCTGTTGTATTCTTACTGTAGTGACATCACCTTCTAATATGCTATGTAAGTGAACAATGAGAATGGAGTTTCACTGGGGCCCAGATTTGCTCTGTCTGTAGTCTGGTGTATCCAACTCGTGGCACATAGTGAGCCCTTGTGGAGACCTTGGTCTTGCTTCACTCCACAGGGCACCATTAGCTATGTATTCCCTGCTGGATACCTTGGAACACAACTCTGCAGACTTTGATGCGAATAGCGCCCCCTAGAGTTATGCTTGGAGGGACAGAGTCCAATGTTTGTTGAAAGGAGGCCAAGGGGCCATATCCTTTCTCTGCCTCCCTCTTGATCTGCTGGCCTCTCTAAAATCCTTTCCATAACTTTTAATTCTAAACTTTCCCTGTGTTAGAATGGGAAAGCTGGCATGAAAAGCTGGGCTGGTTTTGTTTGTTGTAGTTTCTGTTCAAACTTGGACATCTTATTTCTGAAAGATGTGAGAAATGTGCTGCATAAGCTGTACGCGGCAGTTTCTCCTGAGGGGTCCTGCCAAAACTGCATGGGATTTCGGGGTCTGGTTTGCTTCGCCTCCTTCAGGTAAGCTTGTTTATAAAGAGGAAACATTTGTGCCGCTCAGCAGATTTGAGAGACCCAGTGGGAATGGCTGTTTATTTGTCTTTTGATCACAAAGCCTGGGGTTTGGCTCCAAGGCTGAAGGTCTTGAGGCCTCTTTATCTCCTCCCCCTGAGACTTTAATCTCTCCTCTGACATTCCTTTGGCTCACAGGGTGCCTGGGGAGTTGGGGGAAGAGGAGGCTTGCAGGTGGACAAAGATTCCTGGGCCTCATCAGAGTTTCTGTCCTTAGTGTGACCTCCCACCAGGGACTGTGGTTCCTTTTGAGATCAGTTCCAGAGCCTAACCTCTCCCTCCCCTTTGTCCTACAAACAACCAAAAGGAAGGGAAAACAAAGCCACCCACCCTCCCCAAACCCCAGGAAACGTTTATTTTGAGGAGTGAATCTCTTGTGTTTGAAGCCACATCTTATCACCCGCCTTTTATGGAATCTGAGAGACAAGTGAGGTGAAGGGTCAGGCGTGCAGTTCACTCATTTTATAGATGAGGACGCAGCAATCCTGCAATCCACAGGGGTCCTGGGGTCTCTCTGAAACACACAGCTTCTCTGTAAAGGTTGCTGGACCAGTCCCCTGTTGTGTGACCCCCTAAGGTGATTTTCAGGGCACGCCACACCCGACTGTGTACAATGTGAGCTGTCCATGGCCAGCCTTAAACCCCAGCAAGCAGAGACAATTTTCTTTGAATCAGCATGCACACCACGCAGCGCTCCCCACAGGGGGACATATTGAGAAAATGAAATTCAAATCACCCCTCTGGTACGCTTTGCACTCCCTTTCCTGATTACATGCACAGAGAAGCCGATTCTGTAGGTGACCAGGTGGGCGTTTATAGGGCCAGGCAGTGAAGCCTGCAAGAAGGACACCCAGATTCTTTCCTGTCTCCAGCTGCTTCTGATAGGAGCCCCTGAGCACAGCCTAGGGCTGAGAACAAGTTGAGCCTTCTTTCAGGGACTTTGATCCTCGACTCGTCTCTTGCTTCCCTAAGGTGCTGAACGACCTTTTAGGGTATGTGGCTGCACCCATGCCCCACCCCAACCCTTGGCCCTAAGCCTAATGAACCTGGGTGTTGGATGACCTCAAGAGATCGTGAATCCATTTTGATCCTTATTCCTCGAGTCATTCTGCTTCGCAGTAGATTGTGTGAAGTCTCTCTTTAAAAAATAAATAAAGTCCTTAGCTCAGTGAAGTGCTTTTACTCATGCAGAAAAATGTAAAGGTAAAAGATGAAACTCTGAGAGCAAACCTTTGTGCTCTCCGGGTCTCCTGGAAAAAGAGGGCAGGCAGGGCTTGTACACACGAGGCAGGATCTGCTTGTGCAGAAATGGAAATGCTCCCCCGTCTTTCCTTCCACACTAAGTTGCTTCATTATATTTTCAGGCGAGCGAGTCATGGGGTCCTGGTGCGCGGTGCTGTCTTTTTCAATTAATGCTTTTCACAGAAGTTCAGGTTTTAAACATCTCCCCCTCTCTTCCCAGGTCTGTTACATTTCCCAGAATGGTTCCCAGCGCTGGAGATAATTCCTTTTCGGAGAACCTACATTTCTCACCTGCTGATTGCAATTAGCCACTGCCAGCTGGGGCCTGGTGTGCAGCTGAAAAGCTAACAAGAAGTGGAGACCACGCGGAACCCAGACAGGGCATAGGAGGTGCATGAATAAGGAATGGTGCCCATGTTTATGAGATGCTCCTGTGAATTCGAGGCTTCCCAACCCTTTGCAAAGCCCTCCCTCTCCCAGCCCTATGCCACCAATCCCTCTCTCTCTATATATATTTTTTTGGTCTCTGGGATCGTAGCCTACACTTAACATCACAGTCACGAATTTACCACTAAGTACATTTTGTTAGGCAATAAACAGCTTTGGAAGAAAAATGAAATGCGACTAGGACTTCTGTTCCAATAATGTTTGTGAGCTATGGTGAATTCAAGCAGGCCCCACGTGCAGATCTTAGAGCTGACCTTCACCATGTGGGTTGGCAGGGTTTACTGAAGCCTTGGGAACTCTTACTCTGACTCCCTCCTTTTGCAGATGAAGATAATGAATCCCAGAGGGGGAATGTGGCTCATCCACAGTCTCAGAGGAAGTTGTAGGACTTAGTGAAGTCCAGGTAGCCTGACATCCAGCTCTGGGCTCTAGCTACTGAACAGCCTTGCCTTTGTCTACTGTGGTCTGTGAGGAAAACACCAAGAAGATTGCCCAGAATTAGAACGCAGTCTCTTGGGCAATGTGGTCTCCAACCCAAAACAACCTTGCTTTTGTCCTCATGGGTCAGTCCTGGTCCTTGTACCATGAGTATACCCCTGGGCACTTTCATCCAGGGTTGAGCCTGTTTCTGTGGCTCATAGCTGCTGACCTCAGTCCTCTGACTGCCTCCTAAGGGGAGTGTTCTTCCACTTTGGTGCCATCTTGGCATTGGACCACAGGCAACAGTGGGAAGTGATACTCAGACAAGGGAAAAGAGCAGATGTCCCTGGTAGCTTTACAATGTAAATGGAGGGAGATCAATGTGGTGAAGTCTGTGGCTTCTGGTGCAACTATATTTGTTTGGTGGGTTTGAGCTGAGTCTTTCCACTCAGGGTGGGACATTCTCTACCCTATTCATCTTCCACTAGGAGAGCCTGATTATAAGATTTGGGTTCAGGGAGTTGGATAGGTTTCTAGGCAGCAGGCAGTAATGAAAACACCTGGACTTTGAACTCTACCTCCAGCTCTGTTTTGTGGTAGGCATAACTCTCAGCCTGTTTTCTCATCCATAACACAGAGACTCATAATGCCTATTAGTCCATTCCCATTACTATAACAAAATAAACACTGGGTACTTTGTAAAGAAAGAGCTTTATTTAGCTCATAGTTCTGAAGCTTCAAGAGCATAGTGCTGGCTTCTGCTCAATTCTGGTAAAAGCCTCATGGTGGTGGATAGATCAAAATGGTGGGAACATGTATGGGAATGGGTCTCATG
The DNA here is from genome assembly GCA_020662805.1 of Glaucomys volans. Lineage (NCBI taxonomy): Eukaryota > Metazoa > Chordata > Mammalia > Rodentia > Sciuridae > Glaucomys > Glaucomys volans. Next base: position 948,970 of record JAJEJO010000138.1, read on the forward strand.
GCAAGGTAAAAGCAGAGAGAGGCAAGGCTTTTATAACAACTCATTCTCGTGAGACCAGGGTCCCATAACAAGTACATTAATCACTTCTGAGGGAAGTATCCCAACGATCTAATCATCTTCCACTTGGCCCCACCTTAAGGGTTCTACCACCACACCACTACATTGGGGACCAAATCCCGAGAACATGAATCTTTGAGGAACAAACCATATCTAAACCATAGCATAATGTGTGGCTTATTGGTCTTTTTGAAAGGGTAAGGGAAAGAGACATAGGTGAACGTGGGTTTCTATAAGTGCTCCATTTCCTTCCTCTAGTACTAACTCTACATTTTACTGATGAAGAAAACCAAGGTCAAGAGAAACAAAGTTAGTCTCCCAAAGCCACGGCCTCTTTCATTGCCTCCACTCACCTTTGCCTCCTGTGAGGCCCTCAGGGAAGAAACCACAATGAACTTTACTAATACAAAGTTCATTCTCCAAACGGAAGTGATTCCACATGCTGGTAAATGTTTAACAATTAGAGTTTGGGAGAGGGAAGGTGAGGAGAAAGTTCTGATTTGTAGTGTTGTTGATTGTTATTTTAGGATAACCATAGATTCAAGTGCAATTGTAAAAAATTATACAGGAAGATCCCTTCTCTCCTTGATCCAGTTTCCTCCAATGGTAACATCTTGCAAAATTGTAACAATGTCACAACCAGTATATTGACATGATATAATCCATTAATATTTGTATTTTCCCAGTTTTATTTTTGTACTCATTTGTGTGTGTGTAGTTGTAAGTAATTTTATCACAATATATAGGTTTCCATGGTTACTACCAGTCAAGATACAGAACAATTTGTTACCACAAGGATCACTCTGTTGCCATCCTCACCTCCTGCCTTGTGGACCTCTAAATCTGCCCCTTGTGTGTAAAATTTTGTCATTTCAAAATTCCAGAGTATGTTTAATTCATGCAATATGTAACCTTTGGAGAGTGGATTTTTTTCACTCAACATAATGTTATCAAATTTCATTCAAGTTGTGTATATCAAAAGTTCATTCCTTTTTATTGTTGAGTAATAGTCCATGATATGGCTATACCACAGTTTGTTCACCTGTTGAAAGATATTGGTTTGTTTGCACATTTAGGCTATTATATATAAGGCTACTGTGATAATTCATACACAAGATTTTTCTGGTGAAAAAATTGTGCTCTCCCCCTAAGATTGGAAACAAAGTTTATTCTTACCACAGAAATCACCAGAGTATTGAAAATTGTAATCAGTGCAGTAGGAAAGAAAAAGAAATGAAAGGTGTAAGTATCAGAGAAAAAAAGGAAAAATTTCTCCATTGCAGAGGATGTGATTGTGTATGGAGAAAATCTCATTCCAATTTCTTTGGAAATTGTGCACTCTGCCCAAGAATGCAATTGCTACATCCTATGGTATATGTAGCTTACTTTTGTAAGAAAAAAGAAGGCCAAATTGTTTTCCAGACTGATTGTACCATTTGACATTGTCATCATCAGCATATGAGAGATCCAGTTTCTCTGCATCTTTGCCAGCATTTAGTGTTTCACTATTCTTTATTTTAGCAATTCTGCTAGAATTACTATATATGCAATGTATCATTGTGATTTTAATTTGCATTTTCTAATGAAGTCAAACATCTTTTCTTGTCCTTATTTGTCATGTGTATAACCTTTTTGGTTAAATGTCCGTTTATGACTTTTGAACTGTATTTTTTTTTTACTGTTCATTTTTGAGAGTTTTCTATATTCTAAATACTAGTCCTTTGTGTCAAATATGTGGTTTGCAGATATTTTCTTCCAGTTCATACATTGCCTTTCAGCCTCTGTAATAGGGTGTTTCACAAAGCAAAATTGTTTTGATGAAATCTCATTTATTAGTTTTTCATTTTGTTGTGTTTTGGGTGTCAAGTCTAATAATTTTTGCCTATTTGTGTCTCACATGTATTGTCTCCTGTTTTTCAAATGTTTAAATTATAGTTTTGTATTTTGCATTTAAGTAACTTCTTGATCCTTTTTTTTTTTTTTTTGTGGTGCTGGGGATTGAACCCAAGGTCTTACTCATGCTGGGAGAGTTATGTACCACTGAGTTACTTCTCCAGTCCTTTGTGTTCTATTTTGAGTTGATTTATCTAGAAGGTGTGACTTTTAGATCAAGGTTCATTCCTTTCCTTTTGTTCTTCTCTCTTCTTTTGGACCTATGGATGTCCAATTGCTTCAGCATCATTTGTTGAAAAGGCTATTTTTTTTCTCATAAAACCGTTTTTGCACCTCAGTCAAAAACTTGGGCTTATTTTTCTGGGTTCTCTATGCCCTTGCTCTGTCTCTATTTCTCTACCAATTTGACTTTTATTTCTTACCATAGAATTTGTAACAAAACAAATGTTATATGGGAGACAATTAAAGAGGAAGCAATTTAAACTCTAGGGAAAACAGAAGTATGTCAGAAAATTAATATATATACTGAGTTTTTAAATTTTTGTTATGCTTATGGTATTTTAAGTTTCTTAGACTTAATAATTAAAAAATATTTTTAGCTGTAGATGGACACAATATCTCTATTTTATTAATCTATTTTATGTGGTGCTGAGAATCAAACCAGTGCTTCATACATGCTAGAGGAATGCTCTACCACTGAGCTACAACCCCAGCCCCATATTTAAAAATGTATTGTGATTTCTTTATCACCCTAAATAAATGTTAATTTTAGTACTTAAAATTAATACTAAGTCTTAATATTGGGTAGATTGATTCCTCTCACTTTATTCATCTTAAGATTGAATTGGCTATTCTAGGGTTTATATTTTTCCATATAAAGTTTAGAATAATTTTATCTATGTCTACCGAAAACTTTCCTGGGATTTTGTTTGGAATTGTATTAAACCTATATATTGATTTGGGAAGAATTGACATCCTTACTATGCCAAGAGTTCTAATCAGCTTATTGAATTGCTTCTTAACTTACTAAGTCTTTTAAAAAATTCTTTTACCAATATTTTGTAATTTTCAGCACATAGCATACTATAAATATTTTATTAAGCATATACTTAAGTATTTCTTGCAGTACACAGATTCTACAAATATCTTGTTCAGTACATACACAAAATAGTATCTAAAATCACCTGATGGTAAATGGCATTATGTTTTTAATTTTGATTTCCACGTTTGTTCACTGTAAGTATGTAAAATATGTTGACCTTATATACTGAAAGATTGCCAAAATCATTTGTTAGTTCCAGGATTTGTGATTTTTGCATTAAAAAAAATCACGTTTTCTGCAAATGTGAGAATATTTCTTTCTCTTTGATATTGATGCCTTTTATTTCTTTTTATTTGCTTTTGCACCGACTAGAATTTCCCATACTCTGAAATGCATAGTAAGAATGAACGTTGTTCCCAAACTTCAGGGAGAGCAGACAGTCTTTGATTAGTAAGTTTGACGATATAGCTTTGGATTTCCCTCTTGTGTTATTTATTGCTGTACTTCGTTTCCATTTATAACCTACTGGGAGCTTTTTGTTTAACATAGAGTACTTAATTTTCAAATGTGTGTTTTTCTAATTCCACTGATACAATAATATGATTTTTCTTTTTTGACTTGTTGATATGATTGTTAAGATTGATTTTCCAATGTCTGCTTTTCACACTTAGAATAAATCCCACTTGATCATGGCATATTATTATTTTTACAAATTGTTCGATTAAGTTTGGCAATATTTCTTGAGCATGTTTGTTTCTAAACTTGAGTTCATTTGGGGCTATATTTTTATATTGTCATCTTCTACTTTCAGTATCAATATAATTTTGGCCTTACCAAATGAGTGGGAAAATATGACCCCCTCTCCTATTTTCTGGAAGATATTGGGTAAAATTGGCATTAATTATGACTGGTAAAATTTTGCATCTCTCTGGGTCTAAGAACTTCTTTCTGGGTAGTAGTAAATTACAAATTCAATTTCTCTAATGGTTGTGGTAGTATTTTAATTGTCTATTTCATCCAGGTTCACGGGTTTGGACAAATCAGTCTATTTCTTCCAAGTTGTCAAATTTCTGAACATAAAATTGTTCATTGTATTCCTTTATGATCCTTTTAAATGGCTGCAGGATGTATACTGATGTATATGTGTCACTTTTGCTGGGGATTTGTCAATTTTTTTCATGTCCCAACATTTTGTTTCAATGATATTTTTGGGGTGTGTTTTCCTGTTTTCAACTTCACTTATTTCTGCTTTTATACATTAATATTTCATATCATTTATCTGTTTGGGTTTTATTTCACTCTTCTTTTTCTTGATTTTTGAGGAATAAATGTACATTTTTGGTTGGAGACCTTTTCTCTTTTCTAATAAATAGTATTCTGTGCTATAAATTTCCCTTTCATCAATGCTTTAGCTGGATCCCACAAATTTTGGTAGTTTTGCTTTCATTTTAACTAAGCTATATGCATTTAAATTTTTTTGAAACTTCATTTTCAAAATAAATTCTTAGAAGCATGGATTGCTTAGAAGCATGTTGTTTCATTTCCAATTTTTGAAGATTTTCTTGTATTTCTGTTAATGATTTCTACTTTGATGTCATTATCATTGAAGAACATAGTGTGTATTATTTCAATGATTTGAAATGTTTGGGGATTAGTTTTGTAATCAATCTTGATGGATGTCCCCCTGATATTTTAAAAGAATGTGCATTGTACTCTTGATATGTCTTTAAGCAATGTCAATTTGATCCAGTTGATTGATGGCTCTGTTCAGTTCCTCTGTGGCTTGGCTAATTTTTGTCTAGTGGTTCTATAAATTACTGAGTGAGGGATTGAAATGTTCTACCATCATTGTGAATCTGTCTATTTTTTCTTCGAACTCTGTAAGTTTTTGTTTCATGCATTTTGCAATTCTGTTGATTGGTATGTATGCATTTAGGATCACTATGTCTTCTTGGGGGAATCAAACTTCTTGTAATAATGTGATGAACTTCTTTCTCCTAGTAAAATTATTTGTTACAAAGTATACTTTATCTGATATAAATAAAATTAATTTGTAAAAAACAGTTTGCACAATATATAATTTTTAAATTCTTTTATTTTCAGCATACCTATGTCATTGTGTTTTCAGCGAGTATATTTTAGACAATATAGTTGGGCCATTACATTTTATCTACTCTGCCAATGATATTTTTAGTTGGTATATTTGACCACTTCCATTTAAAATAGCTATTAATCTGATAGTCTTAAGTCTGCCATTTTATTGTTTTTTTTCTGTTTCTTTCTTTGTTTCTCTTTTCTTGTCTTCTTGTGGGCCATCTGAATCTATTTCAGGAGACCATCTGATTTTAGTTATACTATCTTTTAGTATATATTTTGTATAGTTTCCTTACTGGTGTCACAATATGTATGCATAACTTATAATGGCCTGCTGGGATCAGTGTCTTAATTGTTTGATTGAAGAATTGAAATTTTACTTCTTTTTATATTCCTTTACCTTCCCCACTTTTAAAATATAATTGTTTCAAATATGTTTCTACATTCATTAAGAATTATGCAAATGTTATAAAATTTTTCTTTGACCATTAAATATGACTGAAGAAACTTGTGGGAAGGACTAAACTCTCTTATACTTGCTCTTATTTTTACCCATTGCTTTATTTCTTTTTTTTCCCTGAAGTTCTAATCTTTCTGGTATAGTTTCTTTTCCATTCAGAGAGCTTCCTTCAGCTGTTCTTTATGTATAAGTTTCCTAGAAATATGTTCTCTTACTTTTTCTGAGAATGTCTTAATTTCTTCTTCATTCCTAGAGGATAACTTCACAAGATATAGAATTCAAAGTTCACAGTTCTTTTCTTTCAGCACTTGAAAAATGGTGTGCCACTTCCTTCTGACCTCCCTGGTGTTTGGGGAGAAATCAAATGTCATTTGGATTGCTGTTCCTTCTAGATAATGCATTGTTTCTCTCTGGTTGCTTTTTAGGGTTTTTGTCTTTAGTTTTCAAATGCTTAATTATTGTCTTACTGTGAATTTCTTTGAATTTACCTATGTGAAATCTACTCAACTTCTTGACTCTGTATATTTAGGAGTTTTTGCCAAATTTAGGAATTTGTCAGCCATCATTTCTTCAAAATGAAGAACCTACATTCTTTTCAGCCCTATTCTTTCCTATCTCTTTGAAATGCTAATGATATTAATTTATATTTTTATCATAATCCAAACGTCCCTTAGGTTTTCTTTTTTCAGTCTGTTTTCTCTGTTATTCAGATTGAGTAAATTTCATTACTTTTTAAAAATCAAATCCATTGATTCTCTCTTTTGTCATCTCCACTCTACTGTGAGCCCATCTTGTTAGTTTTTTAAAAAAATTTCAATTGTTATATTTTTCAATTCTATAATTTCCATTTGGTACTTTTTTTGGTATAACTTTGTTTTTCTTTGCTGTGTTCTTTTTATTTCAAATAAATTCATGATTCTTTGTTGAAGCAAGTTTATGGTGACTGCTTTAAAATCTTTGTCAGATGTTTTAAACTCTGATTCATCTTGTTATTGACATCAGTTGACTACCTTTCTGGTTCATATTATGATTTCTGTCAAGTTCTTAGTATAATGAGTATTTTTTATTGTATCTTTGACATTTTGGATATTATTTAGGAGACTCATTATTTAGATCTTCTATCTTAGGAGGCATTTCCCTGTTTACGTTTAGCTTGAAGGTTTTATACTACATTTTGGGGTTATAGTTCCAGTGACAATTTAGTATTCTGGAACTATGTGATAAAATTTTGGTTTGCTTTATTCATCTTGCTCTGTTTGAGCTTTTGTTAGACCCCAGTTGGTGCCACTTGCAAGAGTGGAAGGTAGTTCCCTGAGCCTCTCAATATTGTTAGATGTGGAGTGGGGGGATGCCAGATATACTGCAAGTAGAGAATTTCCTGTTCAGTCTCATCTGGTGATGTTTGGTTTCCCACTCTATTTCCACAGATGCCTCTCGGGATTAAACAGCCTTCCTGAATGCCTTATGCCACAGAGTGGAGGACCAAGAGCCAGAGGGAACTGGTGACTGACATTAGATCTAGAATCTGAAAACACTAGCCCTGGGTCAACTTTTACCTTTGGGTCAATGGATAAGAAACTTGGAATTTGCTATTTCTACTTACACTTGCACAAAAATTCACTTGTTGCTGGCTTGATATGGGGTGTGGGTGGACTATTTCACTCAGGAATACTCTTGTCCACTGATATTTTTGGTTGTAGGTCAAGTGATGGATTTACTTCCTGAGCTCTCCTGATACTACTGCTGTGAGTAGATTGTCCTACCACTGCCACTGGGTGTGGGTTTCCCTGCTAAGTCCCTGCTGGGTTTTCCTCTTCCTGGTAAATAATGAAAGATAAGAAAGAAAATCTAGGGAAGTTATTGCTTACCTTGGTGTTGCTCTTAAAGTCTTGAGATCTTTAGTCAGTTTATATTCTTTTGTCCAGCAATTAGAGACTTTTTTTCATTTTCTGTTAAATTATTTCCAGAATATTCCATTGTATTTAAAGTGAAAGAACAGGGAAAATTGATTCTATTCTATTTTGTCTCTGAACTGGAAGCCATTGTTTTAAATTAAAATTATTGCTTAGAATATAAGTGTTTTCTGGGTGACAGATATATAAGTATTCATTTTATATTATTGTCTATACAGTCCTGTTGGTTTCATATACCAAAAATGTTTACATGTAAGGTCATGCCACATATAAGGTATTCTTATAATTGTAGTCTTTCCTACTTTGGTTTATTCTATTTTATATCTATTTTATTCTAATTTATTTATATCTATTCCATTCTATTTTGGTCAACAAAATATATACATGGTCAAGACTCATTAGTCAGAATGATTTCAATCAATGCTAGTTTTGGATGATCATCTGAGAGAATGGATTAAAAATGAGGCAAAGAAACATAATGCAAATTTAGTCATTATGCCTGGGGACGTAAGCCTCACAGTTGCAAGAGTTAGATGTTGATACAAGCTAGCCTTTTAAATATCACTTTAAAAAGCAATGCAATAAATGACTGCTTTTGGAGACAGTAAATATAAATCTATAGGATGATATTTTTAAAATTGTCTTCATGTGAAGATAGAAACTTGAAATTTCATGTATTTCTACTGACATTATCATACATAGATGAAGGTGTACTATATTTCAACTTTGAGGGTAATAAAGATGATGTGGCCTGGAAAACTGCAATAGCTAGCTCAAGTATGTCTCTTGAAACATAAGAAAGTCACTGATGTCAAACGTTAATGATTAGTTTAAGTACAATTGTTTCATAAGAAAAAAAGAATAGTATTTCCAAATCAACATATTGTTTTATGTAGAACATGGTTTTAAATATAGATATGTAACTTTAGTAGGAAATTAAACATTATATTGATCTTTTAGTATTCTATTCCTTTGAAAGTTTCTGTATTTGAGGTGACCAAAGAATCCTTTTAAAAGATCATCTAATTTAGAAATTTGGAGGTCATGTTATATTTGCTGTATACTTATATATAATTATTTTGATACTTCAAGTATCCAGAAAACTACAGCTGTGACTCCACCACCTGTGTTATAATTTGGATCTAAAAAGTCCCCCAAAGGCTTATGTGTTGAAGGCTTGGATCCCAATATAGCAATGTTCAAAAGTGGGACCCTTTGGAAAAAATTGGACCATGAGGGCTCTGATCTCAACAATTGGTCAATTCACTGATGGGTTCATAATTGAATAGACTACTGGGAGGAGGTGGAAACTCTATGGGTGGAGCCTAGATGGAGGAAGAGGTCACTAAGGGGATGCCCTGGAATGGTATATCTTGTCCCCAGCTGCCTGTTGTTACTTCCATTGCTGTTTCTCCTCCTCCTTCTCCTCCTCCTCCTCCTCCTCCATCTTCTCTCTCTTTCTCTGTCTCTCTCTCACTCCTGGTTGCTATGAGATAAGCAACCTCTGCCATATACTCCCACCACCATAATATACTGCCTTATCTCACACTCTAAGCAATGCAGTCTGCCAACCTTGGATTGAAACATCTGAAATCATAAGCCAAAGTAAACCCTTCTCCCTCTGAGTTGACTTTCTCAGCTATTTTGTCACAGAGTTGGAAAGCTAACTATTACAACTCATATTTATGAAATATTAACTTCTTGTCATATTTACCACATAATTCTAAAAGAAATAAAGATTGCAAAGACCTCTATGTAACCAGCTTCCTTCCCTTTCTATCCTTCCTTCCTCTGGGTAGTCACCATTTTCATGCATGTCTAATCAGATTAACACATAGTTATATATTTGAAAAGAAGGCATGGAACTTTTTTGAATTTCAAAATATTATATAAATTTTAAGATCCTGCATATATCATTCTGCATTACTGATATGTGTTTTCTGATTCCCATGCTTTTGTTCTTTCCAGTCTTCTCATGGATTGAAAAATATCTCCTTTCCCCCACTGCTAGTTTGAAGCTATATATCATATTTCTGCCTTGTTTTTACTAGTTATCCCTTTACTTTCAATATACATAATTATAAATGACTTCCAATGTCTAAAGCTATCTGATATACTTATTATCCTCCCAACTTTTAGCTACATTTTTATAATCTTATTTTACTTATTATTTTGTCTAAAATTTTACTTCTGTCTTTTTAACCACATAATTTATAGGTTTTGCTTCTTAAATAGTCTATAGTCAATTAAATTTACTATTCTATATTATGTATATATTTCTTAGCTCATCATTTTTTCTAGTAGCTCACTCCCTCTCCCTGGGTCCACTTTTTTAATTTAGTTCATTTTACTGAATATATATGGATCTTTCAGTTTCTTAAATATAGTTATTCATCCTTACTGCTAAATGATATTTCAGCTGAAAATGAAGATCCAGTTTGACAATTATTTTCCCTTAGCAGTTTGAAGATTCTACCATCTCTGGAATCTATTGTAGATGAAAAATATGTTATAAGTTTAATGCTTTTTCTTTTGAGGATAATTTGCTTTTTCATTCTAGTAGATTTAAAACTGTGCCCTCTTTATCCTTGATATTCTGATGTTTCAATACAATATGCCTAATTTGGGACTCATTTTTATTCATACTATTTAGAATTTGGGGTGACTTTTATTTAATGGCTTCCTGAACTTCTCTAATTGCCCTAACTCTGGAAATTCTCTTCTGGACTCCAATTAGATATATGTTGTAGCCTTCTCTCAGTCTCACCCTAACTGCTCTTTCATTGGATCTTTTTATGTCTTTGCACTGCTTTATAAGTTCTATCTTTCTATTCATCAATTTTCTCTTCGACCAAGTCAACATACAACTGACCTCATTCATTCATTTGTTTCCATAATATTTTAATTTCTAACATTGCAAAATGGTTCTTTTTTCATGTCCACTTGTTCTTATTTCACCTGACCTACTAGGGTCCCAGATCATATATAGTTTGTTCCAAGTTTCTATCTTATGATGACATTTGGATGTCACTAATCCAGTCTCAGAGCTATGAGTAGCTCCAACCAGGTCTTACTTATAGAGCAGTATTACTCTAAAATGTACTTGCCGAACCTTGCCTCTTTCCCTCAACTTAAACCTGATTCCTCATTCTGGTCTATTGCCAAAGAGGCCCATAATGTTTGTATAATTACTGTTTTGAGTTTCTGCTATATATCCGTTTCCTCAGGACAATTTTATGATTTTTAAAAATCTTGGCTGGAGTTTTAAATTTTATCTTAAAATATTTGATTTATCATCCTGTTGATCTATTGGAAAAGAAAGAGGCATCATTTTGATTTAATTTTCCCTTGGCTTGATTTTTGCATTTATTTAGATTAACTTACTATTTCAGATATATTTGTAAAAGTGACTGTCAGTCTTTCCTGGTTCATTCAAGAGTATAAATGAATAAATATAGAAAGATAAATAAGTAATAAAATCACATTTCTTGCACAAATTATTGCAGTTGGTAAGGCATCAAATCCTCACTTCAGCTCTATATGTTTACTTGCCAGAACCAGATCTTCAGATAACCATGCAAAAGTGGTTCTTGCTTCATTATTTCCTAGATCTAGTCCTAGGGTTTTCTGTTGATTATGGAGTCCCAAATTATCAGTTCATTCCCGAGATACACATACAATCATTATGATTTTTGTTATTACTATTTTGATTTTATGAAAGGAAAATAATATTTATTCTATCAACAGATATTTGTTGGGTGATTTGGTGGTGTCAGGTATAATGGTAGGCCTTGTATTTGTACAAATGAATGAAATAAATTTCTGCCATTGTTGAATCCCACATCTAGTCAAGGAGAGAGGCAAGTTCATAAGCAATATCATATGGTGTTTTAAGTTTTATAACACTTATGGTGTTCTGTAAGTGTTGGAAATTAAAATGGGCAGTCTTAAGTAAAAGCTATCCAAATTGAGCTTCTACCTTGAGGGCCAGGTAGATTTTTTTTACCCAGGCAAATAAAGAGGTGGAAGTGTATGTATGACAAAGAGGAAAACCATAAAAGGCAGAATAGGAACTATTGTGTCGTGTTAGTAGATGAAGAAGAGGCAGGAGATCTAAAGGGAGGAGTGAGAGATGAGATTACAGGAATGGACAGGAATTTGATATTTGTGCATTCTGTTCTTGCATGTTAACTTTTTCCTGAAAGTAGTTGGGGACCAATTCAAAATTTTAAGTATAGAAATGTCATGCTTAATGGTATTGGCACCAAAATAGACATGGAGACCAATGGTACAGAATAGAAGACACAGAGACAAACGCACATAAGTACAGTTATATCATACTAGACAAAGGTGCAAAAAACATACAGTGGAGAAAAGATAGCCTCTTCAACAAATGGTGCTGGCAAAACTGGAAATCCATATGCAATAAAATGAAATTAAACCCCTATCTCTCACCCTGTATAAAACTCGACTCAAAATGGATCAAGGATCTAGGAATTAGACCTGAGACCCTTCACCAAATAGAAGAAATAGTAGGCCTGAATCTTCTTCATATTGGCTTAGGACCAGACTTTCTCAACATGACCACCAGAGCATAAGGAATAAAAGGAAGAATCAATAAATGGGATGGATTCAAACTAAAAAGCTTTTTCTCAGCAAAAGAAACAATCAATAATGTGAAAAGAGATCCTACAGAATGGGAAAAAATCTTTTCCACACACACTTCAGACAGAGCACTGATCTCCAAAATTTATAAAGAACTTACAAAACTTTACACCAAAAATGCAAAGAACCCAATCAATAAATGGGCTAAGGAACTGGGCAGACACTTCACAGAAGAGGATATACAGGTCATCAACAAATACATGAAAAAGTGCTCATTGTCTCTAGTAATTAGAGAAATGTAAATTAAAATCACCATAAGATTTTATCTAACTTTAATTAGAATAGCTATTATTAAAAACACAAGCAATAATAAGTGTGGGCGTGGATGTGAGGAAAAAGGCACACTCATACATTGCTGGTGGAGTTGCAAATTGGTGCAGCCACTCTAGAAAGCAGTATGGCGATTCCTCAAAAAACTTGGAATGGACTCACCATTTGACCCAGCTATCCCACTCCTCGGTTTATACCCAAAGGCCTTAAAATCAGCAAAGTATAGGGATGCAGCCACGTCTATGTTCATAGCTGCTCAATTCACAATAACTAGATTGTGGAACCAACCTAGATACCCTTCAATTGAAGAATGGATAAAGAAACTGTGGTATATATACACAATGGAATACTACTCAGCCATAAAGAAGAATAAAACTATGGCATTTGCTGGTTAATGGGTGAAGTTGGAGAATATCATGCTAAATGAAATAAGCCAAGCTCAAAAAACCAAAGGACGAATGTTTTCTCTGATCAGTGGATGATGATACATAATGGGAGTGGTGGTTTATGGGGGGGATAAGAAAAGAATGGAGGAAGTATGGATGGTGTAGAGGAAAATGGGATGGGAGGGAGTGGGGGAAGGAAAAACAGTAGACTGAGGCAGACAGTATTACCCTATGTATATGTAAGATTATATGAATCGTGTGAATCCACATTGTGAAAAAAAAGATATATTCCCTGTTGTATAATTATATCAAAATGGATTCTACTGTCATGTATAATTAAAAAGAACCAATAAAAAATATTATTGTATGCTTGAAATTCACTAAAAAAAGCAAACCTTAAATGTTCTCATCTTCCCCAAAAGGTAACTATGTGAGGGGATCAATATGTTAAGTAGTTCAATGGTAGTAATCATCTTCCAGTGTATAGATATATCAAAACATCACATTGTACACCTTCAATATGTATTTTTATTTGTAAATTCTACCTCAAAAAAGTTGGGGGCAGAAAAAAGAATGAAATTGTCACTTATAATGTTGTATAAATGGAATGAAACATTATAAAATCTTTTTTAAATATTAAAAAAAATGAAAAATAAAAAGAACTGGGGATGCAGCTCAGGGGTAACATGCCCCTGGGTTCAAGTTCTAGTACCATAACAAATAAAAAAAAAGAAATGTCATGCTTAGATTTGGATTTTAAGAATATTAGCCTGGATTGCAGGAACTTGTAGCTCAATAAGGAAGTGATGAGGATATGTTTTCAGGAAGCAACTAGAGGACTTTGAGAAGACACAATGGGAGAGATGCTTAGGAGGCAACTATGACTGAAATTGGTGATGGAAAGGCTGCAGGGTCTGAAGTAAGGCAGAAGTCAAGGATGACTCAAAGGTCTGTGACTTTGTAATTAGGAGATGATATGAGAATGATAATGAATTAGAATAGGGGCATGTTAAATTTGAGGAGTTTTGGATCTTTCAGATGGAGATGTGCAATAACAGATGCACACGAAGACCTAAAACTCATGGAGTGCTATTAGAGGAATGGTTTGAGAATAATCATTAGCATCAATAGCCAAAGCCCTGAGTGTGGATTGGGTCTCCATGGAAGAACATGAAAATGGACATTAGGAGAAGACTTTTTATAATGTCAATCTTCCAAATATGTACAAGTTGTTAAAATCAACTCAGCGATAGAGGTGATTTGGCTGTTTTCCATTCATCATCCTTTTCACAAACAAGGGTTCTAAATTCCAAAAAATACCAATAAAAGAAGGTGATAGGACCTGGAATCATTGTTTCAAGGAAGAGAAGACTTGGGAAGTCTTCCCATTTTTCGTGGAGTACAGTAAGATTCCATTGTTGTATCAGATCCCTCCTCATTTAAACTACCACATGGATCAAAATGCTTGACATTAGTCAAGGTCACATGGAACACAGGGCTCTTATCTATTCCCCCAAACCTTTTCCATGGCATGGGAAAAACATAGATAATAGTAACCACTGTGTTTCAGGTCCCCTCAACAAACAAATACATACACTTGGGTTAAAGAGACTTAGGTAAGAAACAAAAAGAATCTTCCATGAGGATCTTGGCTAAATGCTAGACTGTATTACTCAAAGTGTTAGGGAATCTTCTTCCTCAAATGCTTTTAAGAATATAATAAACATTTATTTCTTTGGAAAAATTTTAAAGAAGTACAGTAAAAGCATTAATTTTTTGGTAGCTCTTCCACTGTCCTCAGGATGAAATACAAAATGTCAATGGTGCTTACATAGCCCATCACGATTGCTTCCCTGTTACTCTCTCACCTTCTACTTCCCTCTATCTCCAAATCTATTGAATTTTCATTCCCCATGGAGATTCATGTTTCCATCCCTGGGACTTTTCTCTATCTGGAAGCCTCTCCCTTCTGCTTTATATACCTCTGTTACCTCTGTTACATCTTTCAAGTGTCACCTTAGATGGTATTTCCTTTGGGAATTTTTTGTAGTCTTTTAAATCATAGTTCTTTCTCCTGTGTGCGCGTATTAAATAAATTATTCAAGAAACGTTTTTAAGGGCCTACTATGTGTCAGGCACCATGTTAAATTTTGACAAAATAAATCTATTCCAATAGAATCCATTGGGGAAAGGAGAGAGTCAACCAAGTATATTAATCAGTGCAGAAAGTGAACTGTCATACTAAAATATACAGCAATAATGTAACATAAAGAAATAAGCAATTTACTTCTATTTAAGGAAAATGGAGGTAAGTATTCTAGTCAATGTGCATTGAGACTTCATGCAGCTGTACATGAGACCAGGCCAACAGTGGCTCTGCCATCTTCAAAACATGGCCTTCAAAGTCATTCTAGTCCAATACCATCCAATAGAATATTCTATGATGATGGAAATGGTCTATCTATATCTTTGTTTCCCAACATAGTAACCACCAGCCATATGTGACTCTTGAACAACTGAATTGTGACAACTGGGAACCTGAATTTTACATTTTAATTAATAGAAATTTAAACTTAAATAGCTGTGTGTGGCTAGTGCACATATTGGATAGCGCAGCTTTGTGGCTACTCCGGTCAGTGGATTGGGAGAAAAAGGAAGAGTTCTGAGGTCTGGGATTTCATATTAAGTGAATGAGACCAGAGTTGTTTCCATGGCTTCTGCTAACATTTGATTGGACCTACCACACTTCATTGCATTTAATTTGACATCAATTATAAGATGGACTATGACTTTACATGTCACAGAAAAGATAGAAATGATACCGACTGAACTGTTTTAATGCTTTTGAAAACTCATGTGACCTTTTAATTTTATACATATTGAAAATTTTTTTAGTTATCCTAAGTACACATACATGAAAAGGAAGCTACAAGTGAGATAAACTTCCAAAACTTCTCTGTGTGAAGGCTAAACTATTTTTTCAATTCAGAATTGTCAATGTCTGTGGTTTTCCATAGAAGATCTTCCTTTATGCTCCCAAGTACATCGGTGATGGGGGATTTCTTGTTTCATGTTTTTATTAGGGCATTATGGTTATACATAATAGTGTGGTTCATTTTTACATAATAACACATGTATGGAATATAATTTGCTCCACTTCAGTCCCTACTGCTTCCTTTTTCCCATGCTTTCTTCCTCTCCATGTTCCCCTTCCTCTTTTCTACTGATCTTCCTTCTATTTATCATTCTTTTCTAAAAGTGGTGCTTCATAGGCTTAAAAATGGAATTGACTGTGAAATATTCATATATGTGCATAGCATAATTTGGTCAATTGCATTCTGAAGTTCTCCTTTCCTATCTCCCCTCCTTCCTCCTCAATCCTCTTCCCCTCTCTTCTATTGTCTTGCCCCCTTTTTTCCCCTTAAATAACTCTAGTTTCTACATATGAGAGAAAGCATTAGACCCTTGACTTTCTGAGTGACTTATTTCCTCAGCATGATGTTGTCCATTTTCATCCATTTACCAGCAAATGCCATAATTTCATTTTTCTTTATGGCTGAGTAAAACTCCATTGTGTATATATACCACATTTTCTTGATCCATTCATCTGTTGATGGGCACCTGGGCTGGTTCCATAACTTGGCTATTGTGAATTGCACTGCTATAAACATTGATGTGCCTGTAAGTGATGTGGAAATTCTTGAAAGTGCTCTACAGTTGTTTTCAGGTTCTTCCAAGATGCTCACACCCTTTGGTAAGTTTAAATTCTGATGCTTTACCATTTCACCAAATTAATTGTATTATTTTCCCCTCAATTGAAACAAATATTGCGAGAAGTTGAGCAGTCCATGATAAACAGATGCTCACTGTATTAACAGTGGTCCTGCTTGGTACACGAATTGGTCACATCAGCTTCTTGTGGCTTTGAAATTTTCTTTGTCTGTTCTGAAGGATTTGGCAATTTCTCTGCTTTCAATTGCATTGTTCGACATGAGATAAGGCAATCCTTTTGCTTGTATGTCAGAAGCAAAATATAACATAGCTTCATCTACTTGTAGATGTCTTCCTTTCTTAGTTCTTGTAAAGTGCTTTGTTGTTGCTTTGGAAGAAAATATGAAATTGCTGCCATTCCTCCAATGATGAATATTTGCTTTGCTAATATCAAATTTATGCCCCATTGCTCTGTTTACATGCCTTTCTGTGTACATGATACCTTTTCATTTCAATGCTAAATCATAGTATAATCTTTCTGAAGACATTTTAAACAACAATTCAATTTAGCACGTGTAGCACCAGCAATGCACAGATCTCAATTGAAGCGATGACAATGTGAATAGCTATGACGAACTTTGCATATACAAGGGCAACGACAACTATTTCGTGACTGCCATCTAGCCCACAGCAGTGGTAAGAAGCTGTTGATTAGGGGGCAGGAGTCAGTGTCAGGACAAACCAAGCCAGAGCCATGTCAGTTAGAGCTGAGCTAAAGAGGATTCAGACTATGGAAGAAAGTGAAGAAGAAATGCACATATGGGCAGATAGAAGCAAAAGTGAGAGCCCATGACAGCCTTGGGAGAGAGGAAGAAGGAAGGAAGGGAGAGAGGGAAGACACAGTTTTTTTTCCCTGAAAATTCTCAGGTTTAGGTCAATAATAACTAAGTGAGTATATAGTATACACACATACATACATGCTTGTGTGTTTTAGGGTATTTTTTTTTTTTTTTTTTTTGGTACTGGGGATTGAACTCAGGGACACTCAACCACTGAGCCACATCCCCAGCCCTATTTTGTATTTTATTTAGAGACAGGGTCTTGCTGAGTTGCTTAGGGCTCACTGCTGCTGAGGAGCTTGTGTGTTTTAATCAGCCAGTTTTTACTTGGGCTCGTTCAGCTGGGTTTCTGTGCTTGTGAAGAAACAAAGACTCCAATGCTCGTCTTTTAAGATCTGTTTCAGTTCAAGGGCTGACCTTGAGAAAAAGTCCAAAGAAGCTCATCTGAACCACAAAGGCAGCTGCACTGGTTGGGTCAGTTTGAGGGATTCTGACTAAAGAAGAAACATGAATTTCATGCAGCTTAATACGAAGTGACACTCAAGCATATACCCTCTATAGGATTTCACCCATGACTAACAAGCCTTTTAATCATGGCAAGAAGACACGGAGATTTCGCAAACATGCTTTTGCAGCACCCGCATTTGGTGTTCCTGACCCTGTTTTCTTGCCAGATTGTGAGAAGCACCTGCTCCTTTTCAAGCAGTTGTCAGATCAATATTTAATCAATTGCCTTTTGATATTTGGTAGCGCTGAATAAATGGGATGCCAATATTTCTGCTCAAAGCTGTTCCTCTGGTGTACCTCATTCCACTTCTATGAAAGCCTTCAGGAACCTCTGAACACTAAGCGGCGTGTCCTCCGAGTTCTGTGGCATCGCTCCCCCCTCCCTCTGCTGCACAGGGCTCTGTGGCTCGAGGAAATGCAGGATGCTGGTGCCTGTGCCACTCTTATTAAAGCGATGTCCAAACCAAGTCATGAAAGCAGGAGAGCAGAGCTGCATTCGGGACACTGGGGGGCTTTGCCAGGTGAGGGCTATTTAATAGACCAGCCACATTAAAGAAAGGCAATGATGTAGTGAAAGGAGCCTAATGAGCAGAAGTGAGGCTACCGTATCTAAAGAGAAAAAATAATGAGCTGCGAAATATCCCCCAAGGCGAGATTGCCAGCCTTCTGCAAGGAGGTCTCAGCCTATAGGTAGAAAAGGCTCATGTGGTCCCTTATTCTTGCATGGTAAACACAAGTTCTGCGGGCAATTAAGGGCTGAGCTGAATGTGAGATTTGAAAACTGAAAATTATGTCACCAGCTCTTTGGAGATTTCCACACCCAAGACCCCAGCTTTAATTCCCAAAGGAAACCAGGAACATACTCAACCTGTGAATAGAAACTAGGAACATCATATCATCAAAAGCAGCACTCTCAGTGTCTGTGCAGCAGATGGACATCTGAAATCTCCGGGACTGGCACTACAGAATCTTTATAAAGCTGTCCTTCCAGGCCATGCCATGGGGCTGCCTCCAGGGTAAATCCACCTTCTAATGAGACCATCTTGGTCTTTCAGTAATGACCCCTCCTAGAAGGATCCAAGCTGGCCATGCCCTACCCATCATCCCATTTGTTTTATGGTTGGCATGGGAATGGTAGGCCAGATTTGGTTACATCTGGGTAGAAAAAAAATGATTAAACCCCAAATCACTACATTACTAATGTGAAGGAAATAAAGAAACAAAAGATTAGATTTCTGTCCTCCAGAGAGGTACAAACCTCTACCACATAGACAGTGAATCATTTACAGAGACACTCTTCAAGTTCTCATAGTAGGAAAGAGGATGGCACCTGTGTTTCCCAGGTGACAAAGGAGACAGGACAATGAAATACATATAATGAAACTGTAAAAATAATGCAGCTTCTTGATATAGATCCTTGTCAGTCATAAAGTGCTTTCTTTTTCATTTTCTGAATGGGTGCTTACAGTGACAATAAGCAGGTTGATATTAGTTTTCCATC
Organism: Glaucomys volans; assembly: GCA_020662805.1. Classification (NCBI taxonomy): domain Eukaryota; kingdom Metazoa; phylum Chordata; class Mammalia; order Rodentia; family Sciuridae; genus Glaucomys; species Glaucomys volans. The sequence goes on from JAJEJO010000138.1 coordinate 968,308, forward strand.
TTTCAGGACAGAAACTGAAGCTCAAAGGGCTTGAGTCAGATGCTCCTAATCTTTTAGCCATGGGTGGAAGGGCCACAAGGATTAGTAGAATTCATACACAGATGCTCTTTCATGGCTATTTCCAAAAGTAGAAGAAATTGAAGTTTCTATGGTAAGCAAATATTACTACAATTTGTTCTTTTGGGGGGTGAGGAAAGGATAGGCATTGAATCCATGAGAATTTTACAAATTTGTGAATAATGAAGCCAGCCATTTAAAAAAAATAGCAAAATATTTTTGGGAAAAAAGCATCTAGAAAGATGGTCAGTGAGGGTTCACATGATCACTGTGGTGTTTTAAATCAATCCAGCAACCCATAGAGTCATTCAAAGGCCAGTGATTATAGTGTATGTTCCACTAAAATTGCTATATAAAATTTTACAACAAAATTTAGCTTTACACAAGAGTAATTTCTTTTATTAATTGTACCGGTGAATGGAGTTCAGTGTGATACTTTAATGTGTGCAAACAGTGTGCACTGATCAAATCCATCCTCCCTTTATTAACCCTCCTCCCCACTTTCCAAACTCCAGTAATCACGATTCTATCTTCAGTTCAGTTTTTTTAAAACTTTCACTTATGAGAGAGAGAGCATGTGGTTTTCTCGTCTTTGTGTGCTTGACTTACTTCACTTATCATAATATCCTCCAGTTTCATACAGGATTTCATACTTCTTTATGGATGAATAATATGCCATCATGTGTATATACAACATTTTCTTTATCTGTTCGTCCACTGATGGGCACTAAGGGTGGTTCCACATCTTAGCTATTGTGGTTTGTGCTGTAATAATCATGGGTGTGCAGGCATCTCTTTGGAATGTTAATTTCATTTCCTTTGGATCTATACCCGAAAGTAGAATAACTGGGGCTGGAGATGTGGCTCAGTAGGTTAGAGTGCCTGCCTTGCATGCATAAGGCCCTGGATTCAATCCCCAGCACCACCAAAAAAAGTAGAATAGTTGCACTCCATTTGTGTTCAATGAATCAAAATTAAATAAATTTAAAAAAGTAGAATAACTGGATCACATAATAATGGTCTATTTTTAGTTTTTAAGGAACATCCATACTTTTCTCCATAATGATTGTACTAATTTACATTCCCACCAAGAGTGTATGAGATTTCCTTTTTCTTTACATCCTTGCCAGCATTTGTTAATTTTCGGTTTTTGAAAATGGCTACTCTAACCATAGATTTGATTTGCATTTCCCTGCTGGCTAATGATATTAAGCACTTTTCATATATTTGTTGCTCATGTATATGATTCTTTTGAGAAATATCTCTACACATCATTTGCCAATTTTTAATTGGTTTACTTTATGTTGTTAAGTTTTTTAGTTTGTTATATATTCTAGATATTAATATTGTCAGGTGAAGAGTTGACAAAATTTTCTCCCATTTCTCCCAACTCCCATAAGTTGTCTCTTCTGTCGGTTGATTGTTTCCTTTGCTATGTAGAATAGTTTTAGTTTGATATAATTCAATTTGTCTGTTCTTCTGTTTTTTATTTCATTTACTGTGCTTTTTGAGGGTCACATCCAAAAAACATTACATGTACTAATGTCTCAAAGTGTTTCTACTGTTTTCTTCTAGTGGTTTTTCAGTTTCAGATCTTACATTTAAGTCTATGATTCTTTTTGAATTGATTTTTGTACATGGTGAGAGGGGTCAAGTTTCAACCTTCTGCATATGGATATCCAGTTTATCCAGCATCATTCATTGTTTCTTCTCCAATGTATGTTTTTGTAGCTGTTGTTGACAATCAATTGGCTATAGATGTATGGGATTATTTCTAGGATCTGTCTAGTTCCACTGGTATATATGTCTCTTTTTATGACAGTAACGTGCTGTTTTGACTACCATGCCTCTATAATATATCTTGAAACCAGATATTGTAACTCCTCCAGTTTTGATATTTTTGTTCAGGTCACTTTGGCTATTTGGAATCTTTTGTGCTTCTATATGAATTCATTGTCCTTCACTGTGTTTGGGGGTGATTCTGTGATTCTGGCTTTAGATCTTTCATGAGATTGCAATCAGATAGTGGTCAGAGCAGGAATATCTGAAGTCTTTCTTGTCATGTACTCAGGGTTTTTCCATGTGGTCCTGCTGTGTGGGCTAGCTGGGTTTCCTTATGGCATAGCAGTTAAAGGTGCCAGCCTGAGTATTCCAGGAGCAAGGCAGAAGTTGCATCACCTTTACTGACCTGATCTCATTATATTGGCCACAACTGAGTCACAGTCCCACCCAATTTAAATGGCAGGAGATGGAGATTCTGCCTCTCTAGTGGAGGAGTTCCTAGGTCATATTGTTGATCACCATGTGAGAAGGAGATACTACAGCCACCTTTAGAATATAAAGTTCACCAGAGTGTATCTTAAAGTAAGGATTACAATTAGTTGAATTTTGTGCCTTTGAGGTCTGATACAAAATGAAATATATAGCCAATCAAATTTTCTTTAATGGAACTTATTTTTGGACAAGTGAGTCTTGAATTTTTCTGGACTTCCAATCCATAGGTAAATTTAATAAGGCAGTAAGGATGACAATTGAAGGAAAAATATAAATAAATCTTATTTTATTGTTACTATAACAAAAATAGAATTTATAGAGTATTAACATCTTATTACAAACCCAAAGAGCATTTTACAATTTTACTTGTTTTATTGCTTTGCCTTTTATTTGGAAGTTAACAGTTGTATCAAAGATAGAAATGTGCCTGAAATCATTTTCACTTGTGTGCCATATAGAAGCACCACTTTTCTTTGTCGTTTGTTTCCTTGCAGTTTTGTTATTAAAAATGTATTATTGTGTGAAATTTAAGGGAAATGAAATTAATTGTAAAATTGCAATTCATGGGCACTCTAAGAATGTATAATCATAATAACTAATACCATTGGATCAGTAACTAACTGTCTGGTTTGACTGAGCACAGTTTAAGAGTTTCACAAACTTTTCCATTTCAGAATCTGTATCAGCAAAGGAGAAAAAACATGGAACCCTGAATCTTTGGAGACATTATTTCAAGCAGCCAATCTCTCCATGTCTAAGGGTGACCTTGAAAATTTATATACATTTTACTTTCTCTTCCAAAAGGTATTAGTTTTATTATTTTAATATAAAAGGACATTTTAGATACCACCCCTTAATATTGAATGCCATTTCTATCACATGACTTTAAGTTCCCCACTATATCCCCTTTTTTTCTGTTCAAGAGGCATTGAATAGATCATGCTCAGTCCTCATGATGCTGGCTATAATTTCCTTAACATGCTCTCTCTTCCTTGAGAAAACACATTGCAATTCAGGAAAATAACAATGATATAATTATTAGTTTTAGTTTGAATTTATTCTAATTTATGAATTTTAAATTGCTTTCAAACTTCATACTTGACTATTGTCGTTAACTATTTACTTTGGGCACACCTCACAGTGATTGTGACACCTTAGAATACTCTGGGCATCTCTGCGAAGAATTCCTGGGATTAGTGACTAACTCAAGGTCATGTGGTTAATTAATAACAGTGCTTGTGTTTGAACTCTATCTCTGGACTCCTTATCTTGTGTTTTCTCTCTGTGTTTTAGAGTCATAAAAACTGCTAACAGAAATCCACATTCTCACTAAAGCTGAGGACCCAGGTGGGTGTAAAATAACATTTTGCAGCGAAAGTAAATTTAGTAATTTATGCTATTATTTCCGCATTCAATTACTTATCTATTCCCGAAAAGATGAGAAGAGAAATGTGTGGTGCTGAGAAGTCCCTGTTTTTTATACCAAGCTAAAACCAGAGTTTGTGATCTGTACCAGACCTGTGGTGTGGCAGCAGAGTTATTCTTGTCCCTGTACTCTGTGCCAAGGGCTACACTGGCACTAGTAATGAAGGAACTCCACCAAACTTAATACACTGAAACAAATGCCACATCATTGGTCTTGCAAAATTAGGTGTGTTACAATCAGTTGGAATGCAGTTTTGAGCTGCAGAGTATTGTAGGCTTCAGTGTTATAGTTGCTTCAGTTCTCAATGTGGGGAGGCACTTCCTGGTGGGGAGTGGGTGGGGATTTGACCACATTTGCCATCACATTGTACCTAAAAACCACCCTTTTCCTCAGAGTCATAGACCTTACTGTTGAATGGGCATCTCTTTTTTCTCCATGGGGAATTTCTTCTCAAGCACCTGGTTCCCCTCCATGAGATGTCGCTTTAGCCAGAGACCTTCAAGGTGAATATTGTATATATTTAAGTATCTAAGGCATGTGTCTGTGTGTGTATTTCCTACAGGAAACTCTTAGTGTACTCATCATAAGCACCCATCATAAGTCTCACCTTTGTATCCTCTAATACAGCTTGTTGCACTAGAAAATACAAAGCTTTGGGAAGGTTGTTGGTCAAAGGGTCTAAGAGAGAAAGAGACAGAGATACATTGGTGTGAGGTCAGAATTGCTAAACTAGGTCATTGTTTGCACTTGTATTCACCACACATACTAAACAAAGAAATGTGGAATATCTGCTACCTGAGTATCATTGGGGCTGTTATCATTTGCTATCGTTCTTTTTCCTTCATATTTGTTTTATGAGACTTGAGATATCTAAAAAATCCTGGAAGGCCCAGGCCTGAGTGATAAGTCCATATTCTCCTTAATTGACCTGGCTAATCCCTTTCTTTTCTTGAGCCTTGATCTCTCATGTTTCCTGGAGAATGAGACTAGATGGTCTCTTATTGACTCTCCAGTTGTGGTTCCATAAACCTGTGAATTCTTCAGAGTGATCCTAGTTGTGACATTCCAGCACTCTTGCCCCCAGAAATGTCCCCTGTGCACTCCACAAGAGGGGTAGTTGGCCAATTGGGAAATTGACTCATGTGTAAAGTACACTGGGCTCTGAGACTTTCATGAGTCCCTGGCTGAATTCTGGAACTTGGTTTCATGCCCCTTCATAAGGATTGATAGAGAAAAGCATAAATAGATAGCTGGGCTTCTGCTACCTTCAAAAAGTATGTAAAGAAAAAAAAAATACCTTCCTTACCTAAGGAGCTTATGTTCCAGAAACAAAAGTCCGTGAAAATAAAATAGCAGTTGTTAATAGCAGTTGAACATAGCAGTTGTTTTGAATCCTTTGCAGAGTCAATAGGCTGAATCAAATGCCTGCTTGGCACAGGTTTTATTGAATTTGTCAACAGGGCAAGACAGCAATGCAGTGGGTTGCTAAAGAAAGACCTGCTCACCTTATTCCTAGGGCCAGGCCTCCAGAGGACTCAAGCTCAGTGCTAGAACTCTAGCATGTGTGGGTCAACCGGCATAAGAGAAAGGGAAAGGGGTCACTCTGATCTTGAGTGATCCTACTCTGGACTTACAGGGCTTAAGGGAGACTCACTGATTACAGTGCAGGGATCAGCCCTTTCATTAGGCATTTAGGGCTTTACTTCAGGAAAGGACTTTCCAATATCACTAGAGAAAAGATCCCAGTCCCTAGCTCATCTAAATCTTCCAGGTCTGACATAAGAAAGCTTGTATTTCTGAGTTCTTTCTCCATTCTTCTGTTTGATCACTTTCCGTTTATCCTCCATACCCAGTTCAAGGTCACATTCCCCTAGAATTTCCAGATGCCCCAGATATGAAGAGGAATTTTCTTATATTCTCTCCAATCAGAACACTGAAATCTCATCATAACCCACTCCTTTGTTATAGGACACATTGCATTATGTTGTAAGTAGTTCCTTTTATTTTTATCTCTGTATTTTTTTTAATTTCAAGTGTCCCCAAACAAAACAATACAAAGAAACTGGCTTAAACCAAATTAGAACTTAATGGCTTATGTCACTGGGAATTCCACCTTCAGTTGCAGTTTGACTATTTCAGCTGCCAGGAATATCTCACAGATCTTTCTAGGTGAGCTCCATTTTCAAGTTTCCTGTGTTCTCTGGCTTTGTATATTGTTCCTCAGAAGTTTCAAGCTTAAATTATCTCAGAACTCCTGCCAAGAAGACAAAGACACTCTTTTTCCTGAACTAGAACTACACACAAGGCTTCTTGATTCTGATTGGCCTGACTTGCATCATGTACTCATCTCTAACCAATCACAGTGGTCTGGAGAATAGAAGTCTCTTGAAAGAGGTCATGTGCCTCACTTATGGAGTCCAGAAATGGAGATGAGTTGCCTGAGTCTTGGGGACTGAGAGAGGCAAAGAGGTAGTTGTTATTACAAATAAAGTGAGTGTTGTAACTGCAACAAAAGTATCCATCCCAGCACTATGAGCTCCTTGAACATAATCTTGATTCTGGTATATGGTAGGCACTTCATAAATGATGGTGGAATTTGTGAATAAAGATGAGAATAAATTCATCCTGGCCATTCCCCTTCTCTCATCCCCACTTTTATCTATTATCCAGCTCTGGCTACTGGAAACCATCACACTTCCAGATATTGGAGCTTAAACACTTGGCATCTTTCTATACTTTTCTACCTCCTACAATTTTATCCAACATGACTTTGATGGGTCATTATTGAACTGATTTTATTCAGAAGTCACAGAAGTGATTTCTTGCTAATATTCTTGAAAGACTTTCCACAGTATGATTATATTATTGCTAATCTAATGACACCATATTAATGATGATATTAATAAAATTACACATAATGTTTTCCAGCAATCATGTTGCTCACTATAGGAAAAAATTTGAAATGTTTCTTTCTGGAAAGTTTTAGATGACCAAGATGTAGATACAATTAGTTGTGTTACTCTGTAGCCACTTTATAGCAGATTCTTAAAAACTAGAAAACAGGGGCTAGGTTTGTAGCTCAGTGGTAGAGTTTTTGCCTCGCATGGGTGAGGCAACTGGGTTTGATCCTCAGCACCCCATATAAATAAATAATAAATAAATAAATAAATAAATGAAATAAAGGTACTGTGTCCATCTACAAGTAAAAAATATCTTTTAAAACTAGAAAACAAATGAATATTGATTTTATATTCCTACCAGGGTAGTGAAATGATGTGTTTTATTTCATTATGCTCATCTGTATTTTTCACTTTCTTTATAATGAGTATACTTTGGATACTTTTTTCGAGAAAGGAGGGAGAACTTCATAGGAGATTCTATTCTCATCTACTTAATTATGGCAGTGTCCTTCCAGACTGAGGTGGATTATATTCAGGTCTCTTTGGTGTGTCCCCAGGCTTATGTTCACTCCTGACACTTGAGTCTGTGCGTCCAAGATTCATCACTGTTCTTTGGAAACAACCCCTCTTTGGCTGCCCATCAGCCGCATGATTCACTTTCAGAAACCTGCACAGCATCAATTGAGCCTTCCAAGTTGTTATAACAGATCTTGTTGCTACCTTATCCATATTCCCTCAACACTCACCATTTCAGTCTTGGCCAACAACATCATTTTGTAACCACCCCAAACTTCACTAAAGGGTTCTCTGCTGGATCATGGGCAGGCCAGAAGTGTTAAGGGGTTAATACCTCCAAACACAGCACTCCTGTAAGTAATGGATATCCCAGTTTCCTCTTAAGTGGAATCACCCTGAGGCCTGAGTTCTATACCTTCTTCAGAGGTATCTAGTGGGATTGAGCCTCAGTTGTCTACAATAATTCACCCTTTCTAGGTTTCCTTCTCTTCCCTGCAATACTGCTCCATGCCTCTGCCTGTATTTCCTGATTAGTTAACTTGGATGTTTCCCTGATGAACTCTATGCAACCAATTATTTATTCAGCATCTGATTCTGGGGCACACAACTTAAGACATTTCTCTATTTCTAGTCCCATGGACTTTTTTTTTTGTACCAGGGATTGAACCCAGGGGCGCTTAACCACTGAGCCACATCCCCAGTCCTTTTTATTTATACTTAGAGACAGGGTCTCACTAAGTTGCTGAGGCTGGCTTTGAACTTGTGATCCTCCCACCTCAGCTTCCTGAGCTGCTGGGATTACAAGTGTGCGCCACCACACCTGACTTACTTCCATGGATTTTAATTGCTTATAGTATGTCAAGCACTGTTCTCTATACTTTACTATTAGCATCTCAATTTTACAGGATCAGAAAAACTGAATAACCTTCCTGAGCTTTCACAACTAGAAAACAAAAGAAACAGGATTTGAATGAAGTGATCAGACTCCCAAACCCAAATGACTGATGGTTGGTATCTAATTGCATTATGTCACCATAATGCCCATACCTAGTTTGGGCTAAAATTCAAACAGAAAAGCAATTCAGGGTATTTGGAACCAGTTTGAGAACCCAATATACCATTTCCTAGTTTTCTGACCCTCTATACTCTTCTTTGTATATGGGAGATAATAATAGTAGTTACTTTTCAGAGTTGTTCAGGAAGACAAATGATGTGATGCATACCCAGTGCTTCACACCTTGCCAGGCATGTGGGATGTACTCTGCCACCAGTTTACTGGCTTCCTGCCTTTCCTCCTCCTTTTCATCAGGCCCCTTCCCTGGATTGACAGGAGGATGGATAATGGCATAAGAGAATGCAGCTTCCAATGCCTGTTGTTTCCAGAAAGTATCTGGCTAATTTATTTCAAAAGGTTTTGCTTCTATGAAGTTTAATAGAGTTGATGAGTATTAAAGGAATCATTTAATCTTCATTTGAATGTGAGCAGTAAATGTGTTTTGGAGATTATATTCATTCCCCAGTGACTCTAAGTACTTTCCTATTCCAAAGCTGATTTTCATCCATCAGAGCAAAAGGTTTTCAGCTCTGTGGAGCTGCCTGAATGAAATGCAGTGTCACAGGGGGGGTGACAGAGTTTTCCCCTGGGTATAAGGACACACCCATTGTGTGCAGACATTTGGTTCCTTCCTGATCCATCTATTGCTGTTCTAGGCTGTTCCTGAACATGTATGAGGGTTCATGTCTCTATAAAACAGATCTCAGAAGGACAGGGCTTGGCTACTGGGCCTCTCTCTCCTCTTACAACTTTCTGGCTCTTCTACTTTGTTGCCTCTAATGTAAGGGCTGCCCATCCACTAAAAGTAGAGCTGCTCACAACTGTCAGGGGAGGCATTTTACCAAATGAATTTTAATAGCTTTGAATCAAGTTCGATTCATGAAGAAGGAAAGACAGGAAAACTTACTTGGCATCAAGTATGCAATACTACATTTTTACATCCTGTAAGCACTTGGGATGTGCATGTTGTTTCAAGGGCATGAAGAATTCCTGTTCTCCTACCAGGAGCAATTCAGTCTTTTGCTAGACCCAGCATTATCTGAGGAAGAACTTGAAGGTTGGGTTTCTTCTCTGTACTACGGAAACATTCTTAAATTGGACAGTGGGTTTGATGGTGTGGTATGAAGGGCAGTTGACCAAGAAAGATGGCAGTCCAGGGCTTCCAATGGGTCTTGTGCCTTCTCACATTGGTTCTCATCCTCACAAGCACCTTCTATAATGCATCCCTAGGCATGCATTGAGACTTGTCAAATGGGAATATGTAGCCAGAGAGGTGAACAAAATCAAAATCGAATCCAAGTTGGATTGGAACCAAAACCTTTCTGTGGTCAAAGTCTGTGCTCTTTTTCCTGACATCATACCACCTGTTGGGCAACCTAAAGTGTAGGGTCATGCCCGATACTCATGTGGCCTTGACCAAGTCACTTACTCTGTTGAACAACCAGCTCCATCTGCAAAATGAAAATACATAATAGGATTGTCATAAAGAGCAAATGAAAGAATACATGTTTAAATGCTTTAAAAGAAGTTAAATGCTATTCAAATATAATGCATGGCATGTGTAAATGATGGTACTGATGATAGCAATGTTGGTAATCATTGTATTACCAGAGACATCTCATAGTAGAACACTTCTAGTAGGGACCCTCAGAAGCCTAAGGATCTTTATGGAAAAGACCCTGGGTGTGGTATTTGGAAAGTTGCTGCTGATCAAGTAGAAAGATGAAGCCAGATGCCAGCAATTTGAAGCAGCATGGGCTAGGAGGAAAGCTATGCATGTTTGAGTGTTCTGAACTCCAACCAAGAAGAAAGAAATAGGGCAGTAGCTGGAAGGTCAGCAGGGTGAGAGGTCAGCAAGGCAGCAAAGGAGAGGGCAAGGGAGAATTCAGATCAGACTGCAATCCCAAGCAGCAGTGAGATCTGAATGTTTGTGTGAGCTGTCAGTTTTAGGACATACTTTTAAACAATGAGCAAGTAGCCTTATGCCAAATCATCTGGGCCTGTTCTGGGACAGGCCTCCAGCTTCAAGAGTACATGGAGGTGGAGCCTTAAAATATTTATGGATTTCAGATGCATGGTCCCTGGAGCTCCAGGGAGCAAAAGCACATTCTGGATGCATAAAGGTTGAGTGTCAGTATGTGATACACAACAGAAGGCCCTGGTTAAGACATCCAAGTTGAGGCTGGGTTGCTACAGATGGAGGCAAGGAGTCTGGGAGCCTCAGGACAAGCAGGTTATGGGGTGAGCAAGCTTGGAGGTGACTCTTCATGTTGATTGTTATATAAATCACACAGAGACATCCTGACTTCAGGGCTTTATTTAAGGTGTCCATGTTAACATTCTCTTATGGCAGTATGAATATAACTGTCTAGTGACTCTTTTCCTCTTTGTAAAAGTTGAACTCCTGGGGATGAGAGAAATAGGTTACCCTTGTTCTCAAAGGTGCTAGGACTAATTCTAGCACTTCATTGGTTTTTGTCACGTGAGAGGCAGCTTGTTCCAAGTGTCTGGGGTGGCAGCAATACCTTTGGCTCCAGACAATGGTCTCAAGTCTTTAGGCAGAGGAAGTTTACAAAGGAGTGTCTGTAAGAAAGTATAAAAGGCCACAGTCTGCAGAAGGTGAAGTAAAGAAGGGGAACTTTTGTCCTTTCTGAACCACCTGGGACTTCTCAGGTGTGACTTTCATCTGCCCTGCTCTGACTCTGCTAAGGCATCCCTTCTCTACACACATTATCACTCCTCCTTCCACACCAGCCTTTCACAGCTGGAAAGTAGCAGGGGCCTTGTACAGGCTCTGAGAGGAATGACCACAGAACAGAAATGAGACATTTGCCATGCAAGTAAACTTCAGTTGCTGATAGATAAAAAGAGAAGAAGGAAGGGCACTGGGGTGGTCAGTTCTCTGACAGTGAGGTTTCTCCTCAGGTCAGAAAGGGGAGAGTACCCCAGGCAGCTCTTCCAAGTGAGGAGAAAGGGTAGGATAGATCCTTGAAAGTGCCTATATACTTAAGCTATTTGAAGGTCTTAAAGGCAGTACTCTGTGCAAAGAGGAAGAGAGGCCCCAAAGAAACAAATGATATTGTGCCATCTCAAAACTGAAAATATTTTCCTGCAATCATAGGAGATATTTGATACAATGGTGATCTCATTGAGCTCTGAAGAGTTAGAGTTCAGTGTGTTTGGTCAGCTTGGAGAATGGAGAACAGAAACTCTGGTTCTCACTGTCTGGAATCCAGGCCATATTTCCATTGCTCCTGTGTGTCTGCTCTATTTTGTGGGGTTCTTTTAAGTATATATGTAGAAAACTACACAGCAGCCATGATTTTAATATGTAATTATCTTACTAGTTGAATTCATACAATGGCAGTGACTTTGAGAAACTCTTGACAATGTTCTGCTACTCCAGTTCACAGTCTGTGCATGTTTCTTCCTCACAGGCTCTGGAAGTTCTGCTCCTACAGTATGTAACATGGATCATCCTTCCAGTGAATCCCTCTCCATGCCAGAGTTGATTTCTGGTGCTTCTTGTTGAAGAACCCTAACTGATATTCCCATTTGTGTTACATTCATTCATTGAATCACCATGTGTTTAGCACCACTATCCGCCTAACACAATATCATTGCAGAAAAATCATAGCCCCTACCATCAAGGGTCTCTGAATCTAATGGAGGGAAAAGATACAATCAAGATGAAGGGCTACAATGGCGCTATTAGGTGGACTCTAGGGAAGAGAGGAAGTCCAAGAAGTGTAGGCTTGGTGGAATCAAGGAAGGTTTCCAGAGGAGAGGACATCTGAATGAAATTTTGGTGGATGGGAAAAGGCAGCCCTAATAGAGAGAAGCGAAATGTTGCATTCCTTTTAAGCAGGAAAACATTGTGCAAATGCCCAAAGGTGTACAGAAGTAGGACATTTTTGTGGTATTGCTATGTAATTAGCTGGGACATCAAACAGGCATGGGAATGCAGCAGGAGGGGTAGCTTAAAGAGGTTGGCAGGAAGACAGACCTAGACATGTATAGCAGTCCACCCTACACCTTTTCCATGGTTTTGCTTACCAGTTTCATTTACCTGCAGTCAACCATGGTCTGAAAATATTCAATACTAAATTCCAGAAATAAAAAATCATAAGTTTTAATTGTGCACTGTTCTGACTAACCATGATGAATTCTTGCGCAGTCCTGCTGTGTACCATCTAGGATGTGAATCATCGCTTTACCTAATGCATCCACTCTGTGTATGTTACTAACCCATAGTCACTTTAGTTATCAGATTGACAATCTTGTTATCACAGTGCTTGTGTAGTAAGTAATTTTTACCTAATACATAATTTTTTAATTTCATGGTTAGTCACTATTGTTGATCTCTTACTGTGCCTAACTTACAGTTAAATTTTATCATAGGTATGTATGCATAGGAAAAAACATAGTAGATTCAGTACTACCTACAATCTTAGGCCTCCTTTGGGTGGAAAGGAGAACTAGTGTACAGGTGATTATCTAAAGAATATTCTCACAGAAGAGTCACTGAAATATTTTAAACAGGAAAGCTTTGTTCATTTGCATTTTGAAAGTTCACTGTGGCCTCAACTGGAGAGTGATTTGGGGACACTGTGGTGGAGAAAGGGGAACCAGTCCATCCAGGATGCAAGGATTGGGCTGTGAACCAAGTCACTTGTCATGAGGATAAAGGAACTCGGGGTCAGATCAAGGAGAGGAGTATTTAGAAGAAAGACTTTTAAAAATGTAATTATCTAGATATAGAGATGAAAACAAAGAAAAATCCAGAAGATGAAGTCACATTGTGATCTCTCTCACCTTCTCCATTTAATCTGATCAAATCATTTTTCTGTTTAAAATCTTTCCATGATGTAGCTTTTAGGAAAAAGTTCAAACTTGTAAGTTAATCAAATAAAACTTTTTCTATTTTGGTCCCTGGCAACTTTTGTGTTAGCAGGAGCAGGGTCAAAGTTTGTTTGCTTGTTTCCCCATACTTTCCTCTGAAAATGTTTCAACTTGAAGAAAAAGCAAACGAATAGTTCAATATATAACTCTACATGATTCTCCTGTGTTCTGCCAGTTGTTACCCTTTCCTGCACTGGCTTAATTTCTGTCTTTCTTTCCCAATCTCTCTCATTCTTATTTTCAATGTACAAAAATTCACACACATTTTAACTAGACCATATGTAAGTTGCTGATCTCATAACATCTCATCTCTATATATATCAATGTGTATCTTCTAAGAGTAAGGATGTTCTCCTCCAAAACTCAATACCCAGGACATATAACATTGATCTAATAATATTATTGAAGCCATTGTCTGCACTTAAATTTCCCCAAATATGTGCTAAATAGCTTTTTAAAAATACAGAAACCAAGGATCATGAATTTTTTGTGGCAGTCCTATCTCTTTAGTCTCCTTTAATTTGCAACAGTCCCCTCTGCTTTTTTTCTTTCATGACATGACCTTTCTTAAAAAAATTAACAATTTTGTTTTCATTAGCTATACATGACAGTAGAATGTATTTTGACACATTGTACAAAATGGAGCACAACTTCTCTTTCCTCTGGCTCTACATGGTGCAGAGTCACATGGGTAGTGTAGTCATACATATATATAGGGTAATAATGTCCATCTCATTCCACCATCCTTCCCACCCTCTCACCCCCACCCCTCCCCTCACTCTCCTCTGCCCAATCCAAAATTCCATCATTCTTCCCCATATGGATCAGCATCTGTTTATCAGAGAAAATATTCAGCCTTTGGTTTTGGGGGTTTGGCTTATTTCACTTAGCATGATATTCTCCAGCTCCATCCATTTACCTGCAAATGCCATAGTTTGATTCTTCTTTAAGGCTGAGTAATATTCCATTGTGTATATGTGCCACATTTTTTCTATTCATTCATCTGTTGAAGGACATCTAGATTGGTTCCATAGTTTAGCTATTGTAAATTGAGCTGCTCTAAATTTTGATGTGGCTGCTTCACTGTAGTATGCTGATTTTAAGTCCTTTGAGTATAAATTGAGGAGTGGGATAGCTGGGTCAAATGGTGATTCCATTCCAAGTTTTCTGAGGAATCTCCATACAGCTTTCCAGAGTGGTTGCACTGATTTGCAGCTCCACCAGCAATGTATGAGTGAATCTTTCTCCCCACATCCTCGCCAACAGTTATTGTTGCTTGTATTCTTGATAAACCCCATTCTGACTGGAGTGAGATAAAATCTTAGAGTAGTTGTGATTTGTAGTTCTCTAATTGCTGGAGATGTTGAGCATTTTTTCAGAGGCTTGCTGAAGAAAAAGTAGGCCCAAATCTTCATCATATTGGCTTAGGACCTGACTTCCTTAACAAGACTCCTGAAGCACAAGAAGTAGAATCAAGAATCAATGAATGGGATGGATTCCAACTAAACAGTTTCTTCTCAGCAAAGGAAACAATCAAAAACGTGAAGAAAGACCCTACAGAATGGGATAAAATCTTTACCACATATTCTTCAGATAGAGCACCAATTTCCAGGATATATAAAGAACTCAAAAAATTTAGCACCAAAAAAACAAATAACCCAGTCAATGAATGGGCTAAGGAGCTGAACAGACATTTCACAGAAGAAGAAATACAATTGATCATCATGACCTTTTTAGAGTCCAGGGCCGTTGCCTTGTAGAATGAGCTACGATGTGAGGATTGCTGATTAGATTTAGGTTGCACATTTTGGGTGAGAATTCTGCATAAGTGCTGATGTGTTGCATTGGGAGATACATAACAGCTGTTTGTTTTATAATTGCCCTATTATTAATGATGCTGTTCCATCTCTCCACTATAAAGGCAACTTCCCCCTTTGTAATTAATCAGTAACTGGGGGTGGTACTGTGTAAGTGGGTAAAATGTCTTGTTCCAAAAAACATTTCACTCAGTACCATCTATGAGTGAGTTTTGCCTGAATCAATTATCCTACTGTTGGTTGTCAAATGTTGATTTTTATAAATCTGTCATTTCCTTTTTATTTATTAACTGGTATATATCTGTAAAGAAGAAATTTTCTATTGTGCTTCCCACCCTCTTCAAAAATTTTTTAAAAATATAACTGTAGACTCCTGGATTTTTTCTATATGTACATACAGCATGTTATAATGAGCTACTGTCATCATTTTATTTTATTTTTGGTACTGAGGATTGAACCCAGGGGCGCTTAACCACTGAGCCACATCCCCAGCCCCATTTTGTATTTTACTTCTTTTATTTCCTTTTTTTTTAGTTCTTTTTTTTTTTAAATTATTTATTTATTTTTGGTTCAATGTACACAAATGGAGTACACAGGGTCTCACTAAGTTGCTTGGTGCCTTGCTAAGTTGCTGAGGCTGGCTTTGAACTCACAATCCTCCTGCCTCAGCCTCCTGAGCCACTGTAATTACAGGTGTGAAGGAACCTAACTTGAAGCTGTGGATTTAAAGGGATCATCTGGGAAGTGTTTGTAGAATAAGAAGAACAAAGAATCTAGAATAGAAGCATGGGAAAGCTGTGATCTGGACTTCTTCTGGAGTAGAAGAAAGGAGACTAGGGTAAATCTAGCTAAGAAGCAGGAGGAAAACCTAGGAGAGTGATATCCCCAAAGCAAAGAGAATGATGGAAGTGCCAGCAGTTTTGTATAGCAGAAAGAGGCTAAGGTAGAGAGACCAGAAGTGTGTCCACCAAATATGGCAATGCAGAGGCTGCCATATTGCTGTCTGATTGCAGTGGCCTGTGAAACAAATGTTAGGAGGTATTTAGAAAGTGAAGACAGTTCAAGAACTGTGGCTGCAAAGGGAAGGAGAGAGATCCAATGGACCCTGGAAGAGTGTGTGGAACTAGCTACCTTGATAGTCACTTTAGCTGTTGTGGCACATACAACTCCCAGCTGTGAAATGGGAGTGATGACAATATATGGTGTGAGCTTTTGAGAGATCTGTGAAGTAAGTCTAAGTCTTAGAAAGGAACTGCAGATGTCTGCCTTGACATGGCTATAGGGTGAGAGTAGCCCAAGTATATTCTGGGACCTGGATTTCAACAGCACAGAGCCAGCAATGGAGTATGTACTCAATCTGTATTTGCTAAATAACAGTGACCTTCAACTCTTCACAGTGGCTGAGCCCAGCCTGAAGTGCTCCAAAGTTATCCCTTACATGACCTAAACTGGCCTGGAGCAAAACTGGGACAGCCTCTGTTCTGTCTTAGCCCAGCCTGTCTTCCACTTGGGGTCCTTTCCTGTCCTATTGAAGTGACATCTTGTTCTGGAGCACACAGTCTTATTCTGTGCCCCTCTTGGTCCAGTTCATGACTCCTCTTCTGAACAGAGCTGCCATTTTGAACTCTCTTTGTACATGTGCTCGCACAGCATTTCGCTCTTGGGAGTCTTGTTCCCTGCTATATGTTACTAGGAAAATAACCTGTGCTTTAAGGCGACCTTGAAATGTGTTTGTGGGAAATGCACTTTAGCCCTGCCTCAGATGAGAAGTCACAGAAAGAGCCCAGGTGTGCAGGTCAGGGAGGCTTCCATTCTTCTCTGGTTCTACTTCCTCCATGGAGGACCTTGGGCAAGAACTCAAGCCCACCAGGCTCAGTTTCCTCACCCTTAAAATGGGGAAATTGATGATAATATCCAATCTACAGGTCATTATGAGAATTAAATGAAGTAATCCTGAGAAAGTTCTCAGCATGTCATAGTAAATTTGTTCATAAATTCATTCATTCACTAAACACACAGTGAGTATATACTTTGAGCCAGACATTTTGCAGGCATCAGGGATATGGCAGAGGGAAGGCCAAAATAGATCAACTCTTGCTCTCATGAAGTTTGCATTCCAGTGAAGGGAGAGGGAAAACAAGCAAATAAATGTATAATACAGTGTCAGATAATAATAAGCTCTAAGAAGAAAATTAAAGAGAGGTAGAGCGGAGGGAATGGGTGGGAGGGTGAATTGTGATAGGTGCTGGGAAGAGCTCCCTGAGGAAGTGACCATAATTAGAGACCTAAATGAAGTGAGAGGCCTTATGGTACATGAGGATGTGAACTTGACCATCCCAGGCAGGGGGAACAGCAAATGTGAGAAACTTCACACAGGAGCATGCTGGGACACCATGAATGTATGTGTTTGGGGGTGGGAAGTAAAAGGAGATGAGATCAGACAAGTTAGCAGAATGCAGATAATTTGAGTCTTGCTGGCTACTGGAAGAATTTCTAGTTGGCTTTTTTTCTAAAGATGTTAGAAATCATTGGAGAGTGAAAACAGAGAGATGATTTGTTAAATGATCCCTCTAGTTACTGTGTTGGGGATGGATTGTCATGTGGGCAAGAATGGAGCAGGGAGATCAGTTAGGATTCTCCCCCGTGCATCTAGGTAGGAGATGCTGGTAGCTTAAACCAGGACAGAAATGGTAGACATGGTTAGAAGTGGTTGGATTCAGGATATGTTTATTCAAGTTAGATGTTGACAATATTTGCTAATCCATCGTGAGAGTAAAGGGAAAGAGTGAATCAAGGATAATGCCATGGATTTATTAGGTCTGAGTAACTAGGCAAATGGTATTTGGTATGGTTTGCATTTTTCCCTCAAAGTTTATGTGTTGGAACCAATCCCCAATACAACAGTGTTGAGAGGTGAGCCCTTATAAGAGATAATTAGATCACGAGGGCACTGCCCTCATAAATGGATTAGTGTCATTGTCATGGGATGGAGTTAGTCAACCAACACAAGAGAGGGTTCCTGATAAAAGGTAGAGTTCAGTGATAGAGGAAAGAAGGAACTTAAGGCGAGGATCTCCCCCTTACCCCAAAATGTACTCTAAAGATATTCCTTCTATAAAGTTTTCTGCCCTCAAAGCTTGAGGGCATTGGGGCTTTTTGATATTTTTAATAAAGAGGCCTCTTCTCCACTCTTTAAAAAACAACATCAACAAAAACAACAAAAAATATCCTCTTGAACAAAAAGACCCTAAGAGTGGGACAGGGCATTTTTCTGGTGTAGCCTGTTCCTCCTCACTCCAACTGGAGTGGCTTTTGATGACGGGGGGAAGTCTGACCCTTTGATCCTTAGCTTCCTTCAGGGGTCAACTGACACATTGGTTCCTTTTCCTTGGAGTAATGCTTGCTCCCAGGTGGGACTCAGGTTCCAAATAACTGGAGAAGCATGAGGTCTGCATTGTCTCTTGAATGGGAGCAGAGTCAAAGCAAACTGCCCTCCCATCCAAAGCTTTCAAGGTGTGTTGCTGCAGGATGGCTTACCCTCTGTGCTCTGGTCAGGGTCTCTGTGACTAACTTGGTAAATCCAAAATGTCCTTACCTCTCTTCAGGGCTTTCTCCCTCTTCTACTCTTGTGGTATGCCACAGGCCATTGGCACTGCTCACATCATGGGTGTTATCCATTTCTCAGTCCATCTGACTTCCCAGCAGCATTTGGCACCAATGACCAATCACCATCTTGAAACTGAGTTTCCCCTTGGCATCTTTGACCTCCTACCTACCTTTCTTGCTGCTAGCAGGTGCCTTCCACTGTAAGCATTTCCTGTAAGTTGTTCCTTGGGGGGATTCTATTCTGGGTCCTTTTTCTTTCTCCTCCATTCCTGGGATTTTGACTCCTATCTATCTATATTCTGATGTGTCACCATCTCTACCTTCCAACCCAAATCCATCCTTTCAGAATGAGATACTACATTTCCCTGGAGTCTCAAGGCCTTCTCAAATACAGCATGTTAATAATGTGCTTATCCTCTGCATCTGGAAATCTGCTCCTGACCTTTGCCCCTGATAACAGGGAATTGCTACACCATCCTTTCAGTTCCCCAAGCCTGACCCTTGTGCACTGTCCTCACCTGACCTTGTGCACTCCCTCCTCCTCCTCCCCTCTTTATCAATCACTCACTTAGTTTGTTGAGTCTACCTACAAAATGTTGCCTAGATCCTTATACCTACTTTCAACCACATGTGCCCCATTCTCAAGTTTAATTCCTTTCTCATGCTCTTAGCCCCAGCTATACTGAGGTTCTCTTTTGCCTCCAGGTCTAAAACCAATTCATGGAGCTACTCTCTCCCTGTTACACTTGGATCTTTGTCTCAGGACCGTCTTCCCTCTTTGCTGGCTAACTCCTCTTATTTCAAGTCTCAGCTTTGATGGCAACTCCTCCAGGAAGCCTCCTCTGATCTCTCTGCTTATATCCCAAGACCGGAGTGAATACCCTGTTCTGGGCTCTCACTGTACCATTAGTACCTATTTATTTTTTGGCGGGGAGGATGGTCTGGCTTCAACTCCAGCCATATGTGTTCAGTCTTATTCACTGCAGTAGTCCCTGCACTCATCAGAGTGGCAAATAGGGACAAAAAATGAACAAGTCAAAGCAACTATTTCCCAGCCTACCTATAAACTGAGACTCTTCTGGGACTTGGATCAAGACAGGTTGAGAGGGCAACCTTTGGGGTAGGTCCAGCAGCAGTTCTCTCTGTGGGCTTTCTCTCCTTGTTTTGTCTGGCCTCAGCATATGTAAAGAAGAAGACCCAAGTAAGAACTCCAGGCACCTATAAGCTCCCTTCATTTGAGCAGCTGACACTAGCAGCCCAGTGGGCAATAACCACCATCCCCAATTACCAAGCATATTGTAAATGTACATACACTGATGCAAAATGGCCCTATTTGGCTCCATAATCTTTGGCCCATGGGTGAAGTAGAGAAATGGCACCTGTTTCCAAACCTTTTTTCTAAGGAACTAGAAACTCTTTTTTCTTATTCCCTGAGCCAGTAGATCACATAACCCTAATATGGCGTTTGTCACACTGGTTTCCAATTGTTTCTTTAGGGGAGCCTTTCAAAGGTCAGGACTAGATCGACCAGATTTTACTCATCTCTTGGGCCTCAGCTGTTTGCAGGAGCCTGGCACAGACAAGAGGACCACAAGAGTTTGCTGGATGAATAGCCCAGGTATGTTCTGTTTTGCCATTGTCTGTAAGTCAGGAGAGGTAGAATAAGATACTGCCAGGGCCCCTTTCTGATTCCAGGCACTCTGCCTGCCTCTCTCCGTATTCTACATAGGAGGATGCCATAGGCTCCTTTCAGTGGGTGCTTATGCCACTAAATATGTAATAACAGTTCATGATGCAATATATTCCTAGGTCAAGGTGTGGTGCAAGGGCAACCTTGCAACACCTAGCAACCAGGAAGCAATGCCAGAGTAGACAGGGTGGATGGTCCTGGACCAGGGCCAGAGCTTTAAGAGCTCATGCTTCAGGGAGTCTATCTGGGTGTTGCTGCCTCTGTGAATTTCGCAAACCTGTGTGAACTATCGGGAAAGGCACTCAAACCCTGGGCCCCCACCCTGTCTATGGCATTGGGCAGATGTAAAACAGGGCCCAAGGGATTGTCCTTTTGCTTTGCCAGAACATAAGTAGATAAGCAATGTGATTTCAGGAAGGAAACTGCCCTCAAACATGCCCCCGCCCACAGAGCCACAATTCCTTTGCCCACGGATGCAGCCCAAAGAAATGAGGCATCTTAGGTTGAGTTTCCTGGGAAGCACAATTTGAGTCAGAGACTGGCATGCATGAAGTTTATTAGGAGCACCCATGGGATTAAGACTGATTAGGGAGGGAGAGCAGCAGGACGGGGCAGAGAGCAGCTGAATTGCGATGCTCTTACAACAGACACCCCAGTGGACTCCTCGGGTGGCTCTAGAGCTGGAATGGCCTTGCAGAACTGTCCTGAACAAATGGGATGGATGTTGGTACTGCCCTCCACCCACTGGAAAGGAGTGTGACCTTGGGTAACAAAGCTCCTGTCAGCTGAGAGCAGATCTCAGAGAGGGACTCTGCAGCTGACAGTCCTGGGAACTGGCGGAAGGAGCACCTGGAAGAGGACGTCTGGATTTCCAAGCATCTGCCACAGGAGGCTAAAAATGCACACACACCTGTAAAAAGCAACGAGCTGATTTCAGTTTGGAGTAAATGACTGATGCCAGGGCCATTTTAGAGAAGGGTCATGGAAGTAGATTTGGGGTTGAGATGGACAGATGCAAGGTCAGAGAAGAAAAGAGGATGAGTGGAGGGACCAGGAAAGGGAACCTGGGTTCAGACTCTCTAGTGGCATTCCATGAGCCTGAGTCAACACCCAAGTGGCGCCTTCACTTCTGAGAGGCGTTGGGCAGAAGGCTATTTCAGCTCTTCCACTTGGCAAAGGAAAATTACCGATGCCAACTTCATCTGAGGGCTTCAATTCTCAGGGAGAAAAGGGCAAAACTGCAAGGAACACACAGATCAAAATGAGCTCTGTTTTCATTTGACATAACTTTCATCAGAATCTCAGAAGCTGGAAGCGGTTAAGTTCAACCCATTCATTTTACACACAAGGAAACTGACACAGGGAACGGAAGTGACTTGCTCAAGGTCACTCAGATTGTTACTGTGACAGTCAAAAATAAGCCCAAAGTTCTTGATCCCTGGTTCCGGGCTTATTCATAACATGGAACTTCTAAAATCTACCCCAGGCGACTCAAACTCAGGCAGACTCCAGATTTGTCTAAGGTGTCCCTGTGTGTAGGAAGCTCCTGTCCTTCGTGGAGCTCTGGCTGCTGCTCGCCAGTACTAGCACCAGCGCAAGGCCGGCCAGCCAGCCAGAGACCTCGGAGACATTTGCATTTGGGTGAAAGGGGCTGATAGTCTTGGACTCACAGCGGAAGGTTTTCTGGGGTGGAAATTAAAGTGGCAGCAGGAAGCAGAATGCGACCTAATTAGCAGTTTGGTCTCTGAGGCTGACCTCCTTTCGGGAAAGCTGGCACTCATAGGAGCGTAAAGCAGCTGTCGCCTCTTGCCTGCCTGGCCAGGTGGGCTCAGAGCAGTGCCAGGCCAGCCGTCACCCCATGCCAGATGCCCTCCTGGGAAGAAGTCTCCTGCCCCCCCCCCCCCGCCGCTTGCCCCTCCCAGCTCTCCATCTATGGCTCCAAGCGGGGCTGTGAAAACAAGCAGTACTCTCAGCACGAAACCCCTTAAAAAGGAGGCAAGAGAGAAGACAAAAGCCTTTCATATCTCTGGGGGGGGGGGTGCTGGGGAGGGGGAGGCTTGAGGACTTGAATGGAGCTCAGGAGGTGGGGGGAGGGGCGAGCAGAGGGTGGCACTGTGGGCAGTTGATACGTTCACCAACGTCTGGCACCTGTTGTCTGCTGTGACCACACGTGCAGGCGACCCCGGGAGCTGCAGCTAAACAGGCGAGGAGTGTAATTAATCCATTGTTTAGCATTATTGGAGCTCACTGCTGCGCGGATTCTTCCTGGCAGTTCTCCCAGGCGAATGAGGGAGGTTCGTCAGCCTGATGGGGGCGGTGGAGGCAGCAGCTCCCACTAGGAAATAATGTCTATCTGTTTGGCTCCTGCTAAGAAAGCCCGTGTTCTGCTTTGGTCCGCCTTGGTCCGCCTTGGTCCTCAGAGGCTGGCTGAGCTGCGAGCCAGTTTTTATTCCAGTGGAAGCTGCTAAGATCTCTGTCTAGGCTGATGCTGGGTCACTTATGTGGGGAGTGGGATGAAAGCCATTGGCCACATACCAGATGAGAAGCCAGGCAACCAGGAAGCAGCCCTGTCTAATGCAGAGACCAGCCCCTGTCCTCTGGGCAAACCATCCACACTCAGCTCACACTTCAACCAGCCTCTGAGGACAAGGGTGGACCGAGGAGGACCAAAGCAGAACATGGGCTTTCTTATTAACCACCAGGCTCTATTCTGAGCACCTGACGTATATTTTCCCATTCAATCTTCACAAAAACCCTATGAGACAGATGCTATGATTATCTGTATTTTATAGATGTGGTAAGGGAGGCACAGAGAGGCTAAGTAACTTACCTAAAGCAGCACAGCTAATACAGGAGGTCAAGGTGGAATTCCATGACAGAATCTGGTTCCAGAGCCTGTGTGCCCAATGGTTGGACTGTGCAACCTCTTCCTGGGGTGGCAGTCATCAGGTTATGCACCTAACACTCATGGAACACGAACTTTTTTTGATATCATGGTCCCCACAACCACTTGCCCAAGGGACATTTCCATTTCTACTATACATTCAGATTATGCAGTGGAGGGGTGCTGGGATTTGGATGTGGTTTTGCCCCTCCCAAATTGATGTTGAAATTTGGTTTCCAAAGTAATAGCAGTGTAAGGCGATGAAACCTTTGAAAGGTATTTGGATCATGGGGGCTCCCACCTCATGAAGGGATTGTCCCTTATTGCTATTCTTGAGGGACTAAATTACATCTCAAGAGAGTATGTGGATAGTTTTTTTGTTGTGTTTTATTTTGTTTTGTTTTGTTTTCTTTTTTGAACCCAGGGGCACTCAACCACTGAGCCACATCCCCAGCCCAATTTTGTATTTTACTTGGAGACATAGTCTCATATATTTCCTTAGCACCTCGCTTTTGCTGAGACTGGCTTTGAATTAGTGATCCTCCTTCCTCAGCCTCCTGAGCCACTAGGATTACAGGTGTGCACCACTGCGCCTGGCTGTAAGTGAATACTTATAAAAGTGAATTTGACTTTCTAGTGCTTCTTCTCTTGCCATGTGATCCCTTCTGTTTTTCCCTCATGAAATGAAGCAATCCAAGGTCATCCTTAGGTGTCAGGGCCATGATCTTGAACTTCCAAGCTCCTGAACTGTGGGTGAAAATAAACATCAGTTACCAGTCTGTGGTTTTATTACAGCAACACAAATTGAACTAAGACTTGCTGGCTCTTTTTGCAACTGGGACTTAGCATATCTTTTGTGGCCTAGTGTTTTTGAGAAATCCTGGGGATAGGTGCTTATTTCAACTCTGTGGGTCTCAAGCTTAGCTGGAAAGAGCAGACACCATTGGAAATACTAGCACTTCCTATTTCTCAAACTCTTGGGACACTCTGATTTCTGCTGTTGGGCCTTAATGGTTTGCATATGAGGTGTCCCCAAAGCTCTTCTTAATGCTGGAATATTCAGAAGAAAATGATTGGATTGTGAGAGCTGGAACCTAATCAGTCCATCCATCCTAGTTTGGATGGGCTGACTGGGTGGTAACTCTAGGCAGGTAGGGCATGGCTGGAGAAGGTGGGTCACTGGGGATGTGCCCTAGAAGGATGCATCTTCTTTGTGACCCCTCCCCCACCCTCTGCTTCCTGACCCCACTATGAGCTGAGCACCTTGCCTATGGGGGCCCTTCTGCCATAATGCTGCCTCATCTTGGGCTCAGAGTGATGGAGCCAGCCATACACAGATTGAGAACTTGGAAATCATGATCTCCAAATAAACTTTTCCTCCTCTAAGTTGTTCCTATTTGGGTATACCCAATAAGAATACCCAATAATTGCCACTGTCATGGCAATGCAAAACAGGCCCATCATTGGGGGTTTTTCACTGCCCCTCTCTAGTGGGGACAAGAGGACCCAGTTGGCAGCCTCTTCACTCTGTGCCAGTGCCTGCAATCAGGAAGACTAGAGAAGCCCTTGTGTGTGTGTGTTTGTGTGTATATATATATATATATATATATATATATATATATGTATTTCTTTTGGTAACAGGGACTGACCCAGAGGTGCTTCACCACTGAGCCACATCCCCAGCCCTTTTTAATTATTTATTTTGAGACAGGGTCTCACTAAGTTGCTGAGGCTGGCCTTGAACTTGTGATCCTCCTGCCTCAGTCTCCTGAGCCACTGGGATTACAGGCGTGTACATCTTGATTGCACAGCACTGGACTGACGCAGCCTTGCAGGGCTCTGTGATTCTCAGAGCAGACAAAGGCAGCCTGAAGGACTGGCTGAAGCTCACGCCTGAAGCAGCCTCAGCAGTGGCTGTTCCTTAATTGGATGCTTATTGAATTGCCAGAGCTGGAGATTGCTGGCTCCTTGCTTAACATCACACAGAAGCCTTCCTTGAGACAGTGGGGGAGGATTTTTGCTTCACTGGACCCTCAAGGACAGTGGACAGTGCTTCCCTGTCTCTCCCCAATTCCTGGGAACACATTCCTGGAACTTGACATTGTCAAAGAATAAAATGAGGATCACCCAAGCTTGTGTGTGTGTGTGTGTGTGTGTGTGTGTGTGTGTGTGTGTGTCTGCATGTGTTTGGCAGGTGAGGGAGCACAGGCTGGTGAGCAGTTATCTGAGGAGGCTGGTCAGGAGTTTTGAAGTGGTAGATCCCTTTGGTGGTTACACTAATTTACGATCAAAAAGTACTTTTCTGGACAGGCGCAGTGGCACACGCCTGTAATCCCAGTGACTTGGGAGGCTAAGGCAGGAGGATGGTGAGTTCCAAGCCAGCCTCAGCAACTTAGCAAGGTGCTAAGCAGCTTAGTGAGACACCATCTCTAAATAAAATACAAATTAGGGCTGGGAATGTGGCTCAGTGGTTGAGTGACCCTGAGTTCAGTCCCCAATAACCATCTACTCCCCTGCAAAAACTAGTTTTCTGGATTGGATGGGAGAGAGCAAGGCTGTGTAAACAGATGGTTAAAACAAGTCTAATTGTTCATTGGTTGGTAAGAAAAGATTCTTCGTAGGATCACAGAAGTAGACAAAGGGGAATGAAGGGAAGGGAAGAAAGATGGGATAGGGAAAGACAGCAGAATGACTCTGACCTAACTTTCTGTGTACATATGTGAATACATCA
Organism: Glaucomys volans; assembly: GCA_020662805.1. Lineage (NCBI taxonomy): Eukaryota > Metazoa > Chordata > Mammalia > Rodentia > Sciuridae > Glaucomys > Glaucomys volans. The sequence continues at coordinate 994,165 of JAJEJO010000138.1, forward strand.
CAGTGAATCTCACCATCATATATATCTACAAGACACTAATTAAAAGAAACTGTAAATAAATTGCAGAAAGATCAGTAGAGTAGAGGGAAGGTAACAGGGGGAGGGAGGAGTGGAGGTGAAGGGAAAGTGCTGAGAACTGAATTAGAATAAATTATATTTCATGCTTTCATAATTATGTCAAAATGATTCCTACTGTCATGGGTAACTAAAAAAAATTTCAATAAAAATAACAAAATATATAAAAAAGAGAAGTGTTTTCAGTTAGGTCCAGCGAGGGGCTGGCATCTTGGGTTCTCTGACCACACAGCATTCTGCTTTGATATTTCCTAAGTACGTGCCACACTGTAAGTGGACAATAGTCCTTTTACAACTTGTCTGGACTATAGATGTCATAGACATGGAAACACATGCACATCTGTTCCCTGAGGTCACTTTGCATCCTGTCTGGGCTGGATCAGCTGCCAGCAGCCCATCAGAAAGGACAGCTGCTCCTAATCTTTTAAGGCCTAGGTTGCTGATCCTTTCGTAGATGGCCATACCATAGCCAGCAAGGCGCCCAGGGGACAAAATTTAAGGAGGCACACACTTTGAGGGTTATGCAAGTCCAGAGTCAGCCTTCAAGAGTGAGCATTTCCTTAAATATTGACCTAATCTCGGCCTAGTCCCTGTTTCTCAAGCAGTAAAGGAGAGCGTTTGCAGACTATCGGCCTTACTATTGAACATTCTCTGCATGAACTCTGATTGCATTCTTTCTAGATACAGAATATTTTCGGTTGCTCTCATTTGCCCCATGCTAGAAATGGATAGGGTGTGTTTCCTGGGATCAAAAAAGGAGAGTGGGAGGAATGAGTCTCAGGTTATGTCAACTCTTGACAAGGATCTCCCTGGTCCAAGGCTTTTTACTCATATGGCCAGATCTCAGTGATATAAGCAGTCTGTCCCTTAGCAGAGCCGAACATGGGGTTCTCTCACGGTTCCCCGGCCACAGGCATTTTGTTTACACAGATATTCATTTGAAGTTTCAGCCCACATGCAAACGACTCATGTGAGACAGGATTCATTTTACCTGATGATTCTAAAATAGCATCAACGCGACCAGTGCAGGAGAATGGCATCCTGCTTCCAATTTCCTCACTGTGTCTCCTCCTATGATTTTCTAGAAAAGCATTGGAGTCCAATACCAGATATACTGATTTACAAATAAATATGGACCTCTGGGGGCCTGCATAGCAACCGAGTCATCCATGCCCTTGCTCTGAGTTAAATTGGGCTTCAGATATTCTGAGTAGATAAAACTTCTATTTTTAATAGCTTCACATGAAGGCAAGTTATAGGTAGCACAGCTCTGATTTGCAGGGCCCACCCCCTGTCCCAACATGTTCCAGACCAAGGCAGCCTCATGAGAGCATTGTCAGCTCTGGAAGACTCAGTCGTTTCTGTGTAAGTTCAATTGTCCCTGTTTGTTTACCTCATCTTATGGCTATTTTCAATTGTTTCTTCTCCTGTCCATCAAAAAACACAGGGACAAGCCAGCCACCAACTGCTCAGTAATAACCCCTCATGTGTGGGATCTGAGAGACACATGAGAAAGTGCAGGGTTAATGCGAGAGTCACATTGCAATTTATTCATTCAGGAACCTCAGGAAGTTTTGTTGTTGTCCGTTTTCTTTCCCTGAACATCAACTAAGCATAATGAAGTCAGTCCACGATGGGCTTCAAGCCCAAATTCACTTGCTTTGGGATTCGTCACTCAGGCTCCTATATTAAATTCACCTTGGGGTCTATGGTAAATTTTATGAAATGTTACTTTCCTCTTTACAGCTAGCATAAACATTTATTATACATCCTGTGATATATGTTTCCAGGAAGTAAGGAAATGCTGTTGTGGAAAGATATGATTCCCAACTGATTTGAAATATAGACGAATAGCATGTTTTAGAAAGGGGCCAGGACTTTAATGGAAAAAAAGTGGTTATCAGATTTTTTTTTCTTGTCTTTCTTAGCCTTCTCTTCTGGCATCAGTTAAAGGAACATTTCTCATCCCTTCTCCCCATGCACACAAAAGATGATACCTGATATGAAATGCTGTCAAATCCTGCTTCATTAAAGCCCACAAAAGCTAATGCACAGCTCCCCTCACACTGCCCTAAAATGGGAACAAAGAAGCAGAATAATGTCAAAATAGAACACAAAGGAAAAGAGTGTGTCCTCTGGGCCTGGCAGATGAAAGCTATCAGGAATCATCTGTGAATGTTGGGCCGGGCCAGTGTTTCCAGGACTCATTTCATAGATGATGGGGGATTGCCAGACTGGACAACTTGTGTAAACACAGCAAGAGTACAGTTAAGGGCCTTCTACAAGGACCTAAGCCATTCTCCTGTCCTCCATGTAGTCATAGGCAAAAAGAGGGACTCTGCCTGGACAGGGGCAGCTAAAGAATCAGGGAATACAGACTTCCCAGTTACATTCAGTGCAACAGAATGCTCTTTGAAGAGGGAAGTGTTCAAATTCATGGGTACATGAGATTGGTTTGGGGACCCTACAGGGTGCACCCAGGAGACAGACAATGTTGAGGAGTGTGATGGATTCTTAAAGACAGATAGCTGTTATGGTTTTGATGTGAGGAATCCCCCAAAACTCACGTGTGAGACAATGCAGGAATGTTTGGAGGAGAAATGACTGGATTACGAGAGCCTTAACACAATTAGTGAATTGATCCCTGAGTGGTAATGGAGGCAGGTGGGGTGTGGCTGGAGGAGGTGGGTCATTGAGGGCGTGGCTTTGGGGTGTATATTTTGTATCTGGAGAGTGGAGTCTTTCTCTCTGCTTTCTGATCATCAGGTGAGCTGCTTCCTTCCACCACCGCCTTCCGCCATGATGTTCAGCCTCACCTTGAGCCCGGAGAAATGGAATCTGCTGTCTATGAGTGAGACCTCTGAAACTGTGAGCCCCCCAAAACTTTTCCTCCTCTAAAATTGTTCTAGTTAATTTTTAGTTGCAGCATCAATAGCTGACTAAAACTATAGCTATAAAAAAAGCAAGTTCCAGAAAAAGTATGATCACTATTGGTACCATAAATAATGATGAGAACCAAATCACTTTGCTTTATGGCTTATTGACAGGGTTTAATAAGTCACAGATGGGGCAAATGTTTTTCACCAGATCTAAATGTGAATCTTTTGCCAACTGAGAACTGCTTAAGTGACAACAAAAGGAAATGGCAGAGCTAGGACTTGAAATCCACGATTACAGGATGTGATGATGTGACATTATCACCATTCCACAGTATTTGTTCACTTAGGTTCCTGGCATCTCTGTCACCCTCTTTCATTGTTCTATCATCCATACTTAAAGCCACTTGCTGGGATGTTGTCACTGGGCTCTGGGAGGAGAGAGACAGTGAAGGATGGACAGCCACTTTGATCAACTCTTTTTAGTTGGCAAGACAGGTGTGTCTTATTTGGGCTTACCCCAAAGCCAAACCTGAGACAAGCATTTGAGAACAGATGTTTTGTTTAGAAGATTCCAAAGAGCAGGAGTGAGAGGGGAAGGAGTAAGAGATGGGGATGGAGAGAAAATAAATATAAGGGCTGATTATCAGGACCCAGTTCATACTGGACTTCCTAAGAAATATATAAGGAATGCCAATAATCACTAGAAGCTGAAAGAGGCAAAGAATAATTCTCTCCTGGAGCTTCCAGAGGGATTCCAACCCAGCAGGCATATTAATTTCATACTTCTGGCCTCTAGAAATGTAAGAGGATGAATTTCTGTTGTTTTAAGACACCCAGTTTGTGGTACTTTGTAATCATAGCTGTAGGGAACTTATATACTAGATGTTTGTTAGTCTTTCAAATTTGGAGAACCATTCCCTTGGGGACAGTGGCATAAACTATTATCTATTTAAAATAATTATTATAGGCCAAGGAGTGGGATAGCTGGGTCAAATGGTGGTTCCATTCCAAGTTTTCTGAGGAATCTCCACACTGCTTTCCAGAGTGGCTGCAACCCCACCATCAATGTATGAGCATACCTTTTTACCCACATCCTCTCCAATACCTATTGTTGCTTCTATTCTTGATAATAGCCATTCTAATTGGAGTGAGACTGTGGAACCAACCTAGATGCCCTTCAATACATGAATGGATAAAGAAACTGTGGTAGTACATGCAATGGAATATTATTCAGCCATGAAGAAGAATAAAATTATGGCATTTGCAGGTAAATGGATGGAGGTGGAGAATATCATGCTAAATAAAATAACCCAATCCCCAAAAAACAAAGGCCAAATGATTTATCTGATAAGTGGATGATGAAACATAATGGGGGGTAGGAGGAAGGCAAGAATGGAGGAATGATGGATTGTATAGAGGAAAATGAGGGGTGGGATTGGGGTGGGGGGGTAAGAATAACAATAGAATGAGGCAAACATCATTACCCTATGTACATGTATGATTACACAAATGGTGTGACTCCACTTAATATACAAACAGTGAAATGATAGGTGTACCCAATTTGTGTATAATGAATCAAAATAATAACAAAATAAAAAAAGAAAATAATTATTATGTAATAATATCTTTAATGGAAGTGGGTGGGAGTGAAAATGGATTATACAATGAGATCACACAATAGGTAGAGAACCATATAATGATTAAAAGAACTGCCTGGGTTCAATTCCTGGCCAACTATTGCTCCACTGTAAATAGTTGTATATCTTGCTTAAGTTGTATAATTTCTCTGGGTCTCAGTTTCCCAACTGAATTGCAGGAATGGCAATAATGATATTTTGTATGGGTTTTTAGTCAGAGTTAAATGAGATAATATATTTTAAATGTTTAGAAAAAAATTAATTCGTGGTAGGCACTTATTAGAGACTATTTAGGAGGAACTTCCATGTAATAAGTTATTCTATATCATAATGTCTCTGATAGTGTGCTGCAGGTGGATTCTGATTGAGTCTGGCTGAAAAACTGGAGAGACAAATTTTGTTGATATCATGGAGAAGAAGAATCTTATGGAAAAGAATTCATGAAGTTGTTAATGAATCCCTGAGATTTTCCAAGGCTTGTGCTTGAATGAATGCAATCTCAAAATTCATATTAATGACATTGAGAAATTAATGAAGAGCTAGACCAATGTACAAGTGCAACATTGGCTATTGAGCTGTACTCAATTGTGTGGCAAAAGCATTGCAAACAGAACTAGCATTGAAACCACAACCTATAGAGGGATGGTCAGAATTTGCAGCCAGGTCAATTCCTGAGAAGGCAAACATACCAAAAATAAAAATAGAAACATGCTTAACACACTTCATATTTCATAGGATATGTGTAAGACCCAAAATTTAATAACATAATATTCAGTACATCTGGGATACAATGCCAAATTGCACAGCATACAAAGAACTATGATATAATGCTGAGAAAACACAGATGCTAAAATTGTCAGGCTAAGATTTCAAAACATATTTATTTATTTATTTATTTATTTATTTATTTATGGCAGTTCTGGGATTGAACCCAGGGCCTTGCACATGCTAGGTAAGCATTCTACTACTGGGCTATACCCCCAGCCCCTTAAAATAGATATTATAAAATTCTCAAAGAAATAAGGTGACCATTCTTGAAACAGCCATAAA
>JAJEJO010000138.1:999905-1067995 GCA_020662805.1 Glaucomys volans
GGGGGGGTAAGAATAATAACAGAATGTGTGACAGACATCGTTGCCCTGTGTACATGTATGAATGCATAGATGGTGTGACTCTACTTTGTGTACAACCAGTGAAACAATAGTGTTCGATGAATCAAAATTAAATAAATAAAAAAAGAAACAGAAAGTTGGAAGTCTCAACAACAACAGAATAGGATATCTATATCTATATCCATACATATAGAGAGATCCATATACAGATATAGAAAGATATGAGGAGTCCCCATAGAGAGCTCCTATGTTAATGCCCAAATGGTCAGAAGTGGAATGATTAGATTATGAGAGCTATAATATAACCACTGGATTAACTCATTTTATGGATTAAAAATTTTAAAGGACTACTGTATTGAGTGGTAACTGTAGGCAGGTGGGGCATGGCTAGAGAAAGTAGATCACTGCAGGTGTGCCCTTGAGAATTATATACCACATCCCTGGCTCCTTGTGTTCTCTTTATGCTTCCTGGTTGCCATGAACTGAGAGTTTTCCTCCACCACACCCTTCTACCACAATGTTCTGCCTCACTTCAGGCTCAGAGCAATGGAGTTGACTGACTATGCACTGAACCTCTGAAACCATGAGCCCAAAATAAATTTTTTCTTCTCCAAGTGGTTCTTATTAGGTTATTTTGATCATGGTAGTGGAAAGTTGACTAATATAATATACATAAGATATAATATACACATATATTTCAGTAGAAAATTTAAAATTTACAAAATAAACCTGAAATTTAAAAAAAAATTCACTGGATGAGCTTAATAACATAATGTATTAAGATAATCCATAATGTGGAAGAGAGGATCAACAGAAATTAACCAATCGGAATAACAGAAAAAATGATAGAAACTATGAACAAAACTCTCATGAACCTGTGGGACAATATTCAAAAGTCTGACAATTGTGACATCCAAGTCCAAAAAGAAGAGGAGAAAGAAGTCTAAGTTGAAGAGTATTTGAAGAAAGATTGCCTCTAAACTACTCTAATTTGGAAAAATATGTAAATTATTGTTTCAAGAAAATGAGCTAACTTCAATAAGATAAACCTAAAGAAATCCATAGCATAATAATCAGACTGAGAAAAACCAAAAGCAGAGAAAAACCCCCTCAAAAATCATGTCTTAAAAGTTGAAAAACATTGAAAGGGGTGGGGGTGAGAGAAGAATGGAGGAACTTTAGATTATGTAGAGGGAAATGAGAGGGGGATGGGAGGGGCTATGTAAAATGGTGAAACGAGACAGACATCATTACCCTATGAACATGTATGATTACATCAATGGTATGAATCTACATCATGCACAACCATAGAAATGAAAAGTTGTATTCCATTTGTGTACAATGAATCAAAGTGCAGTCTGTAAAAATAAAAAAAAAAAGTTGGAACACAATGCATCACTTATAGGGCAACAATGACTTCAATGACCGTGGATTTCTTCTAAAGAATTGTGAAGGCCAAAAGGAAGGGACACAATATTTTTCAGGCGCTGGGAAAAAGAATGGTTAACCCAGAATTCTATATACTCTTTAGAAACAAAAGTGAAATAATGACATTCTCCGATGAAGAAAATTTTCATTGCCAGAAAAACTGTTATAAAATAATTCCTAAAGAAATTTCTTTGAAAAGAAGGAAAAACCTACCAAAAGGAAGCATGGAACATGGAAGAAAGAGAATCAGGAATGCTAAGTGGCAAATGTTTATTTAGTACTAAAAATTATTTACTGAGTGAAGTTGTGTGTGGTGGTGTGTCAGCAACTCAGGAGGCTGAGGCAGCAGGATCTCTTGAGCTCAGGAACATGAGACCAGCTTGAGCAACATAGCAAGACCCCATCTCAGTTTAAAAAAATTGCTGAACAAAGAAAATTAACAATTTCTCTTTACTTGAGTGTTTTTAGAAATGTTTGAAAATTAATGAAACAATTGCAACATTTTCTGATGGTATATAGCATGTTATTAGATATAATATATAAGATAATTACGATATAAATGTGAGAAGATGAAGAACTCAATGTGGTAGTAACGTTGTTACATTCTGCTGTGGTAAAATATCAATTCTAAGTAGATTGGGCAAAGTTAAGTATGTATATCCTAATACCTGGAACATTCAATCAAAAGTTTATACAAAGAGATACAGTCAACAGAATAGATTACCTAAAATATAATCAAAACTAGACAAATAACCAAAAGAAGACAGGCTAAAAGAAATAGGAATGAAAAATAGAACAAACATAAAAAAACAAAATGGAATATATCATATTGATAATTACATTAAATAAAATTGACCCAAACATACCAATTAAAAGACAGAGATTGTCATAATGGATTTTCTAAAATGATCAAACTATACACTGTTAACAAGAAATTCATCTTAAATGTAATGATGGAGCAAGTTTAAAAATTATAGAAAAATATGCACACTAATCAAAAGAAAGATTAAGTGGATATACTAATATCAGACCAACTCACAGCAAAGCAAGTTACAGAGATCAAGGGAGAAATTACATAATGATGAAAGAACCAATTGTTGAAAAAAGCCAAAGGCTGAATGTTCTCTCTGATGTGTGGATGCTAACACACAAAAAGAAGGAGGGGTGGAATGAGGGAACAATAGAATTTCAGTGGACTAGACAAAGGGGAATGAAAGGAAGGGAGGGGAATGGAAATGGGAAAGAGTAGAATGAATGGGACATCACTTTCCTATGTTCACATATAAATACACGACCAGTGGGAGGGAGGCAAGAATGGAGGAAGGATGGATTGCATAGGGAAAAAAGGGGGGTGGGATTGGGGTGGAGGGGTAATAATAATAACAGAATGAGACAAACATCATTACCCTATGTACATGTATGATTCCACAAATGGTGTGACTCTACTTGTGTACAACCAGAGAAACAACAGCTGTACTCCACTTGTGTGCAATGAATCAAAATAAAAAAAGAAAACTTAAAAAAAAAATACATGACCAGTGAAACACCACATCACGTACAACCACAAGAATGGGACATTACACTCCATGCATGTATAATATGTCAAAATATATTCTACTATCATGTATATGTAAAAAGAACAAATAAGAAACAAAACAAAAGAAGAACCAGTTGTTGAGAAGACATAACACGAAAAGCATATGCAAATAATAATATAACAATAAATAACACAAATGAAGCAAAGACTGACTCACCTGAAAAAAATAGACAAAACCACAATTATAATCATGATCTCTAGCACTCCTGCTCAACCGTCAATAGACTAGGACACAGAAAATAAGCAAGAATATAGAACAAGTGAACTACCCCATCAACTAACTAGATCTAATTGTCAATTTTAAACTACTTCACCTAAAATCAGCAAAATCCATGTTATTTTCAAGTAAATATGTAATATTAACTAATGTAGACTGTATCCTAGGTCACAAAATGAATTTTAACAGATCTAAAAGATTTGAAATCACACAAAGTATGCTCTGTGCCCATAATGAGTTATACTATAACTCATTAACAGAAAGATAAAAGGAGAATTCTCAAAAACATTTGAAAAGTGAGCACACATTCCTAAACAATGTCTCAGACATAAAGCAAGTGCCAAGGAAAATTAGAAATGGTTTCAAGCAAAACATAAATGAAAACACAACATTTAAAGCCTGTGGGATATAGCTAAGGCAATGCTTCAAGAGGAATTTATTGCATTAAAAAGAAAAAGGTCTAAATTAATCATCTAAACTTACATCTTAAGAACCTACAAAAAGAATGAAATAAAGGGAACACAAGAAGAAACTAATAAAGACAAAAGTCAACAAAAGTGAGAGTAGAAAAACAATAGAGAAAAGTCAATAAAAGTAAATCTGTCCTTTGAAAGGTTTACAAAGTTAATAAACCTATACCAGAATTGACAAAGAAGTAAAAAAAAGAATTCAAATTACTAATATTAGGAATTAATGAAGGGATATCACTACAAATCCCATTGGCATTAAAAAATAATAAGGGAATACTATGAAGAATACTACCCACATGGATTTGAGAACTTAGAAGATACAGACCAATTCCTTGCAAACCACAAATTACCAAAATTCACCTAAGTTGAAACAAATAGCTTGTGTAACTCATAAACTATCAAATAAATTAAATTCATAGCTAAAAACCTTCCCCAAAAGAAAGCCTAGATGGTTTCACTAGAGGATTCTATCATACACAGGAAATAAAACTAATTTAATACAACATCTCCTAGGCTGTAGAAGATTATGGAACACATCTAAGTTCATTTTGTGAGGCTAACATTACTCCGATACCAAAACCAGAGAAAAGTAATACAAGAATAGAAAACTATTGCTATGGTTTATATATGACTTGTCCCTCAAATATTTATGTGTAGAAAGCTAGGTCCCCAATATAGCAGTTTTGAGAGGTGGTGGAACCTTTAAGAGGTGGGGGTTAGTCGGAAGTAATTAGGTCATGGGGGAATCACACTTAGGAGGGATTGATGCCTGTTTCATGAAAGTTGACTAGGTCTCAATGGGGACTGGATTTGTTACTATGAGAGTAGGTTGTTATAAAGTAAATCTACTCCAAGTGTTTAACTTCTTCCCTATGTGCCTCTTGCTACATTCTCAATGCTTTCACCAAGTGATGATGCCATCTATCCTATTATAAAGTGGCATAAGGCCTTCACCAGAGATGGCTGCTGGAACATATGTAATAGTTTTTGAATCACCTAGTCTTTAATGGCTGGTTTTCAAAAGGAGAAAAAGAAAAAAATGAAGGAAGAAAACGATGGTGTCTGGACTTTAAATCTCTTGGAAATCATTTCCACAAGGAGATGAGGCTTGGGGCTTGCAACAATGTGAAGGGGGTATGACAATGGCGACCACCCTCTTTGTCTGCACTTCCGTGATTTGGATCTGCCTTCAGTTATCAGAGCACAAACTCCCTATATTTGGAGTAAAGGGTCACTTTTGTCCACCCTGGATCCTACAAGATGTGGGAAGGCTGTTTCAGGGAAACATTTCCAGTGGGGAATGGGTGGCTGCTACTGTGCTAAGAGCTGACATTAGTCACAATTTACTGTCCAAGCCTTTCCCTGAAAGATGAAGGCCTTTAATAGATTTCAGAGTTCCAAAATAGTTACTTCAGACAGATGGTGCCAGTGCATTTGTTGTCTACTGGGCAAGGAAGATTCCTGGTGCTTCCTACTCTGTCATCTTTCCAGTATCCTCTTCCTTAGTTTTCTCTTCTATTTTATTTTTTAGATTCGCATATAGTAAACTTAAATTTTGTGGGGACACACATTTCTATGACTTTTGACAGATGTTTTGATTCATGTAACCATCACCAATATCCAAATCCAGAGCATTACTGTTACTCCAAAAATCTCCCTCATGAACTCCCTTTCCAGTCATGCCTTGCCCTCTCCTCTATCCCCTTGCAACCATTGATCTGCTTCCTATCACAACAGTTTTTTCTTTAAGAGAATGTCATATAAAATGGAATCATGTGGTATGTTACCCAAACACTTGATTTTTTTTCACTCAGCTTTTGAGAGTTGTACAACTTCTTTTATTTCTCATTAGCAAAATCCTTTTTGTCACTGAATAATATTACCTTGTTCAAAGGTGAAAAAAATTGTTTATGCATTGATCTTTTTAAGGGTATGTAGTTTCCAGGTTTGGTTCATTATGGTAGTTTCTCTAAAGACAAGTGTACAATTTTTATAAGATTTACACCTATGTATTCCATTTTCTGTAGAATTGCTAGAAATGGTATTATTTACATTTCAATTTCCTAATTTTCATTGAGGATTCATAGAATTTGTTTGGATTTTTGTTACATCCATATATTCTTCAACTCTCCTAAAGTCACATATTTCTTTAGGAATTTTGATTCTTTCAAGTTTTGTATATGAAGCATAATATTGTCTGCAAAGAGGGGAAGTTTTCTTTCTTCTTCATTTTTATGTCTTGCTTTATTGAACTTGCTAAGATTTCCACATTGGTGATGAGTAGGAGCAATAAGAGTGGACATCCTTGCTTATTTGCCAACCATACAGAAAAGCATTCAGTCTTTCTCCATTAAGGGTGTTATCTATAGGCTTTTTGTAAATGCCCTTTATGAGGCTAAGGAAATTTCCTTTAATTTCTAATCTGTGGAGAGGCCTTTTACCATGGATGAATTTTTAAATTTTGTCAAATGTTTTTTCTGTACCAGTTCATATGATCTAAAGATTTATTTTTTGAATATTTGATTGATTTTTGAATATTTAACAAGGCTTTTATTTCCAGGTTCAAACCCACTTAGTTGCAGTTCATTCTTTTTCATTATTATTGTTACTGAATTTGATTTTCTAATACTTTTTTTGAGGATATTTATGCCCTTTTGTCATGTTGCAATCTTAGTCCATTTTCTACTGCTGTAACAAATTGCCTGAGGCTGGTAAGTTTATAAAGAAAAAAAGGCTATTTTAGTTCACAGTTTTGAAGGCTATTTTAGTTCACAGCCACCCATTCCCCACTGGAAATGTTTCCCTGAAACAGCCTTCCCACATCTTGTAGGATCCAGGGTGGACAAAAGTGACCCTTTACTCCAAATATAGGGAGTTTGTGCTCTGATAACTGAAGGCAGATCCAAATCATGGAAGTGCAGACAAAGAGGGTGGCCGCCATTGTCATACCCCCTTCACATTGTTGCAAGCCCCAAGCCTCATCTCCTTGTGGAAATGATTTCCAAGAGATTTAAAGTCCAGACACCATCATTTTCTTCCTTCATTTTTTTCTTTTTCTCCTTTTGAAAACCAGCCATTAAAGACTAGGTGATTCAAAAACTATTACATATTCAGGAGACATTAGGAAAATGATTACATTTGCCCAGGGGAAGGTACAGGCTCAGAAAAGAACTGAGAACACCTGAAGTTTACAGGCTGATCCTTGGCACAGAGATGGCCTACAACAATAAACAAATCAAAAAAGAAAAAACAAGGACCAGCAAAACCTGGAGAAGGGGAATGATGTGATTTCCAGAGTTATCATATAATTAGATCCAAGTGTCCAATTTTCAATGAATAAACATCAGATACAAAGAAAGAGTAAAGTATGGACCGTTCAAAGAAAAACGAAAGCAACAAAAATGTTTCCTAGAAAAGACCAAATGGCACACTCCTAGACAAAGACTTTAAAACAACTATCATAAAGATGCTTAAAGAACACAAGGAAGGTGCGGAGAAAGTCAAGAAAATGATGTATGACCAAAATGGAAATATCAATAGAGAGAAAAACCTGAAAAGAATTTCTTGAGTTGAAAACTGGAATAGCAAAAGTAAAATTTTCACTAGAAGGATTCAAAAGTAGATTTTAGCCAGCAGAAGGAAGACTCATTGGAGTTGAAAATAAGATAATGGAAATTACTGAGTCTGAAGAACAGAAATGAGATTGAAGAAAAGTGACTAGACCCTAAGGGACCTGTAAGATGGCATCAAGTGGACTGACATACATACTGTAGGATTCCTGATAGGAGAAGAGAGAGAATTAGAGTGAATATTTGAGGGAATAATGGCTGAAACTTCCCAAATGTGATGAAAGACAAGGATATAAGCATGCAAGAAACCTAATGAACCCAGACACCCAGACCAAGATGCATTATAATCAAACTTTTGAAATACAAAGAATCTTGAAAGCAGCAGGACAAAAGTGATCCATCACATGTAAGTGATCCTCATGTAGACTATGAGCAGATTGCTCCTCAGAAAATTTGAGGACAGTAGTTTATGGACCAATAAATAGTGTCAAACTCCACAAACAAACAAACACACCTGTCAACCAAGAATACTATATCCAGCAAAACTGTCCTTCAAAAGTGAGGGCAAAAAGTGGTGTATATCATAAAATGGGAGGGAGATCAGTGGAGAGGAGGAGGTGATTGAAGGCCAAGGGAGAGTGACAGGAAAGGGGAGGAATAGTGGAATGAGTTTGACCAATTTATGCATGTCTGAGTGAACCATGGTAAATTCCACCTTTATGTACCAGTTTGTAAAAGCAGTAAATAAATGGGAAAAGGCCAGTAGAGCAGAGGATGGGGATGGGTGGGACAAGGGGAGGGAGGGAGGAGGTACTGGGAACTGAAATGAAGCCAATTATTTTCCATGCATGTAGGATTATATCAAAAGGAACCCTACTATTATGTATAACTCATAAATGCATTGGTTGAAAAGTTAGGGTGATGTGACCATGTCTACAACTGCTAAAGCATATTGTCCTTAGAAAAAGATCTCAGCCTTGCTGACAAAGGTCAAGCAAAGAGTTAAAATAGACTTTTTTCATTTTGAAATGATTTATCTCACACATTTATCACGGCAATGAAAATCTGACTAAAACATAAAGTGGATACTAAGAAAAAAGTGAAGGTAAAATTAAGGCAGTCCCAGGATTGGGGTTGTGGCTCAGTGGTAGAGCGCTTGCCTAGCATGTGTGAGGCACTGGGTTCGATCCTCTGCATCAATAAAAATAAATAAAATAAAGCTATTAACGAATTTTTTAAAAAGAGCAAAATGACAGAAATAATTCTCTATCAGTGATAACTTTATGTGTAAATAGATTAAACTTTCCAGTGAAGAGACAGAAATTAGCAGAATGAATTTTAAAATGATCCAGTTATACACTGTCTACAAAATATTTACTGGAAATCCAAAGATACAAATAAATTGAAAGCAAAAGAATGGAGGAAAATATTCCATGCAAATGATACTAAAAAGGGAGCAAGAGTGGCTATACTAGTGTCAAAAGAGAAAGACTTCCAATCAAATAACTTACCAAAACAAAGTCATATAGTAATAAAAGTTTCAATACAACAAGAATTGATAACAATTCTAGTTATTTATGCACCTAATAAAAGACCACAGAATTAAAGAGAGAAATAGATATTACTGTAATAATAGTTGGATCCTTCAATATCTTCTATTCAATAACAGATAAAACAAACACAGAGAAACTAAATCAGGAAATACAGAAATTAGCTGGGTATGGTGGCTCATGCCTGTAATCCCAGTGGCTTGGGAGGCTGAGGCAGGAAGATGGTGAGTTCAAAGCCAGCCTTAGCAATTTAGCGAGGCCCTAAGCAACTCAGCAAGACCCTGTCTCTAAATAAAATATTAAAAAGGGTTGAAGATGTGGCTCAGTGGTAAAGCTCCCCTGGGTTCAATCCCGGTACCAAGAAAAGAAAAAACAAAAAAGGAAATAGAGAACTTTAAGTGACACAATAAACCAAGTAGATGTAGCAGACATTACTGAACACTCTGCTCCATGACAACTTCATACCTATTCTTAAAAGCACATGGGACATTTTCCAAGATAGACCATATGCTAAGCTACAAATTAAGTCTCAATGGACTTAAAAAGATAGATAGCCCACAAGGCAGCTTCTCTGACTGCAATGGAATGAAGTTAGAAATCAATAGCAAAAGTAAAAGTGGAATATTCACAAATTTGTGGAATTATAATACTGAAAGTTATAGCCAGAACAAATAGGCAAGAAAAAGAAATAAAAGTAATCATAAAAGTGGAAAGGAAGAAGTGAAATTCTGTTTACAGATAAAATAATCTTATCTGTGGAGAATCCTAAAAGTTACTCAAAACCCTTTTAAGAAATAGTAAATGAATTCAGCATAGTAGAAGGATACAAAATCAACATGCAAAAATTGGCTGCATTTCTATGCTCTAATAATTAACAATCTGAAGAGGAGATTATGAAACACTGTTGGTGGGAATAGAAATGGTAGAACCACTGTAGAAAACAATATGGCAGCCCCTCAGTAAGTTAAAAAGAAAATCACCATCTAATCCAGCAATTCCACATTTGTGTATATACTTAAAGAACAGAAAGCCAGACCTCAGATTTACCTTTTTATACCCATGTTCATAGCATTCTTCACAATAGCTAAAACATGGAAGTGACCCAAGTGTTTATTGATAGATGAATGGTTAACACAAATGTGACATATGCATATAATGGAATATTATTTGGTGTTGAAAAGGAAGGAAATACTGCAATGTGTTATACCATGACTGAATCTAAGGACATTATGCAAAGTGAAATAAGCCATTCACAGTAAGACAAACAATGTATGATTTCACTTGTATGAGTGAAATTATGCACATTGGAAGTAGAATGGTAGTTTACAGGAGCTGAAAGGAGGAGGGAATTGGGGGTTATTGTTTAAAGGGGATAGAGTTTCAATTTTGCATGATAAAAAAGATATATGGAGATGGATGGTGGTAATGAATGCACAAAATCATAAACATATCTGAATACTCATGAACTGAACAGTTAAAAATGTCTAAGATGGCAAATTTAATGTGTATTTTACCACAATAAAAAACTGAAGAAAAATGAGAACAACATACTAATCACAACCGTGATATTGGCACCCCTTGGAGAGCATTCACTCTGTGCTAGGCAATGTTCTAAGTTCTCTCCATGTTATTAACTCACATGTTGAAAATAAGATCCAGTGATTTGCCCAATTCAATATTTCTCAAACTTCACCTGGGGATCTTGTTAAAATGCACATTCAAATGCAATAGGTATTGGATGGGTCCTGAAATTCTCCATGGGATGCTGATGCTTCTGGTTCATGTACCATACTTTGAGAAGCCAAGGTCTAATGTTCCACATCTAGTAAGTCAGGACCACGATTCACAATCTGATTGTTAGAGATGGAGGCCAGTGTTCTTTCTATTCCACTGTTGCTATCTCCAGAGATGTTTTCTCTCTCCTGCTGCAACTTGATAGAAGGCTACTCGGCACTTAATTACAGGCTGCCAGTTACAGAGTGCAGTGCTGTGCAGCAGCAAATAGAAAGTACCCTTTTCCCCAGTCAACTCTCTACTCTACTTGCAGCCCTGGCTATGAGTAGTTGTCTAACCCCCAGTAGATTTGACCATAGATACATATGCTTCAGGATTGAACTCTTAAAAATTATATGTGTTCAGGCTGATAAGCCAGCTATAAGCATCAGTATGGCTCACAGAGGAGAAAGGAGGGGGAAAGAAAGAAGTGAATAAGCATAGGAAAGAGAGTAAATGGACAATAGAAGAGGGTGGAGGCTGCAGTGGGGAAAGGTCCAAATTCCTTCCGTAGTCTGCTTGGGAATGATTGCCATAATAAGGGAATCACCAGTGTGCTGATAATGCTCCTGCATTGGGAGCAAACCATAGCTGTTCAGGTGGACTCCTGAATAGTGTCTCTGTTGAAGGAACCTGCAGATTATTTATTTGCATCACCAATCCCACATTTTGCAATCCTGGCTGTCTCAGCTAGCATGTTGACTGGCTGTCCAGACCTGGGACCATCTCTGATGATGATGGATTTCTAAGTTAGCTCTATTCTCTTCCTCCTTAGAGTGCTCCTAAATCAGCCTGCTGTAGGACTGTGTGAAACTTTCCTGCTCCCAGAATAACCAAAGGCTTAGGAAGAGGCTCCTGTCAGCAGGACATTGCAAGTTGGAGACAGGTATAGGGCTCCCTTATTCCTTCTGAGTTTCAGTTTAAAAGGATATGCTGGATCACACTGACATAGACATTTTTCTTTTCATTTTCATTTACCTTTTAAAATGAGGTATGGATTGCATCATACAATAAAATAAATGTGAAGTGTGCAGTTTGAATTGCTACATATGTATGTGTATAAACATACTCATGTTTATATATATATAGTATATATATGTATTATAATACCTTATTACATATATATGTATGCATATATATACATATACATATATATACAAAACCTACTATAGGCTTTTCAAACCATTAAACAATCAGTTCTATAGACATAATATGTTCAATGTTCACAGCACAGTACGTATAGTAATGGGAACCACCTTTGAAGCAATTAATCAAATTTCACTAGTTTTTGTTCCTGTCCCATCTCTGTTAAAGGGTTCCTCTATGATTGATTCATCAGGAGTGCTCTTTACGCACTTAATCTTTGTCTGTTTTCCATTACTATAATAAAATACCCAAGGTAATCAATTTATAAATGGAAAGGTTTATTTTGGCTCACAGCTTTGTAGGATTCAGTCTATGCATGGTTGGCTCCATTGCTTTGGGCCTCTGGTGAAGCAGCACATCATGGTGGGAAGTGTATGGCAAAGCTAAGTGTTTACATTGTGACTAGGACATGAAAGAGGAAGAGGAGGAAGAAAGGGCCCCACAGTGTCTTTTGAGTGCACATCCCCAGTGGCCTAAAACCTCCCACTAGGTCCCAGACCCTGAAGGTTCCCCTGTGTGCCAATAGTGCCAAGGTTTAGAGATCAAACCGATAATACATGGGCCTTTGGAGAGCATTTGAGATTTAAACTGTAGTCTTCTATTACTGCCTCGGCTAATCTATTTCCACATTATTGGTGTATAACAGATTTACTCAAAATTCTCCCTGGCATTCAACAGTAATATTTATTTTTTCACGTAAGTGGAGGGTTGCATAAGCATTGGTTGATCTAGGCTGGACACAGAGGATAATTCTGATAACTTGACAGGGATTCTTATGCTTTTTGAGCTGGGAATTCTAAAAACCTAAGCTGTGTTTAACTATAGTTGTAACTCAACTTTGTTTAATGTATGTCTCATCTTCTTTATGAAACCAATGGCTAGTCCAGTGATGTCTTTCTCATTGCAATGGCAAAATGATCAGGAAGGAGACTTGGAGATGGCACATCATCACTTCTGCATCATTCTATTGACCAAAGCAATCACATGGTTGAACCCATAATCAAGGAGAAGTACACTTATACCTCTTGATAGTAGAGAGAGCAGATCCAAGGAAAGAAGAAATACTGTGGTCGTTAATACCATATACTACTCTTGCTAAGAGACACTGCTCTCCTTCACTAATCAGGCACCAGGACCTTCCACCAGTTGACCCTGGCCACACCATGGCCAGATCCATTGTGGAGGTACCTGTCCCATGGCAAGGCTCAAGCTGTGGGGAAATAAGAGCAATTATTGCTCCCCTTTTTGTTATAATCTGAGAGCTAGATGTTTGTGACCTTCAGTCTTTTAGAAACCCTCCCAAATGGTTTTTATGTCTGGTCCTTCTCTCCCTAGGAACCTTTAGAGCCAGAATGGGAATGAATTTAACTCATATGTAGTAGACATGCTCAGAAATCAGTGTTCTCCAAGAATGTGGTCAAACTAGAGCCTTTTTCTTTTCTTCTCAGGAAGTCTTCAGGAAATCTCAGAAAAAGTTGAACCAAATTTCCTTGCTCCATTAACAGATCTTCAACCATTTCAGCACGACTCAGGCTTGAATTATTTATTTCTTATAATTGCCATTAATGACTTTTTGTTATAACAGCTTTTAGAAAGTTATATCACTTTTAGATCAACTTTTTATCATTCTTCTACCTTATTTTATTTTGGTATAATATTTTTCTCACACCAAAACACTAAATTCACTCTAATAAGTGATATTTTGACATTATAATTAAAAGCAATGACACATTCGCCAAATTAGTTGACATATCAGTTTTTAGTCAGAATATATCTTATGGCACAAATTAGTATTACATGCCATGTTGGGATGAACTCAAAATGTTTTGCCTTGCACATGGATCCTTAGAAAAAAGGATGAAAAAGTAATATCTTTTTCTTTAATTTTTCTGTTATCCTCAGATGCTACTTCTATGTTTCCAAATTACTTTTTTGCTTAGTCTTTCTTTTGTCCTACAGGTGTTTTTCTATGCTACAACTTTGTTTTTAATCCACTTTGAATGCAGTATAATCACGAGTCTCAATAGGTTGAAAATTTCATGAAAAAAACGAGATTGTAGCTTTCAAATAATGACTCCCTCACAATTCTCCTTCATCACTCATTACTACTATCAAATTTTCTTTTCTTCCTTTGTCACGGACACTAAATGTTCATGGCATGATATTTTGTGTATAAATTATATTTATTTACTTTCACTTATTTAATATTTGTACAAACTTGTTTTTATTGTCTGATTAAATATATACTATCTCTCTGTGGATCTTGCTTCTGTGTCTTAGGTTGAGATGGAATATGTAATCTTGCTTCAGCAAAACAAAGGGAACTTTTGGTTTTAGACAAAATGGAGTAAATATATTTCACCTTATTCTTAAAAACCCTGGAAAAACTACATGAAGCCAACATCAGAAGACACTAAAAATTAGATAAAAAAAGAGTGGTCTGCTCAATATCCTTTGAATTTGAGGAATGAACCTTTTGCCCTCCACATATCTTCTTATGGGTGCCATAGAAGATCGTGAGTCAGAAATACCAGAAAAAAATCAAGTAAAAAACCCACCAAAGCAAGATAAACCATTTCTATCCATACAAGGGACTGGGAAAGTGGAAATCTCACAGGATAAAATGCTTTTGGCAAGACAGGTGCAGCACATGAAATCCGCCCCCCAAAACATGTGTCCTCGCCAAACCACCTCTGTCTCCTGAAGGAGGGTATCAACAGAGCCTGCAGGTAAGCAGATCACTGACTACCAGTGCAACTCTCAGTCCAGTGATAAAAAGGTAGATTCCCCTCTCAGCAACAGAGTACCTCCAGAAGGTGTGTGTTAGCCAAGCCCTTAATTCCATCCTGCTCCAGTAATGAGACAGTGCGTCTTCTCCTCCTTGATCAGCGGACATCAGCAGAAGCCAAGTATGTGAATAGATCCTTGTCTAGCATCATGGAGTGGAAATAATGAGTAACGAGATGTAAATAAGAACCAGAGATAGAATATGCATATTTTCCAGGATAAAATTGAAAATTGCCCATCAAGAATTATGAAAAATTTCAATTAGAATGATAAAAGAGAATGAACAGATGCCAACATCAAGATGACACAGATGTTGAAATTATCTGACAGCAATTTTAATACAACTATATTGAAATGCTATGATGAATAATTACAAATATTTTGAAACAAATGAAAAAATGAAACATCTCAGCAGAGAAATGGAACACACAAAGGAGAAATTAATAGAAATTCTAGAGCTGAATGAATAATTGAAAAAATTTAAAAGGCTCACTGGAGGGGTTCAATGACAGAATAGAAATTACAGAAGAATGAATTAGTGAACTTTAAGCTAGAGCAATAGAAAATTCACAATCTGCACAATAGAAAAAACTGATTGAAAAAATAAACAAATCCTTAGGGACCTGTAGCACAATAATAAAAAGATCTAATAGTCATCTCATTAGAGCCTCAGAAGCAGAGAAGAAAGAGTGTAAGATTGAAAAAATATTCAAAGAAATAATGATTGAAAATATCCTGACTTTGGCAGAATATATAACTAAAGACAAAGAAATAATCTCAAAAGCAACTAGAGGGGAATGACTTAATATATACAGGTGAGAAACTATTCAAATGACAGCATATTTCTTATCAGAAATCATGGAGATAATAACAAAGTGATACAATATTGCTTATGTACTGAAGGTATTCTCTGCCCACAATTCTATATCCAGAGAAAGTAAGATTTAGGAATGAACATAAAATAAAGGCATTCTCAGACAGAAGAAAATCAAGAAAATTTGTTTCCAGTAAAATTTTTTGCCTTAAAAGAAAACCTGAAGAAAAATTTTCAAATAGAAAGAAGTGGTAGCAAAGGAAACTTGGAACATCAAGAATTAAGAAGTATTGAATGGATGAATATATAGGTAAACATACTGTACTATCCTTTCTGCCTGAGTTTTTGACACTATTGGATATTTGAAAGTAAAATGCCAAGATTGTTATACTATCTCAATATATGTGGAGGAAATATTTAAGAAAACTGAATTTTAAAAGAGAAAATAAAAAGAACAAAATGGAT
This sequence comes from Glaucomys volans, assembly GCA_020662805.1. NCBI lineage: Eukaryota > Metazoa > Chordata > Mammalia > Rodentia > Sciuridae > Glaucomys > Glaucomys volans. Next base: position 1,015,740 of record JAJEJO010000138.1, read on the forward strand.
AAGTTTCCTATATTTAATTTGAAATATCAGATCAAAATACTGATACTAATAAACTGTGATATGTTACATAGGTACACTGTAATCCCTTAAGTAATCATAAAAAACACTCTGTAAAGAGATAACACAAATCCCATAGAAAAAACAAAATACATTGCTAAAAAGTAGTACAAAAGAAGGCAGGAAAAGAGAAACAAACAAAAATGAAACAATTAGAAAATACATATTAGGGTATTAGACTTAAATCTTTTTACATGTTTGTCAGCAATTTTTTTAAATGCAAATGGTGTGAGTAAATCAAGTATATAGAAATGCAACTGACTTTTGTATGTTGATTTTGTATCTTACAACTTCGTTGAATTTATTAATTTGCTCTACCAGTTTTTAGGTTGAGGCATTAGGGTTTTCTACACATAAGATCGTGTCATCTGCAGACAGGACAGTTTGGTTTCTTCCCTTCTGACTTAGATGTCTTTTAATTCTTTTTCCTGCCTAATTGCTCTGACTAGGACTTCCATTACTATGTTGAATAGAAGTGTCTACAATAGGCACTCTTGCCTTGTTTCAGATCTTAGAGAAAAGTTATTCTTTTTGTTATTGAGCATGATGCTAGCTGTGGGCTTGCCATACACAGCCTACTTATGCTAATTAACATTCCTTCTTTATCTCATTTCTTGAGTTTTAATCACAAAACAATATTAAATTTGGACAAAAACTTTTACTGAATCTATTGAGATGATCATGTGATTCTTATCCTTGATTATGTTAATGTAGTACATTACATTTATAGATTTGCATAAGTAGAACCACCCTGATAACACAGGTGTAAATACCACTGGATCATACTGTATTATCCTTTTAATGTGTTTTTGAATTCAATTTGCTAGTTTTTTGTTGAGGGTTTTTTGCATCTATGTTCATCAGGCATATTGGCTTGTGAATTTCTTTTCTTACAGACTGGTTTAGGTATCATTCTACATCTTTTAATTGAACTGCTTAATCCATTTATACTTGAAGTAATTATTGATCAGAAAGCACTTAATATCACTATGATGCTAATTGTTTTGTTGTTTCTTGTAGTTATTTTTGGCCCTCTTGCTACCTTTCCTTCTATTTTGTTGATTTTTGTGGGGACATGATTGATTCCTTTATTAATTTTTGTGCATCTTCTATTGGAATTTTGTGGTTACCATGATGATTACATAAAATGTTATATAGTTATACTAATCTATTTTAAACTGATAACAATTTAATTTCAACCACACACAAAACTCTCCTTTTCATCTCCCCTTCCCTATTTTGTGTCATCAATGTTACAAATTGTGTGTTCACATTTATGGTTATTTACTTATTCTTTTATCTTTTCAATTATATCCCTGAATTAAGCAATGCATACAACAAAATCACAGCACTAAAGGTTTCTGTGTTTGCATATTTACCTTTATTAGAGAGATTTATATTTTTATGTTTTTATGCTACTGTCTTGTGTCCTTTCATTACAACTTGAAGGACTTCCTTTAGGAAATTTGTAAATCAGGTCCACTGTCATCTTTTGTTTGTCTGGAAACTTCTTTTTTCTCTCCTTTATTGTTGAAGGAGGATGGAGGATTTTGTTGAAAATAATATTATTGGTTGGCATTGTACATCATCTCATTCACTTCTGGCCTACACCATTTCTTCTGAGAAACCCACTACTAATCTTCTGAGTGCTCCTTTGTACATGAAGAGTTGCTTTTCTCTTGCTGTTTTCTAGGTTCTTTGTTTTTGTCTTCGATTCCTGTAAGTTTGATTATTATGTGTCTTCTTATAGGGCCTCTTTGAATGCATTATATTGGAGTCCTTTGAACTTACTGAATGTGGACACACATTCATTTTCTCAGCTTTAGGCAAGTTTTGACTTTTCTATTTTCAAATAAGTTCTCTGCCTATTTCTCTCTTTCTCCTTCTGGGACTCCTATAATGCCTATATTGGTCTGCTTGATAGTGGCCTATAAGTCTGTTAGGATGTCTTACTTTTTTAAAGTCCTTTTCTTTTTGTTTCTTTGACTTGATAATTTTTAATGATCTGTCTTCAAGTTTGCTCCTCTGCTTGATCAAGTATGCTGTTCCCTTATAGTGTATTTCTTAATTCAATTGTTGTATTCTTTAGTTACATAATTTGTTTGCTTTTTAAAATGTTGTTTGTATCTCTTTGTTGGTGCTCTAATTTTATTCATGGATTGTTTTCTTGATTTCATTTGGCTGTCTACATTTTCTTATAGTGGACTAAGTTTCTTTAAGCAGATTCTTTTGAAATCTTTGTCAAATAATTCATAAATTTCTCTTTTTCTGATGCAATGGGTTTCTATGAGTTTATTTTATTCCTTTTATTGGGTCACATTTTCCCATTTCTTCATGTGCTTTGTTATTTTATGTTGTGATTTGTGCATTTAGGGGGAAAAAAACACCTCTCCTAGTCTTTATAGATTGTCTATGGGGAAAGACCTTTAACCATTAGCCCAGCTAGAGATTCGTTGGTCTCTGAAACCTTTTATGGGAATGCATGTAATTTTCCAGTGACAGAGGTTTGTCAGTTTCTTTATCAGAAGCTTGCAATCTCTTGTTCCCTTTTTTGTCTGTTTGTGATACTGCACGTTCTTTGGTGCTAAAATAAGATGCTGAGTTTATTTTATTCTCTATGGCTATGCTAGTTTCCCATCAGCACTCTGTATCAGGAAAGATAGAACTAGTCCCTTGGGCAACTCCATGAAAATCTGGAATGTCAACCATACATTCCACTCATCTTTCTGTCCATAAGGAGAAACCATGAGTTGGGTGCTTTCTGCTGATCACATGAAGCTGTACCAACATTGTGAGGTTACAATGTCTGATGCTGCAACAAGCTATTGAACTCTATTTTGTTCTCAGCAACCCCCAGGTATCCAAACTACTTCATTTCTCTGTCAATACTTTGAGGTGCACAAGATAGAGACAATTGCCTTGAACAAACCCCCAAAATGCTAGAGCATGTCACATAAGTTCCACTCTTCCCTTTCCCTCCCAAATGAGAAGCCATGGGTTGGACTTTTTCTCCAGATGGTGTTGAGATGTGCTGGCTTAGGGATAGCTGCTTAATGAAAGGAAACATATTTTCTTACCATTTCAGCACAGTCATTCTTGGCTTTGAGCTTGGCAGGAATACTGCCATTTCTAACTGGTTTCTACAGTCTCACAAAAGATTTGGGGATCATGTATTACTATTAAATTAGTGTGACGCTGGCGTAATGAAATCTGGGGCTTCATATTGTGACACATTGCTAATATCATTCTGAAACTAAAATCTTTATCTTATTTTCTTAAAGTTAACTCTTTCATATAAGTTCTAAGATCTAATTACAGGAGTGATCTCACTTTATAGTCCACAGGATTGGGGCAGGACATCTTAAGGTCTGTATTAGAGTTCTCCCTATCGCATTCCCCTAAAACTTAATGTCTAAGAAAAACAACCATTTTATTTGCTCATTATTTTGTGGGTCATCTGGTCAGTTCTCTATCTGAGCTGAATTAGTTGATGGTTTAGGATGGCCTCATCGACATGTCTCGAGCTTCAGCTGAAATGTCTGAGATGGCTAGATGGCTAGGTCACACTATCTTTCATTCTCTAAGAGACTACCTCAGTCTATTTCACATATTGGCAAAAGAGTACACAGTGGCAATATAAGGAAAACCCAATACACAGCACTTTTCAAGTTTCTAATAAAGTCATGTTTATTAATGTCCCATTGACCAAAGCAATTCACATGGCCAAGACCAAATTCAAGGGGTGGAGAAATGAACTCCATCTTTTGATGACAGGAGTTGTGAAGATTTCATGACCATTTTTTTTGCAAGCTACTGAAAAACCCTAACTAATGTAATGGCATATTTATGATCAACCATATTTCATTCCGTGAAATCTTCATACACTAAACTTGGGGTAGTCCCTTGAACTTTGTTTAAACAGGATTTGATTGCTATTAATCACTCCCACATAAATTATATAGCAGCAGAGTTTCTGACTTAAAATACCAATCTAATCACCTTGCTTTTCAACTTCTTTTTTGCTGGGGAAGACTTGGCCTCACAATTCATTGAAAATTGTAAGTAACATTTATATGTGTAAGGTTTTGTCATTTGATTTTATCACACTGATATTTCTTGCCATCTTTTTGACATTAAGACAAACACTTGAAACCACAACAACCAAAAGAAGACAGTAATAAGCAACTCTTTCTGTTTAGAAGAGACAAAATAGTTTCACTTCATTGCAGTGGTGGTGAAAAATAACTTAAAAAAGTAACTATTAAAGAAGACGATGTAGTGCTAGCCATGACACGGAAATTACAAAAAGCATTGAAAGCTCTTGGAGCAAAATGTTTCTCTACTCTCAGATGGTAAGGATGGGTTTATGGAAAGGTCTTTTGAGGCCAAAAACTATCTTAGGGGCACTAAGAACCTATAAACAATATTAACTGACACACCTAGATCCTGAACCGGGACTGAATAAAAGGCCTGTATGTTTAATGAATAAAGCATCATGAGACTGTGTGTACTCTGATATATACTTGTGTAAATAAATAATAATAGCTAATATTTGTTAAATAATTATGATTTTCTAGGCATTAATCTAAATGCTTTACCAAAATGAACTCATTTAATCTTTATAATACCTCTATGAGATAAAGTAGTGCTATTATAAAACAAGGAAATTGAGGCACAGAGAGTTAATTATTTGCCCCAAATTTACACAGGTAAAAAATAGCAGAGCAGGCATTTGAACACAGCAGTCTGGCTTGAAATTCTATTCTTGCAACCATTATGTCTTTAGATGTGTGTGTTTATAAATCTGGAAAGGCACATAAAAAAGTCAGGAATCATTCTAGGTGATGATATTACATATGATTTTATCTTTGTTTCTTTATTTATGTTCATTTTTCAATTTTTCCATAATGCACATTTCTACTTGTATAATATCATGAAATAATTTTAAAAATCATCTAACTGCCTCATCCCATACTCTGCCTCAACTCAAAGAAAAAAATTCTTCAAAATCTCAGGTCATGGAGTGATGTCATCAATAACTCACACTTTTTTCTTCATCTGCTCTACCAATCTCTGTGTGTTGGCATTTTGCCATCATATTTGTAGAACCACAACTGAAAGATGCGTGCCATGGCTCCAAGCATCACAAGTTCATTCCAGGACAGGAAGGAAGCAATGCTGGGGACCAACACACCAAATGTCTGTTATATTCAGTGACTTCCTTTTTATCAGAGCAGCCCTCTAAGAGACTCTTCATTTATGTTGTCAGTTCAAACTAGATCACATGTCCATTCCAGATGGAGACAGAAGGTTGAATGTGTGATTTCCAGTTCCTATAGTGGAAGGCAGCAAGGGAGAAGGGCTCAGGAATAACCATTGGGTCAGACAACATCAAGGAACCTGCTGCATACCTGACTAGTAGGAAATATATTCTCTTTCCTGCAGTGACTCAAAAAATGGCTCATAAAGAAAAGACAGTCAACATCTTGTAAAGGATTCAAGAGATCTAGATTCTAGTCCTATCTCTGGCACTAATTTGCTTTGAGACTGGAGAAATCACATACTTTCTTTCTGTGGGTCTCAGTTTATTTGACTATAAAAAGAGGTAATTGTACTAGTTGATCATAAAGGTACATCACATTGTGATGCCTGATAATTCTAGAAATCAATAGACCCTGTGAATATTTATATTGTGCAGCAAACCTGCAATAAATCATACCAAAAAGCTTCTGATCCCCTGCATGGGAAAGAAAGGAAAAAGGCATATACATGTTCCAGAAAGAGCTAGCCCCACGAACACAAATTCTCTGCCCCAAAGCAACAGGTAGGCAGGCTATTTGAGTCACAAGTGAACCTTAGATTTCACGAAACTAATGTCAGTGTCAAGCTCCTGAATTTCTGGAGTTGACAAGCCTGCTTAAGAACGACATGCCTATTCTAAGAGGGCAAATAGTCTTTCCTTTTGCAAGCCACCATTCCGTTTAGAGACAGCATTTCTAACATGATGTTTCTCTCTCTCTCTCTCTCTCTCTCTCTCTCTCTCTCTCTCTCTCTTTCCCTCCCTCTTTCTGTGTGTGTGTGTGTGTGTGTGTGTGTGTGTGTGTGTGTGTCTGACTTGCCTTTTGTGGTAGATCCTGGTCTTGGGTTGCTGGGCTCTTATCCCATTCTCTTTCTCAGCTGCCTTTTTATAGTGTACAGGCTAGAAAACTAAAACTACATTTTTCTATATTCCTTGGAAACTTTGATTCTGGATGTGAGTTTGAAGTTCTGCCAATTAGATATATGCATGTGAACTCTGGAAAACGGGAATGAGGCAGAGATCATGATCCTGACTTTGGAGTATTTTTCTGCTGACAAGAGCATTTGCAAAAATGTGACATTCCCATGTCTACGATCCATGCTTCTGGGTTTTGAGAGGCATTGGCAGCAATGGGTTCAGAGATAGTGGCACCTTCTAGATTCTGGTTTACTGGTCCATGGATCCATGGATCACAGCTACATTGCTTTGATTTTGAACTCTATATTCTGGTGGTGAGTTCAAAGTAGTATTATTCTGGTGGGTCAGTACTTCATAGTTCCCTGAGTACATGAGAATACAGGTTAGAAGCCACTTCTTTAGGTCTTCCAATAGTACCTTAAGCCCCCAATTCTCTGTATTACATTTCTTCTTGTGCATAATGCAGAGGTTTCTCCTTCCTTCAATCACTCCTAACTATAACTTCTTCTAAAGTAACTATCAATAAAGCATACTAACTTATGCCAAAATAAACAAATCTCTCTTTGGATGTCAACATAACCAGCATTTTCCTTCTCTACCGGCCTTCGCTCTGCCATTCTTTGTTTTTCTCCCATCTTTCTAGTCATGATACAATACCAGGATACACCTTGACAAAATCACAAAAACATGGAACCCAACCTGCTACAATTCAGTCTCCAACACTCCCCCACCATGCCTACCCAACTCTCCTCCCTCCTTCCACTCCATCAACTCTGTCATTCTTTCTGCATCTTTAGCCAAGCAGAACCAGAAGCAGACTGGAGGGATTACAGCGAGAAGCAAGGAATCTCTTATGGAGATCATTTCTTTTGAACTTCCAGTAAAAGGGGGGTGGTTTAAAAGGAAAATCTTGCTGAGGAAGGATTTTATGGGTCAGAATTTGTTGCCACATTAGGAAATCAGCACCCTCATCTTCTTGCATTATTAATTTCTTTTGCACAGGTTTTACTGACTGCTGGTTAGGCAGTCTCTCTGGAGCTCAAGAGGTACAGTGAACATGGGCCAATGCTTTGGTTTGGAGACATTTTGTGACTCCTGAATTCTGGTGTGAAAAGTCAAATGTTCACATTGTATTTCCATCTGTGAACTTTTTTGTCAGTCTGCACATCTCAGCAAATGAATTAAATTCAGCATATACATCTAAGATGGAGATTCCATCAATGTGAGTGGTGTGTTTCTATATGCCACAGAAATGTGTGTGGCATACAGACCCACAGGAGTACAGGTAGGCTGGGAAGCTTTTCAATGAATGGCAGAGGTCCTTGCTATGAGGACACACAAGGGTGAGCTAACTTGGGAGGAAGTACTTTTAATATTTGAAACCAAAATACCTTTGTGTAACATTTTTCCATCAGACCTCTTCCTTCAAAGATATTTCACTTTGTGATAAATGGTTTCTAGAGAGGATTTTGTGAATTAATGAAAGAACTAAAATGTCTCATTAGGCTGGAGATGTTAAAAAAATGTTGCTCTTGTCTACTATGTTTTTCAAAATCTGTAAAGAAAGGAAAATTATATGAACTATTTTGGAGGTTCTAGAAGCAGTTTCCAAGGATTTTATTTTAAAGAAGACCTTGATAGTGTGAGGAAATGGATATACTTATATACTGTTGGTGAAAGTGTGAATTAGTACAAGATGTCTGGAGGGCAATCTGACAGTAAGTATCAAAATTTAAAATGGGCACTTTTTGATTCAGAAATTTAACTTGTAGACATTTATCCTAAGGAAAGACTCAGGCAACTTCAAGCATATACATGTCCAAGGATGTTCACTGAAGGAATCTTTATAAAACATAAAAAGTTGGAAAACCCAAAGATCTGTTAGTAGATTAGTTAAATAAAGTATGATGAGCTTTCAATGTAATATTGTGCCAGGCCATGGAAATTTATGTATGTAACATAGGAAGATACCTATAACAAACTGGGTGTTAATAAAACCTAATTAGGGAGTGTTTTGTATATTTTGAACAATTTGTACATTGTGCTATCATTTACAGGTGGCTCTTGACAGATGCTTAGTTATATTTAGTGAATTCATTTATGTAAAATTATTTTTTATATTTACATATTCATTATACATTCAGAAAGGATACATGCCTATCTGTTAACAATGGTTATTTTTTTTTATCATTGAGTGGGGTTGATGCCTGAGGCCATAGTGGAGATTACTAAAAACAACTTCTACTTTATAATTGTTCTTCTGGATTGTTTGAATTTTAAAAGAAACATGTGTTGTTTTGTAATTTGAAATGTATTTCTATTTTGAAACTATACAGAGTTCTCAAATTTTGTATAAGATAAAGGTACACAGAACATGCTAGAATTCCTACAAACCAAATAGGAAAAGGGAAATAATCCAACAGAAGAATGGGCAAATTTTATGAACAGGCAATTCACAAAAATAGCCTGAAAGGGTAAGAAACACATGTGAAGATGTGAAAGTAAAATAGCGGGATACCATTTCTTAGCCACCAGCCTGGCAAAACTTGAAGTCTGACAATAATTTAGGTTTCCAAAAATGTAGGGAAATGGATGCTCAGTCACTGTGAATTAGGTACAAACACTTTGGAGAACACCTGGTGAAATGAAATCTGTGCCCATAATTGCACTAAGTTTCCACCTTAGAGAGAATGTCACTCCTCTGCAGAGATAGGTGTTGTCAAATGAGACCACTTAGATTTATTGTTCTCACCAAACATTACTGTGAGTTTTGGAAGAAAATGCTCCCCCTTGAAACCAGAAAAGGAGCTGGGGAAGCAGCCTACAGAGCAGGAAGAAGCCAAGTAAGGGTTGATTTCAGACCTAGACCAGATAGCCCCAAGTGATGCAAAGGTGAGGTTCTGCATTTTCCTTTTCTTGCACTAGCCCTTGGCTAAAGACCTCTTGTGAGGGTGTAAATGATCAAGCACTTTTTTCTGTGATCAAGCACTCCAGAAATCCATAGACAATCTCCAGAGTGTTTATTGTAAGCCATTAGACACAAAAACCCATATAAGGTGGATAAGGACACATGGTAGGCAAGTTCCTAGGGGATCTGGATGAAGTGTCAATAGCACACACTATGGGTGCCAAAATACATTGAAAAGATATTGAAGAAATTCAAAATTTTCATTGAGAGTTAGGAAATGGAGCAGGACCTAATTAATCTAAAATAATTTATTTTATTTTTAAAAAGATGAAGTCAATATGAATATAACAAATATGAATAATAGCTAATTTCAAGTCATAAAAACACTGATGAAAACAGGATCCTTGTATACATCTGCACTAGGCATCAAACATACCCAAGTATGGCTGGTGGAGAGGCAAAAGGAAATGTCATGACATGGGAACTAGGGAGTTTTCTGACCATGAACTCCACATGGACCTTGAGTCTCCAGCACCAGCACAAAAGCCATTATGTAGCAGGTGCATAATGAAGAGCTACGGAAGAAAGGAGCTTTTGGCCCCCTTCAAAGATTGTTCCAGGTCTCCTTCCAGCACTATGCCTTGCTGAAGACCATGTCTTAGCTTTGGCAGTAAAACTTGGCAAAGATTTCAGAGTGGAAAAGGAGTGACACATTCAAACACACCTGGAGGACACCCTCTGCACACTGCCAGAAATATCTGGAGCATGGGTAGCAGTTTAGGATGGCAGTTTGTTAGTGGCTGATGCACATCACAGGCAAGAATGGGTTAAAAGTCAGCTCTCTGGGGAGTGATGGAAGATTCTCTAACATTGGATTGTGGTATTGGTTGCATAATTGTAAATATGTTCAAGTTTATAGACTTGCTCACTGAAAACAAATGAATTTTATGCTAGGTAGCTGGTACCACAATCAAGCTATTTATTAAAATTTGAGTCACTTGTTCTTAAGGAGACCTTAGTAATTAGCAGAACTAGGATCCAGGGGGAACCTGTGGCTTCTGAGAAGAACCATCTGGGCTTTTGTTTTGAAATGCACTATGACTTGAAGTGGAACAAATTCAGAATAGTTAATACGTTGTTAATACAAGTGGCATGCCACGTAAGTTACAGATAAGCTAGGACATTACTGATCCTTACAGCTCTTGGGATAGTTGCCTGGGCCTGGGATGCAGAAAAATCCTCTCTCAATGACCTCTGGCCAAAAGCCTCTTCCTCTATTTACCCCAATGTGTCAAAGGAATATTACAAATTTACTTGGGATCTTGTGACGTGAAAAGGACTAGAAAGCACTGCTCCAGAGAATTGCCATATCTGTCAACCTCTTCTATACCAGTATTTCTTAATGAGAACCTGGGTCTTGCCCAGGTGTGAATGACACATGACTTCTGCTATTGGCAGATTTGGGGCTTTATTAAACCAAAGGAAGTAGAGCTGAGCAGCTAGGAGAGGGCACCCTGGGTAAATGTGAGGGCAGCCAGAAGCAACCATGGGAATTGACTTGGATGCTTCTTTTACCCCTGCAGAGAATTATGTTTATTCACCTGGAAAGCAGAAACTGTTGCTAACTGGAGCAGAAAAGTAATTTCCATTTGGATGTGGCAAAAGAAGACCAGAGCATCAAGAAGAGGAACCCTCACATAAAAGAGACAGGGTCACCTTTGCCTTCATTTTTGAAGGTATAAACGACAGTCCAGGAGCAACACCAAGGGTTCTGGAAACTACCTTGGAGGTACTGGAGATGTAGTAGGAATTCAGAATATTTCAAGCCCATGTTCAGTCAAATTTTAAGAGCCCCTTACTAGGTTCTCTAAGTTTGCCTTACTTCTGTGACTTATCTGTCTTTGGGGAAGTTTGGGAAAATACTTCCCTCTTAGATGGCTGAGATTACTCCAGATGGAGAATGTTTCTAGAGATATACTAAAATTTGTCACCAGGTGTCCTTTCTGGTGTCTTCATTTGGGTACTCTAGAAGCTACTTTGAGGCAATGACTTGAGGGAAAGTAATTTATTTGGGTTGTAGAGGAAACCCAGGAAGAGGTACAAACAGATGAGGCCAGGACGTTATCAAGTAAGTCACCACTTTGTGTGACAGGAGCCAACCCCATTGGGCACACCTACAAGAAAGTACATAGTACACATCTCAAAACCATGCCAGCTTAGAGGCAAGGAGGCCCCTGCTAATTACCCAGTGGTTGAAAGCCACTCCCAGAGGGCATTAATCCCCCAACATTCTGGACCCATTGCACAAGTGAGCAAAGTAGGGCCTGGGGGCAGAGAAAGTGTCAAGGAACAGTGAATACTAGTGGTGGCAAGTTAGTCCTGTGTGTGCTGATACAGAAAGGGAGGAGATATGGGTGGATACAAACAGCCTCTGTTACACATGGCTAAGATCTTCTTGTGTTCTGGGCACTTGCTGTCTCCTCTCTGAAAGGTCAGGGAAGTGAGTTTCCAGCAACCACTTCCTTTCAGAGCAGGGACCCAGGCACCATAGCCTTCTGGACTAGCACAGTGTGAAACTTAAAGCTACAGAGACTGCTCAAGTGTGCTATTGGCTGTTCTGAGAACATCGTTAATGATTTATTCAGAGAAAGGCTGAGGAGGGAGGCTTACTCTACTGGCCTGTTGGAGACTTAGTCATCCACGTCCATGTGCTGTCTGAGGCCACCTGTGTCTCTGACAACAGAAATCAGAGCTTCCAGTCACGGCCCTTGGATCTGATTTCTAGTCCCTTCTTGTCTCTAAGATTGAGGAGACTTTGGGCCCAAACAGTGTTACTCTGAGCTTCTGGCCAATGTTTCTCAGCTGTTATGACAGCGGAGATTTTGATCCTTGTCATCCCATTCCCACATACATACTTTAACAAGGCAGTACAGCATTGTGGGCACACACTCTCAGATTAAACTGCCAGCCTCAAACACCACCAGGCTGCCTACCTAGGCAAATCAGTTAACTTCTTCTTCTTCTTTTTTTTTTTTTGCGGTGCTGGGGATTGAACCCAGGGCCTTGTGCTTGCAAGGTAAGCCCTCTACCAACTGAGCTATATCCCCAGCCCTAAATCAGTTAACTTTTTTGTGACTTGGTTTCTCTCTCGCACACCACCTCAGAGGACTAGTGTAAGGATGGAATTACAGAAAACATTCAGAATGTTCTAAGGGCAAGTAGCAAACTCGTAGCAAATAATAACATTAAAAAAACTTCTGCTTATGAATGAATGAAAACACTTGAAGTGGGAAGATGCACCCAAGGTCACTGTCTTAGTCCTTTTTCTGTTACTCTAACTGAGTACCTGAGATTGGGTAATTTGTAAAGAATAGAGACTTATTTGGCTCACAGTTCTGAGGCTGAGAAGACAAAGAACATGGTGCCAGCATCTGGTGAGGGATTCCTAGTTGCATCATAACATGGTAGAGGCATCACATGGTAAGAGAGAACATGCATGGTAGCTCCAGTCTCTCTTCCTCTTCTTATAAAGCCATAATGCCCCACTCTACTGACCTCATCTAATTACCCCCCAAAGCTCTACATCAAAATACCATCAACAAGGCCGGGCATGGTGACCCATACCTGTAATCCCAGTGACTTGGGAGGCTGAGGCCGGAGGATCACAAGTTGGGAGGCCAGCCTCAGCAGCTTAGTAAGGCCCAAAGCAGCTTAGCAAGACTCTGTATCAAAATAAAATATGAAAAGGGCTGGAGATATGGCTCAGTGGTTAAGCTCCCCTGGGTTCAATCCTTAGTACCCCCACCATCCAAAGTATTTTCAACATATGAATTTGGAATTGTGCATGGAAGGTCAGGCCCAACTTCTAAACCAGCCATTTCTCTACACATCTGGAGTCAACTGACATCCTGATTCTCATGGCTAACCCCAATCCTTGTAACAGCTCCAGTTATAGAGCCTGGGATTTTAGCTTCAACTTCCTTGCATATGTGAATCCTGGTCCCAAGTCTGACTGTCCCAGCCTCACCTCCATATGCTCCAATTCCTATGCCTCAGCTTTTCCCATGGAAAAGCTTTCCCTTTGTGTATTCAGCACAATGTCTGCCACCAGCTAAGTATTTGGGTATGGCACATTGTCTTCAGTAATCTGCCTAGCAAGTGAGTATGAAGATCAATGCCATTATCCCTTCCAAAAACTAAAGTCCTGCCAGTGGAAAATGACTACTCCTCACTGCCAGTCCCTTGGAGTACATCTTGTTTGTTTGGACTTCTATGCCTAATCCACCATGGGTTTCTGGACCCCATGCTCAGTGTCAGCTACCTTATCCCGATTGTTGGATGTTTGTTTAGATAAAGAAAAGAAGTATCTGTAACATCTGATGCCAGACTCAACCTCTAGAACAAACCTCCTCTAGCAGCACCTGAAACTGAGCCTGCACACACAGAATTCACTTTAGTCTCAAGGGTGGATCTGCAGCCCCCTCCCAATGCCTCTTCACCTCACCATTCTGATAGAAGATAGGGCTCCTAGTCCAGGAGATTCCCCAGCCTACAGTGGCTGCAACATACTCATTTATTCTCTACCTGTGATAAACAAAATGCATCTGGCTTTGGAGTCCAATCCTATATTCAAACTCTTTCATCCAATCAGACTCTTCTGATCCTGAAGCCCCAAAATATACAGATTAAGTTCAAACTAGTACAATTCTTGAATTCTTGCAATGTATGTCTGCTTAAATTCACCATTAATTTTTTCATCACCAATTCTACAAGGCAGAGGCACCAAAATTAATAAGTCATATCAGTTATCTCCTGATGGAGAAAGCAGATGTGTAAGCAAATACCTATTATATGAGGTTATAAATGCTAAGATAAAAGTATCATTAAAATTCTATGGGAATGTCAATAAAGGGGGAATTAGTCCTAGGGGGAAAAGGTCAAAGAAAGTCTCAAAACAGACGATATCTGAGCTAAATTTGAAAAGTGAGTGGAACATGTCAGATGAAGAAGGGGAAAGGGCATTTTATTTTAATTTTTCCTTCCTTGTTAACCTGAGGTCAGGAGAGTTTTTTTTAGCTCTATCTCTCCATTGCAAACAATGTCTTCATTGGTTCATCACTGGTTCTCCTTTTGCTCTCTTTTTCTTTCTCTTTAACTGCACAGTTCCCCAGATCCATTCCCTGGCTCTATGGGCACTCTCCTGAAGATGTATAAGCAGTATCTTTAAATACAGTTCTCCATATCCTCAGGGAATTGGTGCCAGGAACCCTGAGGATACTAAGATCCATGTATGCTCAAGTCACTTATATAAAATGATGTAGTCTTTGCATATAACCTATGCAATCTTCCCACATGCTTTAAATCATCCCTAGACTACTTATAATACCTAAATCAATACAAATGCTACATAGTTATTACACTGTAGTTTTGAGGAATGACCAAAACAGTTGGTACATATTTAGTGTGCATGCAATTATTCCTGAATATTTTCTATCCACCATTGTTTGAATTCATGGATGTAGAACACACATACACCAAAGTCCAACTCTATTTCCTGTATTTATATAATACATATGCATATGTGTTTTTCATTTACATAAATGGTATTATGCTATAATGCCATTCTCCATCTGACATTGTTCACTCAAGACTGATTTGAAAGACCTATGCATGGTGGTATATGTACACTTGACGTTTTCTTCTACCTGTAGCATAGTGCTCTATAGTGTCCAGGCACCTCATTTTTATCCTTATTTCTTCTAATAATAGTCACCTAGAGTGCTTCTAACTCTCTCCTCTCAAAAAGAACATCCTCATATATGTCCCTTTGCAGACATGTGCCTGAATTTTTCTCAGCTATTCTCCCAGGGGTAGGATTGCTAGGTCATGGGGCATCGCATACTTAATTCCACAAGATATTGCCAACATGCTTTCAAAATACATGCCTTCAGCCAAGATTTATTGAACACCAACCACCTTCTATGCACTATTCTAGTCATAGGAGATTTAGCAGTGAACAAAATCCCTGCTCTCAATGAACTTACAGTTGACTGCAATGACTAATAAATGCATGATGAAATATTATGGAGTGAAAAGTGCCATGAAGAAAAATAAAACGGGGTAGGGGTCAGAAAGTGACAAAAAGTGCTATTTTAGGTAAAGTCATCTGAGAAAACCTTTCTGAGAGATATTTGATGAGAGACCTGAGTGAAGTGAGAGAGGGAGCCATATATTGGACCAGGGGGAAAACACTGCAGAGAGAGGAACAGCAAGGCCTAGAGGTGGGGGCAGGTGGGGTGGGTGTGAGCTAACAGCAAGAGCACAGTGTTGGGGGTTCTGAAGCCATGGGTTTCAATGAAATGAGAGTGCTGGTAAAAGGCTCAGCTCAATGTCAGACAGCATGTCAGCTTTCAATTCTATTACCATCATTGGAGCCCCGTGATTAGATTGGAGGTCTGGAAAAGTCTTTTTCATTGCAGAAAGAAGGTGGATGGGGGCATTAGAGGCCAGTGAGAAGAACTGGGGCCTGGATTAGGGCAGTAAGACTTTAGTGGTCATTTAGACAACCTGAGAAATGTGTGTGTGTGTGTGTGTGTGTGTGTGTGTTCTGAACAACCCTGACTTGGTTTTGGAACTAGCAATCAAGCTGATGGTTCTCATCCATCCTGATCACCAGAGGTAGTGCAACAAGAGTATGGTCCTTATAGAAAAGGAATTTCCCTCAAGGGCTGAGGAGGTACTCAGAAGATAAGCTGGCCCAAAGCGCATCCTTTGCTCTTTGGGAGTTCAGAGTGAACAGCATCTTGGCAGGATGTTCCAACTAAATGCCCAAATGATCAGCTAATTACTTGGGTCTGAACACAGCTGAACAAATCCACCTTCCCAAGTCACTGCCAGAGGTTTGAGCAACTTCATTCTGGCTGGATTTCAGCACCACACACCAAGGATCAGATGACTGGGCCAGGAGAGACATTTTTCACTTTCCTGCTTCCATGTAATACTGTAGTACAATCAGTTTTCTTACCTACAGATTTGATGGGGGTTGTAGAAAATATGAAGAGATATTCAGCCTCACTAGAAAGCAGTATGATGCAATTATAAACAGAAATGAGAAGCCACTTTTCATGTACCAGGTTGGCAAACATCAAAGGGATTGATAACATCCAGTGTTGGGGAGAGTGAGAGGGAAATGGGCACTGTTGTACACCATAGTGGGAGTTTTAATTGGCAAAGACGTTTTGGAGGGCAATTTGGCAGCTTCTAGCAATGTTTAAAATGGTCAGAGCCTTTGGCCCAGCAAACTCTCTCTCAAGCCAGACTCTAGAAACTCTATCCCATAGATACACTTATACATGTCTCCAAGGTATGTGTGAATGTATGTATGCATATATATACATATATATGGATGTATATACATACACACTTATTTATATATATGAAAAATGCAATTGATATAAATATCCATCAGTAGAGGAATGGTTAAATAAATTAGGACATGGACAATTTAGTCCTTGGTGTTTACTGACAAGGAAAGACATAATAAAATGGATGTACTAATTCGAATAATATATAGGATAGAATCCCATCAATGTATCTTAAAAAGGAAATCTACATAGGTTCATTTAGGTGTGTAAATACTTTTCTAGAAGGTCTAAAAAATGCAATTCAACTGTTAACTCCAACTATTCCCTGGGGAGGGAAGTAGAAAAGGGTAAGAGTGATTTGAACGGTGTTCTCTCTACCAACTTCTAATCTGACATTCACATAATTATAAGAGCATTTAAAGGTGATTTTATAATACAAACAGAAACTAAAAGACTGTATGACATTTGTGCTTAATGCATTTCATCTTCTTCATCCTCACTACCACCGTTATCCTGATCATCTGTTCAAACCCTTGAGCCTTTTTTCCTCCTTGGCACATGACAAACTCTGAATCCTAAGCATGCTCTTACTGTGGCTGATAGCTTTGTCAGCTGTTAATTATTCATGCTAATGGAAGGGGCTGGAGGCACACATAATGCAAAATCAAGAAGAGTAAATCTTTCAGAATCTGCTCTCCTCTCCTCTTAGATCCCCTGGGAACCCTTTGCCTACTGTAGGTATTTACTCAGCAATAAATATTGATTGGTATGGATTGATATTTGTCTCTCCAATTTCAAGTCACCCACATCCTCAGACTCAGATTCATACACCTGGCCAGTGACTTCCTCAGATCTATACTGACCTGGTCCTGCTAGTGGGGGTGCCTGAACTCTGCAAGGGGTTTCCCTGAGGATTGTCAGGCCCTGGTCATTATCCACCAAAGGACTATTCATTCTGTGGATAAAACAGAGATGATGGAAATCCTTGCTGTTATTTGTTTGTTTTTACATAAACAGAACTAGTGACTTTGCCTCTCTAGTGAGTTTTCAGCCAGTTTATGCCCAGATGGCACAAATTAAAACAAGAATTTCACATCCATTGGAATGGCTAGAACAAAAAAGACTGACAACTGCAGATATTGATGAGGATGTGGAGCAATCACAACACATATATTGCTAGCTGGAGTGTAAAATGTACAAACACTTTGGAAAATAGGCAATTTCTTATTATCATACATCTAATCCTATTATCCAGCTATTCCATTCCCAGAAATTCCATTTACTCAAGAGAAATGAAAATATAGGTTCATAATGAGACTTACACATAAACATTGATAGCAGTTTTATTTGTGATAACCACAAACAAATATCCATCCATAAGCAAGTGAATTAATAAATTGCAGTATATAAGTGCAATGGTATATGTACAATTTAAAAGAATAAATTGACGCTCATGCAACAACATGGATGCATATCAAAAATGTTTCATTGAGAACAAAAAGTCAGACACAAAAATATGTACTATACAATTTCACTTTTATGAAGTTCTGGACCAGAAAAACTATTCTGTGGTGATAAAAGTCAGAAAATGGTTGCTTATGGAGCTGGGGGGCATTGACTAGACTAGAAAGGATCATGAAAAATCTTTCTTATAGTTATGGGAGCTAGAAGTCTAAGATCAGGGTGTTGACAGAGTTGAATTCTGCTAAGGCCTCTATCCTTGGCTTGCAGATGGCCATCATCTCACTGTGCCCTCATAGTGTCATCCCTCTCTGTGTTCTAATCTCTTTTTATAAGGACACCTGTCACATTGGAGTGGACCCAAAGTAATGTTCTCTTTTTAACTTCATTACCTCTTTAAAGGCCCTATCTTCAAGTACAGTTACATTCTAAGATACTGGGGGCTAAGACATCAACAGAGAAATTTGTGGGAGAGACGATTCCAGCCCATAATGATAACTGTGCATCTTATTATATGTAAGTTATTTCTCAGTAAAAATAAATAACAAGGAAGTAAATTCCATCATATTCTTGCATATACATGGGAGTAGGACATTGGAAGCAGTGGGGAGATCTGTCATTCAATGTTAAAGTGACATTGAGACAGTTAAAATATCACAACAGTCAGCATTTAGTGAGTGGATAATTATCTTGGATTAACTGATTTAGTCAGAAAAATTCTATGAAGTATAGGCACGATTACTATCCCCATTTTTAGATGAGGATGCTATGCCACAGAGGAGTTAAGTAGTTTACTTAAGGCCATACAACTCTAAAGTGGCCAAGCCACAATTTGAGTCCAAGCAGGCTGTGCCCAGAGCCCGCATGACCAAAACTCCACTCAGCCCCACTATTTAGAGAATACTTCACTGATAACTGGTGACTGGGAAGGCAGATGTGTCCAGAAATCATAGGCTACTCTTTCTTCAATTTTTTATTTATTTGTTTTTATGTGGTGCTGAGGATCAAACCTAGTGCCTCACATATGCTAGGCAAGTGCTCTACCACTGAGCCACAACCCAGGCCTCTTGGGCTACTGTTAAAGGAGAACAAAGGAACTCCAGGTTAGAAATCAAAGGAGAAGTTAGCTGATCACTATGTTCAATACACAGTGCTTGGCATACAGTGGGTTTTCAATATTATTTGTTAATGATCTTGGCAGGTGTCTCTGCACATGCAGGTCCCCTTCTAAGGGAATCTGTCCCACCCATAATCCAGAAGTCCCTAAACATTTGTGTATTAACTTTCCATTAAAGTATAACATACATAGATAAAAGGGCACAAGTGCCTCCCACTCCCCTTTCTTGATACCATTCTTGCTACCAAGGGTAACTATATCCTTACTTTTAGCAGCATGGATTGTGCTATGAGGTATGAGTTTCCCAGAGCAGCTATAACAAACAAGGTGGGTGTTTAAACCACCACAAGTTGAGTAGCTTAAAATAATAGAAATTTGTTGTCTTATAGTTGTACAGGTTAGAAGTTCTAAAGTCAAGGCTATGATCCCACTGAAGCCTATAGGGAAGAATCTTTACTGTCTCTTTATAGCTTCTGGTGTTTTTCCAGTAATTCTTGGTGTTCCTTAGCTTTGAACTGCAGCTCTTCAATCTTTGCTTTTGTGATCATATGCCATTCTCCCTGCATGTCTGTACCCCTGTGGTTCTTTTCTTATTGGAATACTAGTCATATTGGATTAAGGTTGCTCCCTACTCCCTCCAGTATGACTTCACTGTAACTAGTTATATCTGCAACTTCCCTATTTCCAATGAAGTTCACTTTCTCAGGTACTGGGGACTAGAACTTCAACATGCCTTTTTTGGGAATACCATTCAACACTAACACCACCCAAATGATAAAAAAATGAAATCATACAATATGAAGATTTCTGTAGTGGGGCCTCTTTCACTCAATGTAACGTTTATGAAATTCCTTCATGTTGTGCTACCTAGCTGTGTTGCTTTTAATCTCTTTGTATAATATTCCATTTTGTGAAGATACCATCATTTTTCTGTTCTACTGTTGAGCATTAGGGTAATTTCCTGTTAGATGCCAATATAAGTAGTACTCTTTTGGATGTTCAAGTATATATATTTTGGTGAACTTCTGTGGGCATTTCTGTTGTATATATGTGAGAGTGGACTCATATCCAAAAGGCATCAGCTTTAGTAGATTCAGACAATAGCATTCCAAAGGGCTTTTGCCAATTTACCCTCCCACCAGCAGTGTATGAGAGTCCTGGTTCCTCCCCAATCAGCTCTTGGTATTGTCTTTCTTTTTTTCTACTTAATTTATCCTGGTGTGAATGTGGATAAAACACATCATGCTGTTTTTTTAAATTTGCTTCTTTTTGTTTCACATTGAAGCTTTCCATCTCTTTCTGCAGATCTTACATACTTCCTGGTCTCTTCATCATCCATTACCACAATTAACATCTCTAAATCCATTCCTTACACTTGGGTGCTTTCATCTATAAGGAAACCAATGTCTTTCTCCATTTATCATCCTCTTACAGAAAGATTTTATTTGCAGCAACTTTGAACTGCCTCTGAACTCACTCATGCTGCAGAAGGATCCATGCTTGTTTGTTGATTATTTTGTTTTTCATGCCTTAAGAGCACAACTGGAACAAACATGAAGTTGGAGAGAAGATGCTTGACATAACAAATCTATAGGGTCTGTAGTGCATGCAAATCTACTGTAATAAACACAACACTTACTCAATGGGTGTTTTACTTACTGGATGATTGTTAAATGCATTTCACAGTGAAATTATGTTGGAGTGTCAGTTCAAATAGAGATAAAGCAATTCCTGAACATAGTGGACACAAGTGAGGAGGCAGTCATTCCTTGCCAAAATTATTTAAGGGAAGAATCAGGTCTCACATGATGGAAACTAGGTCCAGCCCCTGTCCTTCCTCCCATCTGCATTCCCTTTCCAGGAGGTAGTGATCTTCTGTCCACTCTGATTTTACAAGGAGGCAGAATGGTATCCTGGAAAGATGGGAGATTGTGGGGAAAGGGGGAATCCATTCAATCCCTGTCCTGCCACTCATTGGTTCTGTTAGATTGAGGCAGGGAGCTGGGCAGATGGCACCCTGGAGGAAGCAGGTGTATCAGTGAGAGTCCAGAAGCTTGCCCTATGTGGGTCATAGCAGGTTGTTTCCCAGTACACTCTGGACTTAGTCTTTTTTTGCCCCCTCAAATGTTCTCTAAAGACTCTGAACAAACCAATCTATCTGTTATACTGTGTACTGGGTTGGACATTTCAAGGGGCACCACCGCTCTGTTGCCATCAGGATGCCACATGTTCAAAGCATGCTGCTGTTCTCTCAGCCCAGTTCTTCCTCCATCTTTAAGTGTCCCCTCTCAGAACTGATAGAGAAGAAAGGGCAATTGCCTACCAGCCCTCAGGTTTAAATCTGCAATGGTTCCAAACTGGCCTTGAAAGAATCAGACTCTTGATATTCAGCATTTATTAAAAGTCCTAGTGCATTGGTATGATACAGATTATAAATATATCATAAGCTGGCCATATAAAGACCTTTTATTGAACATTTATCAAGAACCGGAAAGGGAATTCAGAAGTCATCCACACCCATCATCACCACAGGGTTGACAAATGAGGTCTGCCAAGCTTTAAGTAAGTGGAATAGAGACTTTATTCAACAGTCCCAACAAGCCAATGCTGGAAGATGACTGTAACATATAGTTACACTATCCCTGCCATTTCTTTTTGTTTGGCTTTGTTGTCTGGAAACAGCTGGTTTCTGTGACATTTTGGGGTGGAATTTTCACCAGACAATGTGTTCTTTTATTTACCTTCCAAAGAGCAGAATAACTTCACCCAGTGGAGAAGTTTCATGTGAATCTAGGTGGCCATGGCTTCTTTAGGGAGGAGAGCATAGGCACAGCTTGTGGTTTTATCTGAGGTATGAGGAGGCCTGGAGGGGGGTGGGGTTGTGAAGTGGTAGACTCCTGAGGAAGGGAGAAACTACTAGGACAAATTTCACACAGCATATGGAACATATGGTCACTTCCAAATCTCTGCACATTGAGTAGTCACCTAGGGGCCTCCCTAGGGAGGGAGGGAATTATTGAGGACTATTGTTATATTGTGGTCAATATGATAAGGTGGAGAATTGACAAATGGGTGAGGTTCCAGTCTACAGACTGAGCACAGCCCACCTAAGATTCAAGACAAGCTCATCCCCTGATATCAGGAGAAAAAGATAGGCAGCTACCCACAGGTGGTACCTCTCAATTGTCAAGATATCAACATTCACATTGCCAGAAATCAGTACCAGTTTTCTTACTGAAACTTTTCTATAATTGACTCAATGATTAGGACATAAACTAAGTTGTAAGAATATACATTTTCCCAAATGGGAATAACTAGAGGTATTTTCATTTGAATTAATGCTACCAAGAACCATTTCTGGGCTGAGGATGAAGCTTAGCTGTAGAGTGCTTGCCTAGCATATACAAAGCCCTTGGCTCCATCTCCAGCACCATGCAAAAGGTATTTCTTCTTTCTTTTTTTAAAATTTTTTTGGTTGTAGATGGACACAATACCTTTATTTTATTTTATTTTATTTTTTGATGGTGCTGCAGATTGAACCCAGGGCCTTGTGCATGCTAGGCAAGTGCATGGCCAACTGAGCTACATCCCCAGCCCTATTTTATTTATTTATTTTTATGTGGTGCTGAGGATTGAACCCAGGGCCTCACATGTGCTCAGCGAGCACTCAGACACAGAGCCACAACCCCAGCTCGGTATTTCTTCTTTTTTAAGACCTCAAGTGACAAGAGTTTGGTCATCATTCTTCAACTCAACTACCAGCCTGTTTGGGCCTCCAATAGGATTCCATAGCAACCCAGAACAATCTCTCCATTTTCTGAGCTTGTCGTTGTTCTAAGAGCTTTTGGAGGATGGCATTGTCCCCAATTCTTCACCCTCTCCTTATAGCTACACCTTTTGCCATGTGACCTTCCAGTGCCTCCCCTCTCCATTGATATTCAGTTTGGCCAGGTGACTTGCTATGACCAACAGGATGTTTATAGGGATGATGCAAACAAAGGTATGAAATGAACTTATGCTATTGAACTTGCCCTCTCATACTTGTGCCTTTGCCATGGGAAAAGCTTCTCCTCCCCACATCAAACAAGTGGTAACTGCTACCCATTTATCCTGATCCCAAAATGAAATCTCATGCAGCAGACCTAAGTGTGCCCTTATAGCTTGGAGCCATGCCCTGATAGACCTGCAATGTGAAGGTGAGCCGAGTTCAGTTGATCCATAGACACCCACAGACCCACAAACATGAGATTAATTGGTTATTTTGCTTACCATTGTATTTGTAATAATAGCTGACTATTTTTATAACTCTTAAATCATATTTTAATTTAGCTCAATAATGCTACAAGTGGATACCACTATTATTTCCACTTTAAAGCTTTGGAAATTGATTCATTGAGAAATTAATTAATTTGCTTAGGTTCACAGATCTAGGAGATGTCGTAATGGTAGTCCAAACACAGGTGTGTGGGATTCTAAAGCTTGTGCTGCAAGCAGCCATGTTTTCCTCTTGGAGTGTAAACCTGGAGGATATAGGGCAAGAAGAAACCATGTACTTTTTCCAGTTCCTTCATAACTTAAATGCCAGCCTGCTGGCATTCCTGGGTTTGCATCACTGAACAATTTGATACCTTGAGAATTTGAACTTCTCATTCCTATCCTTATCAGCAGATGACAGTAACTTAAAGTGGTTTTTTTTTCAAAGTTTTGGAAAATTCCTTGGTGATATATTTTTTTATAGAACATGAGCCAGGAACTTACTGAGAGATGCAGGAGCTGAGAAATTTATATCCCCTGGCATTCGAGGGTCAATCTGGAGTGAGGACAAAGAACTTCTGTGGTTTTAATTCAAATCAGTGGAGAACTAGGATTTTATGATGTTCCCATTTCACTTTAATTTTCCAGGAATATTGGTAAATATGAAGCTACTTGGCTTTACTTATACTGGCTTAAATGTGGGTTTTAGAAACAGATGACTGAGTCCAATAACTAAGTGCCCTGAGTAAGTTACTTAAAATTTTTGTCCCTTTGTTTTTTGCCTCAAAATGGAGAAATTAATACTACCTCATCTGGGGTTTTATGGGGCTAAAATGAGACAATGCATATGAAGAACTTACTTAATGCACTATCTGATTTTTACATGATTTTAGCTACAAGTGACAGAGATCCTGAGTCAAAATGATTTCAACAACTAGGAAAACTATTATCTAACATATTCCAGTGAGGGAAAAGAGCTGTAGGTGTAACCTAGTTGGGACTCTGACCAGAATCTATTAGCCATTCCCTTGACTTGACCTTCCTTGGGCTGGCTCCCATGGAAGCAAGATGGCTGCTGGCAGCAACCGGAGCAGTGAGATTGCTTGTTCATAGCCACTAATACAGAAAGCAAACCACTCCCAAATATGAAAATAAATTAATTCCTTTCCTTCAATCTCTTTGGCCTGTCTGGGTTAATGTTGTTCCCTTCAATCAATAACTGTTACCAAAGGAGTACCCTATGGTGCCTAGCTTTATCAAGGACCTTTGAACCAGTCAGAGGAAAAGAGGAATGGATTACGGCAACTGAGTCACACAAGTCAGGATTCATCTTTGTCACTAAGGTAGGAGTTGCCTTTCCCCTAAATTACATGGGATGGGTGGGGAAAGGGCAATTACTTGAATGACATCAAGATCTTGTTAGAAAAGAGGGCAGAGAAAATAGATTTGGGAACAACATTCAATAGTGATGATTATAGTTGGCCAAAAGTAAATATTCAAAACTTGCCAACTTATTTTGCTATTCTATTTTTGCAACCATAGAGTTTAAAAAAAAATGAGTGTGGTGTTTTATGATAAGACAACTAATGTCTGGCCTTTAGCCATCCCTAAAAGAAAAATTTGGGAACTCAGGGATGACAAATCATTTGCATTGAAAGCTTCCCTTTCTTCTTCTTTTACTGGAAATTAATCTACCTGAAAAACAAATTCCAAAGACCAATGAAGACTTGGAAGGTTTAAGTTCAATTCTTCATGTCATTGTCACCTTGAAAAAATAAAGTTGATAATACACAGCAACTTCCCCCTTCCTTTGGCCAAGCAGTATTTTGCTGTACTTCAACAATTTCTGTGTAAAATTCTCGCACTCTGTGGTAGATATCTACTGTTTTTCACCTTTCTCTCTTTTCCACCTAACAGAAACTCTTTTGCCAATGGCAAACCTGTTCTGCGGGATTTGGATGAGGCTGGCCTCATACATATGTACATGTGCACGCATACAAGCCAGGTTGGCCAACCAGAATACATCATTCCTTCCTTTGGAGAAAGTAATTAGTTTCAGGATGGGCACATGACTCAAGCCCAGTCAATCATCTGTTCTTCTTGAATATTTGAACCTTGAGCTGAATGAACAAGTATCAAAGGAGCCACAGCTAGAATTTTTTATATAGCCAGTGCCTAGCAAATATACTTTATGCATTCCTATTATTTATGCTCAGAGCTGACTTGACTTCCATTGGTTCCACATTCTAATCATCTTGATCATTCAGCACTGTGAGTATTCCAAGATTATTCTAATAACTGATATGGACCAAATTGTTTCCCCCCACAATCTACTATGTTAAAGCCCCAACACCCAATGTGACTATATTTAGAGATAGCCTTTTTAGGGGTTGATTAATGCTAAGTGATGTCGTAAGGGTGGGGTTCTAATCTGATAAGACAAGTAGCTTTACAAAAAGAACAGAGACAGAGCTCTATCCATATGCACAAACCAAGGAAAGCCATGTAAGGACACAGCGAGATAAGAAGGCAGCCATCTGCAAGCCAGGAAGAGAATCCTCACCACAATGGGACCATACTAGCAGTCTGATCTCTAAGGTCCAGCTTCCAGAACTGTTAGAAAATTAATTTATGTTGCTTAATCCATGCAGACTTTGGTATTTTGTTATGACAGTCTGAGCAGACTAAGAATTATACCATTCTCCCTCTTAAGATAGCCAGCACCATTGTCTATTACTTCTAACTAAGTCCTCAGTTTGAGGTAGCAAAAAGCAGTTGGTGAAATTGTTACCCATGTAACATCTTCAGATACAGGCAATTTACCTACCCATACTAGAACTGCTGGGTTTAGTAGGAAAATATCAGGATATTGGAGGAGTGGGGGACTGCTTCTTGTAGCTTTCCCCAAGGTCCTATAAAAAGCTGTTTCTTATAGAAGTAAAAAAGGAGAGACCCTTCCTAATGTGGCCACCAACCTCAAATATCTGAGAAACATAATCAGAGCCTTAGTGAGACTGAAAAGTCCCTATGTTATACCCCAAGCTGAAGTTAGAGCCCACTAAGGCAGGGAGAAGGGAAGCACATGGGGAATAAAATCAGTCCCAGAAAGAGATCCATGGAAAATCAGAAATTCTTGGCTCCTTCCAAA
Source organism: Glaucomys volans (assembly GCA_020662805.1). Classification (NCBI taxonomy): domain Eukaryota; kingdom Metazoa; phylum Chordata; class Mammalia; order Rodentia; family Sciuridae; genus Glaucomys; species Glaucomys volans. The sequence continues at coordinate 1,042,266 of JAJEJO010000138.1, forward strand.
TATCTCTAGATGGGTTCTCTTCACTTGACACAGGTAATAATTATTCTCATTGTAGTAAGGCACTCACTTAAATTGAATGGTAGCTTTGAACTTGGAAGCAAGGGGCAGATTAACCAGGCTTCACAACTAGCCTGTTGTTTTTTATTGCCCAAATATGGAGGCCCAAATGGAAGCTGTTAGACTAAGAATGAAGGGTTACTTGATGCACACTGAGACCAATTATGAAAAAAGGAAGCCACAAGGCTGGGTTCCAAGTTCAAGCACTGAAACTCAACAAGAACTGCAGGTTTGATTAGAGTCACCCCTAGGTCATGTGGGGACCATGTTCAAGCATTTTATTTTGGAGGGGAGCAGGGGCTATCTATATAAACAACTTAGTTTTTTAAACATGCTTCAAAATTTGTGGGTTTATGTGCACTATAGTGATTTATCAGTGAAGATGCAGAATGATGGGTATCGTAAATATTCGTAAAGATTCGTAAATATTTATTTACTACCCAATCAGTGCTTGTGATGATTCTTCATAGTATCCTGGCACTACCTCTTCTTGTTCAGGTCGAGGAACATCTCTCTGTATTCTTTATTGCCAAATGTGTCATTACTGGATAATTTCTTATCTCTCATTGCAAGAAAAAGGTAGTCTGCTATTATTACTCATGATACCATGGCTCTTTTGAATTCTTTAGATCTTTTTGCTTTGTCTAGTCCCTCATACCACTTATTCCATTTATTCAGAGCAGGATGCTCTCCCATGATGCTGAAATCATCCAGAGTGCTGCCCGTGAACACTGTTTTCCAATGACTGTCTCAAAGATTATTACTGTGGTTCATTGATGATGGTCATAAATGCAAATCTTATTGAATATGTGAGAAAATGCAAATGATAATACACTTTAGGGTCATGTCACATTTACTGTTTAGGATGTTATTGCTTAAATGTAGAACAACACATCTTCCACTTATGTTTTCCTTGGATCTCTGTAGGCTGTTGTCACTGCATTTCTAGAATTTGATCTCTTTCAATGTTGACCTCACCCCTGCTTTTCACACATCACTGTCAGTATGGGGGATGGGGGTGGGATTCATGACTGGTCACAGAAGAGAAGTCTCATTTGGGCAAGGAATGTCCATCCCTTGTCCTGCATGGCTTAGGATCAGCCCAGAAGAACATAATGTTACATCAATGGGAGGAAAGAGAGGACGTCTATCAGAGAGGTTCATTGCCATTGTGGAACAAAACTCTAGGCCCTTCTAGACAACAGGCATACCTTCCTCTGGAGAACAAGTGATGTGGAACCTGTGGAGGAGATGGGATGATCACTCTGGGTGCCAGTTGTAGGACCCATATGGCACAAAGAGAGCACAGCAGTCAGGACAAGGAGAGGCAGTAGCTTGCCAGATTGCCCTCTGGAACCCAGGCCCAGGAGAATCCTACAGGCAATATCCTTATGATTCTTTAAAGGACCTGATCAATCCCCCCTCAGGATTTCTAATCCCTGAGCCAGGTGTGGACATCGCTCCTTATATCCCAATCACATCTGCATCACAATTTCTTAAATTTTCTGTACTATGGACACTAGCACACTAGTGATGCCAATGAATGAACTCCTTCTCAGAATCATGTTTTATGCAAATAAAACACATTTGAAATGCACTTGCAAACATTATAAAACAATTCATGGCATAGAAATCTATGTACTTCTTTATTAATTCTGAGTTTAGGTGTAGGTGGCTGAAAAGTGACTCAAAGGGGATAAACAGGACTAGGGTCTATGCAGGTCCTGGTCTGTGCACAGGGAGTCCCATCCATTGGGATGGGGCTGCTAGCTCTGGCAGTTCCAAGACAATTGAATGGGGGACATAGAATATGTTGAGGTTAAGTGTATGTAGTGACCAGGATCCATATGGAACCAGGTTGAGAGGAAAGGAAGCCATGCCCAGATGGTGCTGGGAGATCAGTTTGGGAATCTAAGGGTTATTAAGAAATTTTCTAGGAAAACATTGCAAAGCACAGGGCCCCTTGGGACATGAAAATCAGAAGGAGGGTCCTGTTTGCTAAGTCTAGTGCCCACACTGGTTTTGATTACTACCCAGTTCTTTTGTTGAAAATCTAATGGCTGGCAGCTAATTAAGATTTTTAATGACACAGAATTGCTGAAGTGTCCCCAAAGTTTGGAGGGCAGGGATCTATGATTGATTGGTTCCTAGGCAATTTGCAGGTTCTGGCCACTGTCCTAGCATTTAGTGGATTGCTAAATGAATGCATCTTCTAGAACAGAATTCTTTCTTACACCTTGTTTAGGGAAGTCCTTCAAAGATAATGGTCAAAAGAAGTTCTCCCAAGAAGACTTGGATTGAGAATGTTCTCACACCACAGAGCATGGAGTTTTGATATCTGCTTCCAAAAAGATGTATAATGTGGGCCAGGGTCCAGGACTCTTTGGATATTGTTTAATTATCTCCTTTTCCCCAAAGGAAGGAGCTTTTGTTGTAGTTTTGTTTTCCTTCATCACTGCCTATGGGGAATATTGTAGGTGATTCAATTTACTATTGATATCTTAGGTCATCTTCACTTTCACTAATATCTAATTAAAATGCAACATTCCCCTCACATGTCAGATGCTGGAGTGGTATCAGCAATACTGATCACTGATGAATCACAGATATTTGTATCATGTGAGATTTGTGGTGAATATATCAAAATGCTATTCATGGTCATCCCTTTTGAAACTGCATCAGTTTATGCACTCACCACTAAATTTTGCTATTTAATGTATTTATAATAAGTACATAGATTTCTATATCATGAATTGTGTGATAATGTTTTGGTTCATACATTTAAAGAGTATTTTCTTGGTTTAAAAACATGATTCTGAGAAAGAGTCCATCCAGAGGCATCTCTAGACTACTAGAAACAGAAAGTTTAAGAAACCCTGAGGCAGACGTGACTGGGGTGTAAAGAGCTGTATCCATACCTGGTTCATGAATCAGAAATCCAGGACTAGGAGTTGAACTTAATAACTGAAAAATACTTTGTTTCCTCTTCTTTTGTCTCCTCTTCTCTTCCTTCCCTTCCTCCTCCCCCCTCCCTCCTTTCCTTCCTTCCTATCTTCCTCCCTTCTTCCATCTCAAGCTGTCATTATTTATTTGTTCATTATGTTATTTATTTATTTACTTGTTTATTGGTACTGGAGGATTGAACTCAGGGGCACTTAACCACTGAGCCACATCCCCAGCCCTTTTTTATATTTTTATTTAGTAACAGGGTCTCACTGGTTTGCTCAAGGCCTCGCTAAGTTGCTGAGACTGCCTTTGAACTTGTGATCTTCCTGCCTCAGCCTCTGGAGCCACTGGGATTACAGGACTGTGCCACCAGGCCCAACTTATTTTCTTCATTACATTTCATCAGCTGTCCATTTGCAGGAGGAATGCAGTTTTGTTAGCTCAGTCCTCCAAGTTATTGAAATATCACATATCTCTCCATCCCAACCTTCCATCCCATTTTTGTAGACTGACTCAGACTACTTTAATTCTGACTTTAGGGCAACCTGAAGAGTAGGAATTATAGACTTGATATCATGAGCAAGTTTGGAGAAGGGAGATTTTATGGCCTGGGACTGCCTGGGACAGATTCTGGTCCTGAGATGGTCCATTTAGTCTTTCTCATATCCTGAAAAGCGTTGTGTGTATCAGTTAAATCCTTTCTGTTATGAGAAGCCCTAATTAATGCATGCTCTGATTTGTTCTTCCCTGCTGAGGACTTCAGATTAATGATTACTGGGTGCCACACGTGTTATCTCTTATGTATCTTTAATAAAAATAACAATGGCTGCAATCTACAATGGCCTTACTGTGTTCAGGAGCCCGGTGCTCAGCCCTTTATATTCATGGTTTCATTTAACCCTCCAGCCACTCTCTGAGGTAACTCTTGAGCATCATTTGCCTCACTGTACAGAGGGAGGAACTAAGGCTCAAAGAATTTCAGTAAATTTCCAAGGTCATACTGCTAGAAAGAGGTAAGGCGAGTTTCACACCAAAGCTTGTTTGATTTCATTTCATTTCATGTGCCGTTGCTTCAATGACAAAAGGAAGTGAGACATTGAATAATAGAATTTGGGCAAGGTGGCAAGAAAAATGAGGTAGCACTGTTGCATCACTCTTCTGACTGCCTGTCTTTTGATTCCCTTTGCCCTGATGTTCCTGAGGTGCTTGGAATTCTGATTGGGCTGGCTGAGCAAAGGAGCGTATGACCAAGAAGGTGGTGGGCTCCTGTCTCCAAGATCGGCCAAGCCAAGTGGGAGGTGGCTTTCCTGCCTCAATATCCAGCATCTGACCACCAAAGAGATGTAGGGTGTACCATGGAGGAGAGGAGGAAAAGGAATTGAGTGGGAAGGATCTGGAGCCTAGCTGGTCTGGTGGGCTAGGCTGTAATCGGCTCTGTGATTTGGGAATGTTCCTTAACCTCTTTGCTTTTACTTTGTGCCACAGGGGGGTTAGGCTACATTTGCAGTGATTTTAGGCAGTTTATGATGCCATGAATTTAAAAATTTTGTGAGTTGTAGATGGACACAATGCCTTTATTTTATTTATTTATTTTTTTGTGATGCTGAGGATCGAACCCAGTGCCTCACACATGCTAGGCAAGTGCTCTACCACTGAGCCACAACCCCAGCCTGATGCCATGATTTTTAAGAGGGGCAGAAAATGCTGTCTTGAAAGACACAGTCTCTGGAATATTCTGAGCCAGCTCCCATGGATGCTAAACCCCTGACATTGTGTCATTTCTCCTCCAGCTTTCTGACACTGTTTTGTGTCATTGTAAGATTCCTCTTCACTGTTAGTTACCAGTTGTCATCTACCCCTAGAGTTTAGATACAACATGGGGACGCAGTGCTCTGACTCAGGGGTCAGGCTTTGAGGGCTCATGTTCTCACTAAGTTACTTTCTGTGCCTTAGTTTCACCATCTGTAAGAAGGGAGCAATAATGTGCTTTTCTTGCAGGGTCATCTGAGTACCAAAGGATACATTCATGTATTGAGCTCTGCTGCTTCACATGCCAGGCACATGGACATACTCATTCAATGTTTGTAATTACTTGGAGCAATTGAACTCTGTCTTCACCAGCTTTTTCATTGCTGTGACTAAACAATTGGACTAGAACAACTTTAGGGGAGGAAAAGTTTATTTGGGGGCTCAAGGTTTCAGAGGTCTCAATTCCTAGGCAGCTGACTTCATTCCTCAGGACTCAAAGTGAGGCAGGACATCATGGTGGAAGAGAGTGGCAGAGGGAAGCATCTCATATGATGATCTGAAATCAGAGAGAAAGACTCCACTTGCCAGACACAAATACATACCCAAAGCCACATCCCAATTCTCACCTCCTCCAGTCACCCTCTACCACTTCAGTTACCACTCAGTTAATCCCTATCAGGGGATTAAATCACTGATTGTGTTAAGACTCTCACAACCCAATCATTTCTCCTCTGAATCTTCTTGCATTGCCTCACACATTAGCTTTTGGGGAACACCTCACATCCAAACCATAACAGACTCCAATCAGTAAACATTTCCAGAGTGCCTCCTCAGAGAAGAACCCATAGGTAAGAGCTGTGGAGGACATAGAGAGGCACAATCAAGGCCCCTTAGGCTACAGCTGCATTTATGCTTCCCAGATCCAGATGCTGACGGAGATTGGGGTATGGGGTGTCTGTTGGGAATCAATGCCTTTCTTCCACTTCAAAAGAAGTGGAAGAAAGCAAGACTGTACAGAGGCGGACATGGAACCATGTATGACAGTCCCAACAAAGCCTTGGCCAATGTGGCAGGAAGCTCTGGAGCAAGCCCTCTCCTATGAGTGTCCCATGTGGAACCAACATAGCCAGGCCTCCATATCCTGGTTTTGTTCATTCACTGGATGTAGGCCATCCTGGGAAGAACATGACCTTGGTAGAGTTCTCAACAGCTTGGGCAGACCCTGAAGGAGCTGATAACTGGATGTCACCTGCAAAGACAGCAAGCTCTTCCTTGAAGGGAGATTTGGGCAGCACAGTGGAGTGCCCACTAGGCAAAAGAGTTTATAAATGACCAAGGGCATGGGTAGAGAGTGCAACAGATGGCAGACTGTCCCTGGAGAAGTTCCCAGAGCCTGGCTGAGCTACGAGGTAATTAACCCAAAGTCACCAAATACAAACTTATTATAGTGAGAAGTCAGGTCCACTAGAGAATGGGTGGGAAAGTCTGAAATCTGTGCCCCAGGTCACACTGGAGTGGACAGGGTGAAGTCAATTCAGCCCAAGATCAGAAACCTGGGTGAGGGGTGTTAGGAGAAGAAAAGATGAGGGCAAGCATTCCACCATGGATTTTATCAATGTGGGTTAATCATATGACTTGTGGTAGCTACAGTGGAAATTTTAGGACATGAACACATGTTCTGACCAATATGACGGCCATGTCAGAACATGGCATGCTGAGGAGCCTGGTATCCTAAAGAATGGATGGAAGCTCTGTGAGTTAAGCAGGCATTATGAAGGAGAATCCAAAAATATTCTTTGATCCTTGTAATAGACTTGTAAGTGAAAGTGAAGCCAAATTCTGGACATAGAGAGGAAGACCACAAAATGGCCCCAGACATTCTCTGATTCCCTACTCAATGAATCTCATTCCCACTTCATCTATTTCTTTTGTGTCATGGTTTGACCACCATGATAATCTCTACATATTAAAATGGCCCACTTTGGGGGAAAGTGTTGAATAGATGTTAGAGAGTGGCTTCCCATCTTGGCCCTCCAATAACTTTAGAGCCACAATCTGGAACCATATTGTGGTGGTCCTGGAATGCCCAGACAAGGAGGGCATATTTACTTTGGCAGAATTTGGGCATCCTTGAAAACTTAGTGATCTGGGAGGGATGAAGTTAAATCTTTAGCAAAATCTATTTGCCAACAATGTTCCAGAACAGTGGGAACTGGACAACTAATACTAAAGTCCTATTGTTTTAGTCTCTGAGCTGAAGGAAGGGGACTAAGATGGGGTAGCAGTAAGGGAGAAGGATTGAGTAGGACAGATGATACAAGCCACTCATATCTCTGAACTCAGTGACAAGGACAATGCAAGTCCCTCCAACAGCAATAAAAAGGTCTAGAAGAGGAGGTGGATTGGGGAAAAGGGTCATTGGAAAGGGTGCATTTCTTTTGGTCATGAGATATTATTAATAGGAGAAAAGGAAAAAAGAAGTCAAGCAAGAGGACACTCAGGCAATTCCCAGCCTCAGCCTTCTCTGCAGGAGAGCTCTGGAGAGTAAGTTATGCTTTTCCAGGTAAGACAGCTGAGGGTGGCAGGTTCCTGTCCCCATTACCCAATGACTATGGGCCACCATGGAGGTAGAGGAAATCCCAGGTCCTTCCAGTTCCCTACACATTTGTGCCTGGTAGCTTCCTCATCTTAATCTGAACACTGTTCTCCTGAAGAAAATCATGGGGGCTGGAGGTTTGGAAGAAAAGCACAGTGAGGAGAGCAGGGCATATAACCAGAGGGTCAAAAGGGAGCCAGAGGATCTGGGTGGAGCGCCAACACTGTCAGCTGTCACGGTGAGCACTGTCTTGAGAATGAGGAGTGGCTTGCCAGCAAAGGTTCTGGCCTGGCTGGTCCTCATCCTCCTCCAGCCATCTGCTGCTTCCAGGAACAGGGCTTGAAATCCTGGGCCAGAGTCTGTTGCAGCCTTTGCCTTGGATTCCCCCTTTGGCATGGAAAAAAAAAGGGAAGCCAGAAAACATTTCTCCAATGGGCTGGGTTGTGCTCTGGAGTTGGCATATCCCTGATGCTCTGATTTGGGGGTGGAGGGGGAGTGAGAACACTCAGACCTGCAAAGGGTTCCTGGTTCCAGCTCATTCTCAATTTCAATGTGTGGCTTCCAAGATGAGACAGCTATGGCTCCCTGGCAGCCCTCTCCAAGATGGCCACTTGTCAGCAGTCGGGATACTGGCCCTCACCCGCTGGCTGATGCTCTCAGGCCATCAGTCTTGGTGGAAGACTCAGGAAGCCGAGGACATAAGCAATGCTGTAAGCACATGTGAATTGCTTTGGCGTAGATGTAGATGATGCTGGGCCTGAACCACAAAGCAGGGAGGGGTGGGGAGGATACCTCTTCCTTCCTTGCAAATACATAAATAAAGAACAATGAAAGCAACAGGAATGCAGATACCAAAGAGCTTCCCTCTCAGACCTACTGAGTCACCTTCCCACCGTTCAGGCCCAGGCCTATGCTATAAGTGTTGGGTGAAGCTCCAGATCGGGATCTCAGATGAAACAGTAAAGAAAGGTTCATTCTTGGCACAAAGGGAATATTCAGGATCCCCATCCAGCCTCTGACTGCCTTCTGCTATGACAGGTCCATGGATGTACCATGCCAGTTGTTAAGTATTTTGCATGTCCCTCCTGCCACTCCTCACCATAGTCTCTCCTCTCCTCCCAGCAGGTTCCTACTCACTGTGCTCCCAGGAAGGGAAGGAAGCAGACCTGCCTTTACCTTCTCTTTTCAAGCAGAAAACAGAAACACAGTAGACAGCTGGGAGTCAGCTTGAAAACCTGGACACCATCTCTCTGGTTCTCTACCTGCTAGAGAACAGTGCACTTTGTGCTCCAGGGCTGCCATTGGTGGGCTACCTTGCTCCCACTGGGGCTGGTCTGGAGCAAACTTGTTGAGACGGCAGCTTCTTCCAGTGTGGACCATGCCAACATCCCTCTGCCAACCCCCTATGCATTCCCACTCTCTGGTTTTTCTCAGGTTTGGCATCCTTCCAATCCCACAGGAATAGAGCTGATAAATGAATTCATACTCAAAGGTTATTGACTTAATTTGTCACCTCCATCCAAGAGCTGTTTGCACTGAAAAGAGATCCACCAGGGAGAGGGCAATGTTTAACTGCAAAGAATGCCTTTCTAATGGTGGGGTTTCAGGCAGAGGGGCCTTTAGGCAGCCTCTGTCAGATCACCACAGGGGTGACCTTTCTCTGTGCAAAGTCTTGCTGCAAAGGATTTCCCAACTTCAGTATGCACGGGAGTGCCCAGGGGTGCTTGTGAAACATTGAAGATTCTTTGACCCTAGAGATTTGATTCAGTAGGTCTGGATGGGGCATGGGAATCTGCATTTTATTCCACTCATCACTTCCTGATAAGGTGGTTCATGGACCATATTTTGGAAAAAAAAAACTTTGGCATTGCATTCATTTGGTAGGAATGATATGGAAAATATCACACTGTGGGTCAGGGAACCTTAAAAAGCAGACAGTAATTTTCCCACAGTCCCAGAGGTTGAAGACTAAGATTGAGTTGCTGGCAGGGTTGTTTTCTTCTGAGGTCTCTTTTTTCAGCTTATAGGTGGCAGCCCTCTCCCCATGTCCTCATACAGGACACTTTGCATGCATACCTCTGGTATCTCTCTGTGTAAATTTCCTCCCCTTATAAGGACACCAGGCATATAGGATGAAGCCTGTCCTAATGCCCACATAATACTTATCTCAACAAATACAGTCACATTCTGAAGCTCCAGGGTTAGGGTTTTGTCCTATGAAGTTGGGAGGGATTGGCACAATTCTACCCAAGACAGGTTTGTAGAAGCAAATACTAATGAAGTTAGGTACGGTGGCACATGCCTGTCATCCCAGCAACTTGGGAGGCCGAAGCAGGAGGATTGTGAGTTCAAAGCCAGCCTCTTCAACTAAGTGAGACCCTAAGCAACTCAGTGAGACCCTGTCTTGAAATGAAAAATAAGAAGGGCCAGGGCCAGGGATGTGACACAGTGTTTAAGCATCCCTGGGTTCAATCCCAGTGGAGAGAGAGAGAGAGAGAGAGAGAGAGAGAGAGAGAGACAGGGAGACTGAGACAGACAGACATTTATGTAGGCACAACAGAAAGCACCAAGTTCTCCCCTCTTTTCAGTTAACTGCGACAGAGAAAACACACCCAGGTCAGAAAAGATGGTAGAGAATCACTGGGATGTGTCCACGAACGGGAGGCACAGCGCCCCCTGTTGTCGCCAGTGGCCATGGTTCAGGACACCACCTTGCCTCACTCTCTCAGCTGCCTTTCCTAGTGTTCTTCCTCCCTGGGGTAGAAATCATCTTTCTTCTTTCAGCTTCCTGGGAGAGAACAGTCTTTGGTGCTGGCACCAGCGTGGTCGCCCAGGCAGCCCTTGCCTCCGCCTTGGAGGATGTTTCTTTCCCTAGAAAAAAGCGAAGACCCTTCACCCTCCCCATTCATCATCACCACGGGCAATCTAATTACAGCCTTGTCTTAAAAGAGGAACTCATTTACAATTGAGACTTCTTCCTTATGAAAATGTAATATCTTGAACTATGTTTTTATGGCCCCCTTTTACAAAAATAAAAAAGGAAATTAATTAATTTCCTTGTACACAGGAAAGACTCATGAGGTCTTGCCGGTTGTGCGCAGAAAGGATGCTCTCTCTCTCTCTCTCTCTCTCTCTCTCTCTCTCTCTCAGCCTCCCGCTGTGTGACAGTGAAATGCTAAAATGATTTTGGCAGGAGAATATTCTCAAAGGCTGTTTTTATTTCAGCAGCAGAAGAGTATCTCAGAACGCAGGCTGCACCTCTGCCCTGTGGGGCTGTTTCTAATTGTAGGAGGTGAGCTGCGGAAATCCTTCCCCCAGTCGGGTGGGGAGAAAGCGCCAAGAAACCTAAGGAAGATAATCGTGTCTGCCACACTCAGCGCTCACCACTTAAAGGAATTAACTTGTTGGAATAAAATATTTCTATGGGTGCAGAAAACTATGCATTAGAATAATGAGGCTGACCCCTTCCCTCCGCATTGCAATCACTGGGGTTTGTTTCTTCCCTTTCTAATCACAACATGTTATCTTCCCCCTCGCTCACACCTCTGTAGGCAAGACTGGCTGCGAATACTTTAGATTATCACCTTCTCATTTTCCGTGTGAAATAATTGCCCAAGGATGGAAACTGACAAACAGGAATGTGGATTTCGGAGAGCAGGCCTCTTGTTATTTAGGATCACCCAAATAAAATGGATTATTGGGGTGGATTACTTCACCCATCCTCACTCTTGCCCCTTTAGAAAGAAACACGTGTATTTGCAGACCTGGATTGATTTGGAATTTTAAAGACAGCTGGGATACTGGTATGTTTGATTAGAAACCTATACTACCCAACAGCAGAAGGGTATGAGGTCCTGGGGGGCTTCATGGGTTTCACTCTTGGTGCCATTCACTTACTGGCTGTGTGACCTTGGGGAAATTGCTTAACCTTTCTGTGCCTCCATCTTTTCCTCAAAGAAAATGAGACAGTAATAATAATGCTTTGTAGGGTGGTGAGATTTAAATGTTAGTACATGTTAAGTGCTTACAAAAATGGTTGACAGACATAGTAAACACTCACAAAATATCAGCCATTCCTATTCATGCCCTAGGAAAGGGATGAGGAGTTGCTTTCCTGTTCTCCTTCAGTAATCGTTGTTAAGCATTGTCTCAGTTTAGCGTATGTACTATCATATAAATGGTTCTTTATAACACAGACTGAAATAAATGCTCAGAGGGATAATAGTGACATGGGGTGGGGGCCATAAGGACAAACACCTAATAGAAGATTGAAGATGGCAATGTAAGGGCCTCAGTAAGAAGGGAACAAAAGAAAGGGCTGTGGGAGAATCAGGGGCCCAGGGAAAAGGAGAAGCCAGCCAGTACAGGACACCTTAGATAAAGGTAGGGACTCCGGCCCTGCAGTAGGACAGAAACGAATGGTAATTAAGGGCCTCCTCTGTCCTGCAACAACCCAGCGCCCCAATTTGCATTTCCATGTAAAAGAACTGCAAATGATATTGGAGCAATTAAGTATTCTCTGTAGTTTTCCCCTTGAAGAGTTTATTTATTTATTTATTTTAGTGATGAGCAAAGTCTTCTAGTGACCAACTACAATATAACAGAACGACTCCCCAATTCTGTCCATCGGGCCATTTGATTACACCCAGAGAACTCTTTGTAGTCACCACAAACGCGCAGCTACCTCTGGGGTACGATGCGGCCGCTATTTAACTGTCACGTAACATGACAATCGAGTGTCCTATTAGAGCTAAAATTTAATTGTGAAGACGGGTACCATATTTAACTGCAATCCTGGGGGGAATTTAGGTTGACAGGCTGTAATTACCCAAACTGGAACCTGGCCAGGACACACCTACTCTTTGCCAAAAGAGCTATGGGGGTTTTAACCACCGCAGGCATGGGAAGCCGGCGGGTCTGTCGGGTGGGAAGTGGCACTTGCAGCCCCACAGCGCCCCCTAACCAAGCTCCGGGCAAGCGCAGGCTGTCCGGGCAGGAGGACTTTTTCTGACCCGTTGCACTTGGAGGTGTCCTGCAAAGACCGTCTGCCGGCACCTGGCTCCAATCCATCACGGGTTATCAGAAACTTGCCATTGAAGGTTGTGCAGCTGTGGATCCTGCAGTCAGGTTCTTACTGGCTCTTATCTGTGTCTGTCTGTCCTGTGCATCTCCCCCCAGGTCCTGCTGCTTCTCTCTTATCACGACAGCAGTGCCTGTCCAGCTAAAATAATTACCCACCAGAGCACAGTGCTTCTCGTCAGCAGCTGCTGTTCCGACATAGAGATCAATTAGAGGCATATTTGGACTGGGGAAGTGGGCTGATCGGGCCCGTTTACTAAAAATCCCATTAGAATTCTTCCTATGAAATGTACTCTGGTCTTCCAATGCAATTGTCACCAGAAAAAAATAAAAACTGGGTCAAGAAGAGGTGGAAATGTGGCTTGCTGATGTCACTGAAGGGTTAAAAGGGAGAAAGTTCTCGGCGGCAAGCAGCAGTGTGAATAAATGTGGTCTTAATTTAAGGTTATGGATTTTTAAAAAGCCTAGCTTTTTGTCTTCAGAAGTCTTTGCATTCATATCAGTTAAAAAATAATTTAGACAGAAAATAAATGTTGGAGCAAACTCAAATTATTATGTGCATTTTAAATAAACCTGTGTTTTCTGCTGCAGACATAGCATATGAATAATAACATTAATAATGATCACGATAATTTGTCAACTGATGATATTTTCCGTCAGACTTTCCAGGCTCTTGGTTCCTGGCTCTGCTATTTAACTTAGCCGACCTGTCCTTCATGAGGGGAGCTGATGATAGCAGCCTTCACTCCCTCTGCAGAGTGAAAACATAGAAAAGCTTAGGATCTAGTTCCAGCTCCGCATTAATTAGCTGTGTGACCTTGGGCAGGTTGGTTAACATCTCTGGCCTGCTGTCAAAGAATGGAATGGCCTCAAGGGGAATCAGCATAGCTGTAATGAGAAAAATCAAAAGACTTCAGTCATATCACCTGGGATTATTTTCCTTTTTTAAAGAATAAAAGTTCTGAAAAAAGAAGTAGATTCCAAAAGCAACTTCAACCAAGCAATTATTGGTCAGGGCATAGGAGGAAGTTAGATTAAGACTTATTTTTAAATACATGTGGAAAGGTTTTCCTCTTAGTTTCTAAGGACATACACATATGCATGCACACATTGGTCAGAGGGGAATTCACTTAAAATGCTCACTTTTCTGCTTTCCTGAAGAGATAGATGTATACTGCTCTCAAAGGGCAACAATAACAATAGAGTGTCTATTTAATTCTTTTAATAATATAATGCTGTCCAGACAATACCAGTATAACAAAAATATATAAGGGGGAAGCATATGAAATTGCCATTTTGAGAGATCCGAAAGAATTGAATGTCAGAAATTTTGTACACTTTGAACTATTATTTAATGAACTATAATTTGGATCTGAAGTGTTCTTCAAAGTTTCATATGCTAAAAGCTTCATCATCAGCCTTTGGTGCTATTGGGAGGTGGTAGAAACCTTAGTAGGTGGGGCCTAGTGGAAGGAAGTTAGGTCATTGGGGGCGTGTCCTTGAAGGGGCTATTGGGAATCCAGTGCCTTCCTGTGTCTCTCTTTGCTTCCTGCCTTCCATAAGCTGAGGAGGTTTGTGTCACCACATGCTCCTACCATGCTATTCTGCCTCACTACAGGCTTCCAAACAATGGAGCCAACCAACCCTAGAGCAGAATCTCTGAAACTGTGATCCAAAATAAATCTTTCCTCCTTCTAATTTGTTTACCTCAGGCATTTGTCACAGTGATGGAAAACTTAGTTGCACATAAAGTATGCAAAGTGTATGTGTGTATATACATGTATGCACATAATTTTTCATAATACTAGTAATACAGTCCAGATAACTGACATTGTTCTGTATTCTTGTTTCTCTAACAGAGCTTGGATAGGATATTCCTATCCTAACACTTAGAATACAATGACACAAGACTGAAGAGAAGCTGGGTTTGGTGGCACATGCCTGTAATCTCAGCAGCTCAGGAGGCTGAGGCAGGCGGATCATGAGTTCAAAGCCAGCCTCAGCAACTTAGCGAGGCCCTAAGCAACTCAGTGAGACCCTGTCTCTAAATAAATGCAAAATAGGGCTGGGGATGTGGCTCAGTGGCCGAGTGCCCCTGAGTTCAATCCCTGGTTCCAAAAAAAAAAAATAAAAAAAAAAAATAAAAAATCAAATAATGACACTGAACAGAAAATGCTAGAGTCCCAGATCACATTCCTAATCATGAGAACAGGCCCTGATTTGGTCCTATAATAATATGACCAGAAGCTGTCATGTGGTAGGATTAGTTTGAGGTGTTGATGGGGCTGTTGGCTTCTACACAAGGGGAAGGGTGCTGTGCACTTCTCAAGAGTGATCGCAATGGAGATGGGCTCTGTGAGACCTCTGCACAGTTTCATTTGGAGAATGGAGATTATAATGTACATCACTGGTGAGAAACTCTGTTTTGTACTAAGAATTCATGAATTATTTGACAATTATTTTTATTAGTAATAAAAAAATAAAAATACAATTATTATACCCAATGATTTTAGGGGGCAGCTAACATGATAGAATGTTCCAGGATGTTTTCAAAAGAAAAAAGATGGGGCCCTTGAGAAAGGGACATTTTCATGAATAACGTGAGTGCATTCCACAATGAATAAAAAAATAATGATTCCAGATTAGCCACAACCAAATTTATCAGTGATTAGATTTTCTACTTCCCGTATTTTATTTCTGTAGTTTTTGTTGCTTCTTCCACATCTGAAAAATGGCCAAAATAACCAGATCAGGTAGTCCCTAAAACATGTTTTTCAATGATAACTAGACATTTTCAGTGCAAAATAATCAAAAGTTATGGAAAAATATTTAAAAAGAAAATAGCAGGACACGGTCAGGAACACCTGCAATCCCAGCACTTGGGAGGCTGAGGCAGGAGGATCGCGAGTTCAAAGCCAGCCTCAGCAATTTAGAGAGGCCCTAAGCAACTCAGTGAGACCCTGTCTCTAAATAAAATATAAAATAGGGCTGGGGATGTGGCTCAGTGGTTAAGTGCCCCTGAGCTCAATCCTCTGTATCAAAAAAAGGCCAAAAATCACCTGTAATCCTCTCATTCCAAAAATATTGTGGAACAGTTTTACCCAGATGTTTATACACACACACACACACACACACACACACACACACACACAGTTTTAAAATGCTCAAAAATCAGATAGTTTCCAACTTTTGTGTGTGTGGGAATGGCAAATCATGGACACTTTTCCATATCAATAAATGTTAAGCTATTCATTGTTTTAAAGTGAGTACATAGTATTTGACTTTTTGCTAAATCAATCAGCTACCAATGCATATTTAGATTGCTCCCACTTTTCCTACTGCAAACCTTACTGATATAATCTATGTTGTTATGCTTTTTTTTTGTATATTTCTTTGATTATTCCTTAGGACTCCTTCCAATTGGTAGAATCCATGAACCAAAGGACAAGACTTTTGTTATGCATTGCTAAATTAATTGCTCACCAGAAAGACTGTACCTATTTACAGTATCTTTAATGGTAAACAAGAAGGTTCATTTTCCCTCACTTTACCGTCAATATGTTCAATGTTTGCCAATCTGGTCAATCTGGGTAAAACTTTTCCACAAAGAAAGAAAGTCTAGGGTGCTATTTGATTTGGTGTCTATGATTACCAGTGAGATGGAACCTCTTCAGTCTTCATAGTCAGTTGATTTGTATTTCTTCTTTGGTGGATTTTGTACTCATACCTCTTGTCCATTTTTCTATTGAATATTCCTCACTTTCTTATTAACTGTAAGAGAACTTTACATATTAAGGATACTCTTCTTTCAATCATATTATGTGTAAAAAATATTTTCCCCACTTTTTCATTTGTCCTTCAATTGTTTCTGGATGTTATTTTTCAATGTCAAAGTTGGAAATTTTTATGTATGGAAGCAATTAACTTTTCCCTTAGCATTTTAGTCTTCAGGGTCACTGTGAAAGGCAGCATATTCATATAAGTTTTATTTTTTCCAGTCATATTGAGGTCCACTAGAATGGCAACTCTCTTTTCCCTCCAAATCATGTTTCTTGTTACTTTTTAAAGGTTCTAGAGTAAAGTCATAGGGGACCTTGGAAACCCCAGCAGAGGAAACATGACCATTAATAGTAACACTTGACATTTCTATTTCCACTGTGCTATACACTCACTAATTAGTGTCCTTCCTTAGTTTAGCCCCAGGTGTCAGCCTATCTGCTATTCATTCACTCCATAGGACACTGAGGCACAGGAGTGGGAAGGATGTGGCATTCCATTTAGTGGGTGTCACTCTCACTGTCCAGAATCTCAGGCTCCAGTTTTCATCTGTGCTTAAACCAAGGTGAGACAATTCCTCTATGTAGGCTGGCAGATTCCAGGATCCACTGAGACCATCAGAATGAGTTCTATAAGTAAAAAACCACTACTCTCCCTTACCATTCCCCAGAAAAGGAAAATCATATACTATATGAGACAGATTACAACCTGGAACCTTCCAACTTTGGACAACAGAAGAGATGATACCACTTCTCAATTTACTATTAAGTTTTGGCAATCAGGATAGGATGCCTACCGCAAAATTTAGGGAAGGCAAGAAAAAAAGGAAAACGCCCTTGAACTTGGTGAATGGAGAGTGTTCCAGAGGATGAGCCCATGACCATCTTGCATGACATCCATTTACATCACAAAGTTTTGAAAATGAAGGAGTGGAGTGCAACCAGGTGAACCAGAATCAGAACAGGTAAGAGCCCAGAGAAGTTCTTCTTATGCTGTCTAAGGAGCACTAGGGTCCCTCCACCCCTGACCTTGTGTCATGGATCAATACTTATGAATAACTGCAATAAAAATGAATTAAAAATTTGCAAGAATGCTTAAAATATAAGCCCCATTTTTATTATTAGATTCAAAACACAACAGTTACTCTGTAAAGATTGCTACAAAATTTTCTATTCTTCACAGTTTCTATAATCATCTATTTGCAGACCAGCAACAGTTCACCTGTTGGGACAGGCACAGCTGATACCAGTCCACAGCCCATGGTTTTTGAGCAGCCCTGAGCTTGAGCATTCAGGGACAGAGATGGGGTTGGCAGTGTCAAATGCTTCCAAGGTGTTAAGTAATGAGGTCTGGTAAATGTCTTTTGAATGTAGCAACAAATAGATATTTGTGAAGAGTGGCTTCAATGGTGTGGTGGAGACATAAGCCAGGCCAAGGTGGTGGAGGAGGAGTTCCTCAGTGTTCACAGAGACTAAAAAATGTGGAAATGAAGATAAAGTAAATCGTGAAGCACTTCATGCTTCATGCTGCTAAACATCGTCTTTGTTTACAAAAAACAGTTAACCAAAAAATGTATGTTGTGACATGGAATAAGGCCAGATAGCAACAGGATAAAGTGTACAGTGTACTAGGCAATGTGTCAGTGTAAGTTCAGAGGCCTGGGCAGTGGGGTGGAGTGAGGTAAAGATAACCCTGTGACTTTGCTCAAGCCCTTCATCCCCTCTGATCTCCAGTTTCCTTCTCTGCCAGAGGCAGGGGTTGCCCATAGTCCCTTCTCTTTGTTTGTTTCCAACTTTTGTATTCTATGACTTGGAATCTAAACAATCACTGCAAATATTGGTGCTCCTGGAAATGACCCAAATTATTTGGAGTCCTGGAGTTCTATTGAATCTGGCTGTACATCTTCAGGCAGACAGCTGCCAGTGAAATCCTCAGTTGGTTATGACTAGTAAGATAAACCTGCCCATCCCCCCAAAACATTTAGGAACCAGAAAGCTGATGGTTAAAACCGTACCTTCAACCTCAAACAGGGATGAAACCCAACTGGATCTCAGAGGCATTAGACATACTGAGAATTCAGCTTCAGAGTCATGCGAAGTGGCCTATGATCTGCTCAAATTTCTAACACTTGATTAGATTGTTTCTGCTGCTGTAGAGGAAAAAACCTGGAAACCGTGGATCTCATGACCTTCTGCTGGAAGAAACTGGAAACCAGGTGATCCACAGGAAGCTACGAGGGACCTCTGGAGTTGGAGAAGGCCAAGTTCAAAGTGAAATCTTGCCTTAAAAAAATTGTCGATCCAGGTTCTTTGTGCTAAGACTCTAGTGTTCACGGCAATAGTGTAGAATCCACAGCATGGCCCAGTTGGGAAGGAGAGGAAAGAACCTAAGGCATCCTTGAGTTTCTCTGGGCTTGGAGAAGTCCAGAAGAAAAGGCAGTGTGGAGTATAGTCGGGCAGTAACCATGGAGCCAGCTGGAGGGGGCTGAGCAGTCTGCCATGGGGTGGTTTTTCCTTTTCTGCCAAATCCCTCAGAAGTGTCAGGGATTCTGGCTAGATTCTTGGTCCTCATCGTTGTCCTTTCTATAGCTAAGAAATAGACCTGTCAACCTGTCTATATAGTCCCTGATATCACAGCATCCAAATTCACCACATCAAGAAAGGTCACTGATGGCCTTTCTCATATCCATTATATATTATCTTTGAACATTACTCCTAGCTTTATAGACCTTACTGTGACTGTCCCCTGTGTTTCTTTTGGGGCAGAGTTAGCAGAACCACTGTGTGGTGGTGTGCACATGCATGTGCTCACATACACACACACACACACACACACACACACACATTCACACACACCTGCTTTATTCAGGCAGAGCAGAAGAAAGCTATTCCGTTGGTTCAGGTAAACAATGAATTACCACGTGCTCCCTGCAGATCGGCCCCCTAATAACCAGCAGAGTTGAAAGCAGGAGCTGTTTTCTGTGGGTTCCCTTGTAGCTTCACGTTGCCCTCTGCCTTTTAGTGAAACTGGAGCAAGCCATTTGGGTGGCTGTGACCAGATCTGGCTGAAGAAGTGCCCAGCTGTTGCTCTTTCCTTTCTCCAGTTTTCAGTCCCCATGATGTGGACTCATTATGGCTGTGATCGTTGCTGATGACATTAATGCACTGTGCTGCTTCTCCACCGCACGTGCCATCTGCTCCCATCAGCCCTGTGGGGTAAGTGGTAGGTAATTGTTTCCCATCGGTAGTCCATTTTCTCAGATAAAGGATGCGAGATTCAAAAATAAACATCCACTCTGACTCATTGCGACAAGGCTAGTGTGGATCTGGGGGCAGCCACCCCATCTACTGTTAGCAGTGGGCTAGGCTGCTTTCCCCGTAATTCAAGTCGAAGGGCAATTTGATTCATTAACAGTGACTCTGGGGGAGGAGGAGGTTCAGGGAGAGAGCAGAGACAAAAAAAAAAAAAATCCTGAGAGTTCTTATAAACCAGCAGGGTCAATGCAAAAGAGAAGGGGAGAGATGGGGAGAGAAATTGGTGATTCATCAGCAAAGGTTTGCTTGTGGATGAGAATGAAAGATAAGAGCCCGTGTGGTTGTAGCTGTGGGGAACAAGCTTCCTCACTAGCTCCGGCCACTGCTGACTCTCCAAGGACTACGAGGTCCAGACCAGAATTGAAAATTTGGTACGAGGGCAGCCGTGCCGGGCTCACCCCGAGGGTGAGCAAGCAGGAAGGACAGGATGGGGTGCTGCCAAAGAGGAACTGAAAGCCCAGCCCCCAGAATTCATCATAGGGGAGAAACATCCTGATTCAGTTACATCTTCCCAGACTCCCAGGGATGACCGATGGGGCTTTTGTTGTTGTTGTTAAAGAAATTGCATCCTGTGGTTCACTTTTAACCTGCTTTCCCTTAAGCATTGCCATTCGTCCTCAATTTGACCTTCACCTCCCCTCAGAGCTCATCCCCACACACATCAGTCATTTATTAAATAAATATTTATTGCAGTCCTGCCAGATGCAAGGCGCCATGCTTACTGGGAGGCTGCTATGGACTCCTGAAGCTGGGCAGGCCCAGATTTGCCATTCACTAGCAATGGTCTGGTGTGAAGCTGTAATGGCTCTGAGGTTATGTTTCTTCATCTCTACAATGGGATAATTGTGCCAGTTTCCTAAGAGCATCCAGAGAATCAAATAACAGAATGTGTGCTGAACTCAGGCTGGAAGCAGAAGGGCCCTCCATAAAAACGGGGCTAGGATAATGAGCTTCCCTCTGGTGACACACTGGGAATGCCTCCCCACATCTCCTTTCATCTCTGAGGTTCTTCATGCCTCCTTGACCAGCTCTGACCTGCTGCCACATCTGCTGACTCAGGCCCCAACTTCATGCCTCTTCTGCCCCATTGAGGACAGCCTCATCCCTCCTTGGACAGGGTAGAACAGGGCTTTCCTCCCACAGCCCTTCTTGGAAGCTAAGCTACCCTGTCTGGGGGAAGAAGACTCCCTAACACCAGACTTGCTCCAATCACAGTCAGGCCCGCTAATTGATTCATGTTATTTTATTTTCTGTTCTGGTAGTTAGGGCCTCAAGCAATTTTATGCAAATTTATGAACCTTATGCAAATGAGGGCATCCCTAGACTAATTGCACACAAAATGGAAGCTCTGTAGGCACCTCCCCCATTCAACTATGCCCTGACTCCTTCTCATTCCTTAAAAGACTTCCAAACTCCCTTGCATCCACGTGCTCCCAAGATCAGCAACCTTTTCTCCCTGAAGCCCCATCCATAGGCTTCTCACTGGCCATTTTGGAATGTTTGAGGAACAGTGTCAGCCCCATTTGCAAGGGCTGGCAGCTGCCTGATATCCCAGGAAATCAAAAGTAGACATGGGGAACATTTTATCTTTATTTTAAGTTATTTGAACTCCAGCCAGCTTCCTCCTCCAAACTTCCCAGGCAACACGAGCCCAGGTCAGTCTGACACCTGCCTTGGGCTCATGGGTCTGGCCTCCATAGTTCTTTTGTTACAGGCAGGGATGTTTGTGGTCCTCTACCTCTAAGAGACAGTCTCAAAGCCTGTAATCCCAGCAGCTGCAGAGGCTGAGGCAGGAGGACCACGAGTTCAAAGCCAGCCTTGGCAATTTAGCAAAGCCCTAAGCAATTCAGCGAGACCCTGTCTCTAAATAAAATTTTTAACAGGGCTGGGGATGTGGCTCAGTGGTTAAGCACCCCTGGGTTCAATCCCTGGTACCTAAAAAGAAGGTTTTGTCTTAGTTGGGGTCCCCTAGAAACAGAATGCTAGGTAGGAAATAAGGTTGCTCAGAAGTATGCAGGTATACACTTTGAGGCAAGGGAATGAATTTTGATATCCACCCCACCGCCATTTAGAAGAATTGGTCTCCAGTAGCCCCAGAGAGCAGAGGCAGTAACCTCCCAAGCATTTGGTGATGAGGGGGCTCCCACTGTGGGGACCCACAGGCCCACACTCTGCAGCTGGGAGATGGGTGTGCCACCAATGCAGGGCACCAGCCACATGTCCTACAGGCATATTTCTTTGTCTATGTGGCAGGCATTCACATGATTCCCATTTTATGAATGTGGGACCTCATGCTCAGGGCAGGCTGCCACCTGCTCTCCCAGCATGCCTGGAGAGCCACCGGAGCAGAGCAGCTGGAATGGCACTCTGAACTTGGACTCACTCAGTCTCTCCCTGGCCTGTCCAGACTGTCAGAGGGCTGGGACTTTTGTCTCCACCCACTCCCATGTCCAGGGACAGGCTGCGTGTCTTCGGGACCCTCTTATACACCTAGCTTTTCTCTACAGCACTCTTTCCCTATTCTCCCTTTTGTATGGCTTCTTCTAGAAAATTCCTCAGAAAGACAATGTGTGTTTGTTAATGGAGTCACAGGAGACAAGCAGAGTCAATCTTTCTACCCTCCTGCCCTCTTCCTTTCTGTCCTTGTCCTCTTCCCTCTGACCCACTTCCCTTCCCTCTCCTAATTTTCCCCTCAGCTCTTCTTTCCCCTTCTTTCCATCATCTTCTTATTCCCTTCCTTCTTTCTCAATACCTTTATCTCTTCACCCTCCATCCCTGACTCTTAGAAGACTGCCACTTTCACCCCAGCCTCCAGCCCTGATGAGCCAAGGTTCATTCCCAGAGCAGATTATAGAAAGAGCCACATGGCACAGCAAGCTTGTCATGTTGGGAGAGGCAGCCTCTCACTTCAGGGCGCTGGGATTTTGGGACAGTGCCCCTTGCCCTCCCTGGCTGCTGAGGGTCTGGAGGCAAGAAGGTAGGCCTGGTTGCTGGCTTTCAGAGGCCAGACTGAGCAGCACACAGTACTGGGATCCACCTCTGAGTGTCAGTCTCGCCTGAGGCAGGGTGAAAATCAGGAGTTGGGTGGAAAGAGATGAGTTTGGGAGATCCATGGGAACAGCCTGCTGCCAGGCAGCACAACTCACTGAATAGTTAAAGGATGAAGGCTTTGCAGACTGGCGTCTCTGCCAGAATAGAGAAGTAAATCACGTTGTGTGATGCAGAGTTTCACAGCCCTTTGAATAGGAAGCAAGGCCCTGGGTCTTGAAGCACTTAGGGCCTCCTTCTCCAGAGTAAATCCCTAGCCCAGCGCCCTTCCCAGCTTCCCCTCTGCCCACCCCTCTGGAACTTCTTCATTACTGAGCCCCAACTTTTTCTTTTATTTCCTCCTTCCTTTGAGAACCCTTTCTTTTGAGTTTTATTTCCTGGTTCCATGATTGGAACCTGTCTACTCAGACAGAGTCCAATATTATCTCTAATAACAGCTTACATTCCTGAAACATTCACAGTTTAATTGCTTTCATGTGAATTTACTCTGGTACATGATAACTCAGAATGTCACATAAGGATGTCCAGGGTGTGTACTGCACAAGAGCTCTACCTTTAAAGGAACGACTATTTAGATGGGAAAGATGTGCTAACATATGAGAGTGCTAAAGCAGATACGGAGATGTTAGACCTCCAGGCCAAATCCAAAAACAGTGAAGGACATGCCATTCTTTCCCCCACTGAAACCCTCAGGACTGTCACATGCTCACAAAAGCATGCATGTAACACAATTAGAGCCTTGAAAAGCACAGGTGCAAGTCAGCCTTCTTGCATGATTAGACTTCCTCACTCTTGTTCTTGTGTCTTTGCCATGAGAATATATCTAAGGCAGCTTGCTGGAGAATGTGACAAGTGAGGTAGAGTTGAGTGAGCTCCATTGTTCTAGGAGCTATCAAGACATTTTGGAATCACCAAAATCACTAAAGCCTCTTAGCTGATATACAGCTCACCACAGCACAGGAGCAAGCTGAGCTGAGAGCAGCTCATGTTGGTAGAACCACACCAGCCACTTATGCTTTGGAGTGTTTGTTACACAGACTGACTGATGCAGGGAAGAATGAGAAGCTTTTTCTAGAAGTAACAAAAGGAGTGTTTGTTACACAGACTATCTGACTGATGCAGGAAAGAATGAGAAGCTTTTTCTAGAAGTAACAAAAGGAGTGTTTGTTACACAGACTATCTGACTGATGCAGGGAAGAATGAGAAGCTTTTTCTAGAAGTAGCAAAAGGATTGGATGTCTCAATTTGAACAATAGCTCAACAGTGTAGGGATAGCAAACATGATCTGGGTGTGTACTGCACAAGAGTCCTGCATTTGATGGAGGTACTATAACTATGGGAGCTATGTGCATGGCTTGCTTGAAACTTTCTTACTTGTGAAGTGCCTTCTTGTTTTTCATAAAACATACCTGGTAAATTGGGTAGGCAGCGATTTTATCCCCATTAGTCAGATGAGAAAACTGAGTCTTGGGCACATTTCATGAGTTGCCTGTGTAGCTAGCAAGGAATGAAGCCAAGACTGCAGCTGGACTGTTTGGCTCTGGCCCCATGCTTATGGCACTGCTCTGTGTTGAAAACAGCATTGTAGAAATGGGGGTTGAAAGGACAGGTGCTGCTTGAAGGCAGGGAGGTGGAACAGAGGGGCAGATAAAGCTCCTAAATGAGCATACTTGGAACAGACAGGAGCAGCGGAGTAAACCTGAAATGAGGATGTGAATTTCCCAGGGAAACAAGAAGAGAAGAGCATGGATTCTGGAGAACAGAGGGCTAGACCTGCAGATTCCCTAGTACTCATTCTTAGGTTTCTATTGACTGCCAGGCAACAGTTGACCCAGCCTCCTCCTGAGTAATTTTTCCCATTCAGGAAAACTGGCAAAAGAGTATAACAATATCATCACTGTAATAGCACCATGTGTCTGGCATTCTGTTAAGTTCCCCCATTTTAGAGATGAAGAAACTGAGGCACATTGAAAATGTATCACACAGTTGGCAAGTTGTAGAGCCAGGATTGAAATGCAGGGGTTCTGGCTTCAGATTCTGGGCCCTCAACTATCACACTGGCAATGACCTCTCTGTGCTTAGTGTTTTGCTGTTCAGGATGTTCCAAGAGACTCAAAGGAAGAATGAAAAAAGAGTGGGGGACTAGGATCTAAATCAGTAGCTATGGAGGCAGCCCCATTTCCCTGGGGATCCATCAAGGCTGTCACTTTCTCTCTACCTTTTCCTATATCTCTGCTCCTGCCTGATGATTCTGGCCACACCTCCAATGATCAGAAACCTATTTTCCCAGGGCCAAGGAGAGGAACATCCATCTCATCTCTTCTCCTTGGTGCATGTCCTTGCAGCCACAACACTGTACTGATCTCATGCATGGCCCTCCCAGCCCTGTGGATGACAGCACAATGTACAGTCACTGTCCCTATTAGCACCATCACCTCTGTCATGGGACAACTGGAAAGAGTCCCAAGAGGTGTGGCTTTACTGTAAAGGAAAGTCATGTCCTTGGTAGTTCTCTAAGAGTGGAGCAAAGAACAGCCATCTTCCAAGATCCCATCTGATTTAGGTGACAGTGAAAATCACAGCCATTACTTGAGTCTGTCCTCCATTCCAGACTCTTTTTTTCCAACCCAAGTTCTTTTTATTTTTCCTTCAAAACACAGTCCATTTCAGTCACTAAGCACTATACATCTTTTCTCAACTAGTGCCTCCACCAGACCACAGGATTATTCTGACAAATAAGCCCCTCCTTCTCACTCCCCACCTCTGGAAAACATTTTTTTATTATTATTTTGATTCAATGTACACAAATGGGGTACAACTTTTGTTTCTCTAGTTGTACACAAACTAGAGTCACACCGTTTGTGCAATCATACATGTACATAGGTTAATGACATTTGTCTCATTCTATTATCTTTCCTTCCCCCCACCCTCTCCCCACCCCTCATTTCCCTCTATACAATTCATCCTTCCTCCATTCTTGCCTTACCTGCCCCCCCACCTCCCATTATGTATCATCATCCACTTATCAGAGAAAACATTCAGCCTTTGGTTTTATGGGACTGGTTTATTTCACTTAGCATGATATCCTCTGAATCCATCCATTTACCTGCAAATGCCATAATTTTATTCTTCTTTGTGGCTGAATAATATTCCATTGTGTATAT
>JAJEJO010000138.1:1075957-1170931 GCA_020662805.1 Glaucomys volans
CAAAGTCATAGCCAAGAAGCAGTGGAGCTGCACTAGGAAGTGCAGTTCCAGATCCTGAACTTGAGCACACAATCCTTGCTGTCCCTCATAAAGACCAGCTAATGCTAAACCGGCACCATCTACATGGGTCTTGGGAGCAGTTTCTCACGCATCATGTGCACTATTCCCACACCTCTCGTTCCATTGATGGGAAACCTCAGGCTCAGAGGGTCAATAACTCACCCAAGGTAATTAAACTAGAAAAGGGATGAACCAGCATTCAAGCTGGAATCTGTCTGACTCCATGGCCCTCCTGTCACCAGCACCCTGTACCTTTCCCCACAGGCATTCAGAATGTCTTCAAAGAGTAAGGATATAAAGTGTATTTCTAATGTTTTATTCCAGTTCTTTTACTTGTGATAGCAACAGTGACACACCAGATATTAATTCTCCCCCTGCCCTGATCCCCTTTCAAAATTTTGAGTTTCAAGTCTTTATCCCTCACCCACCTATTCATCTTTCAATGCATGCTTCCGACTAGCCAGCATTTCCTGAAAACCAGCCACGAGCTTTGTCCTGCTCTGGGTTCCATGATATGTCCCATATGAATATAACAGAGTACTCCAACCTTGGAAATCTTACAATGTAGATGGAGAATTATAAGTTGCATTTACCTAGCTCTTTGGGGCACTCCTGATGCCTTCATGCATCTTTACCACTGATCTTGACCATGGTTTCACAGATAAGGAGATGGAATAAGAAGAGCTTGGAAGAGGATCCTGAGCCTCAGAAAGAAACAGTCTGATTGACACCCTGAATGAAGCCTTGTGAGACTATGAACAGAGCACACAGTTATGCCATGCTCAAAATGCTGATATATGGAAATAGCAAAAATATTCATCATAGTAAGCTACTAAGTCTGTGGTCATATGTAATGCAGCATAGGAAAAACTAAGTCTGGTGGCCACAGCAATGTACCCTATCCCAACTCTCCCCTTACTGTGTGTTCTTGACATTTCTCCCATTGAAGGCCAGTGTCTCATAGTCCAGATGAACTCGAATCTCCTTGACAATAGAGGACAATAGAAGTGACACTGATTTCTAAGACTGGGTCAGAAAAGGCCACATGGTTTCCATCTTATCCCTGTATCACTTGCACTTGGAGCCCTGAGCTGCCATGTAAGAAGTCTGCTTCCCCTGGTACCGCCATGTTGTGAGGAAACCGGAAACCCAGACTCAATGGAGAAGCCCTATGTAGGCAGTCTGTTTGGCTGTCCTCTCCAGGTTAGCCCAGGCTTTGGACCTGTGAGAAAACAAACCTTCAGATGATCCCAGCCCCAGCATTGAGTCTTTCTCAGCCTTCTAGTCTTTCCAGTTGAGATTCTAGACATCCTGAAGCAGAGAGAAGCCATGTGTACTGTGGCCTGGTCCAATTCCTGAACCAGAGAGACTGTGAACATGAAAAAATAAAATGGTGTTTGTACTACATGACTAAATTTCAAGGCAGTTGGTTATGAAACAACAGTAATCAGAAATCATGACCAACCCCCAAATCTATGAGGTGACATAGTAAATGCTAAGATGGAAAACTTCAAATTCACATGACAAAAGGCATACCAATGTAATTATAATGTAGGAAGGATCTGAAGGATTGGGAGTAATAGCATAAACTCCCATAGAGCCTTCTAATCATTTATGTGGAGAATTCCGCTGAGGCCCAGAGAAGTTTCTTGTTTTTTCCTTGGTCACACAGCACCTTGATTTTAAGGTTTCAGAAACAATCCTAACAAGCATCCAGGATTATCCATATCTATGGATTTGCTGGACTCTGAACTGGGACTGGTTGAATGAACTTGACCTGAGCATGACCTTCTCAGTGAAAGAGAAACCTGGTGAATGAGGACCATGAACGATTTCTTTAGCTTTTAAAAGCCCCGGGCTGGTACCTGCTATAAATGGTTTCACAGTATCAGTATTTATTGGACTTCTGCATCCTATGAGTCTGTTTTGTGGCTGCACACCCATGATAGGTCACCATTTTTTTAAAGATTATAAATGTAACATGCAAAAATCATATTTGTTACATTTATACATATTTATATCATACATTTGCAGTATATAGAGGCACTCAGAATATATATTATTTATAAGCATTGCTGCAGCTCAGGTTTGTTAGAAAGGCTCAGAGTGAGAGTGTGTTTGTAAAGTGCTCCAGGGTCCTCTGGGATGAGGGCAGCTATGTAAGTGTAAGTCATTATCATTAAACTAAACTGCCTTCCTCCGATTACTGACAGCACCGAAGAGGTTCTCCCGCCTCCCCGGCCCTGCACACGGCCTGGTAATGCTGGGATAATATAAAGATAATATTACTGTAATAAGTGCTTTGCAGCATTTATGCCTTTATTAGCTGCAGCCATATTGTAAGAAAAGAAGAGGCCCCCAGAAGTGCTGAGGGGTTGGTGCTCAGGGCAGAAAACTCAGAGGTGGGCATGCTGTAAAAGTCTCACTCCTTATCCCTTCTCACAGAATATATTTTCAATTTCAGTTGACCTCCAGATTTGCTATTGAGTCCAGCTGGGTCTGAGGGTTGAATGGGATGCGATTGATCCAGGGAAGCTTCTGGAATTCTAGCTCCAGGGACAACCCACTGCATTTCAGGTGACCTTCAAACCTATAGGAGGCCCCAAATTGATTGCAGAGGCCCTCACTTTGGGGTGTAACTGAGAGGGCCACAAAGCCTTGGGCTGCCTACCATGAAATTAACCTCCATGACTGAGCAGTATCATTATTTTCCGTCTGTAACTATGAGGGATCATAACAACAAGAAAGTGCTTCTGATAGTTCTTATCATTTACAAAGAGTCACTCTCCTCTTCTGGTTTTCTGGTTGCGTGTGGCTGTTCAGGTGTTCACATGTATGTTAACACTTGTATGAGCTACAGATATCTTTCTGCCACACACTTGTGATGGGAAGACCTCAAAAGAAATGTATTGATGATAGATCCTGTATCTCAGGGAACTGAGATATCTAGGACAAATATATATCCACCATATGGATATGGATCCTTCTAACTTCTTTGTAAAGCTAATGTTATTCTCTCATCTCTACTTTATAGATAAGGAAACTGAGGTTCAGCAGGTTTGAGTGAGTGGACCAAGACAATGTGCCAGGAGAATCAGAACTGGAATCCAGGCTGTTTGACCCAAGATGAATGGCCAAGCAAAGATCTGTACGGCAGAAAAGTACTTGGAACTGATTTAGAACAAATTATATTCCATGTTTTTATAATTTTGTCAAAATGAATCTTAATGTTGTATATAACAAAAAAGAACCAATAAAAAAAGAAAGAAAAAGAAAAGGATTCAACTTCCACAATTTTGCTTCGAAGGGAAAAAAACAGAATGCAGAAAGCCATTGTACTGGTTATCTGTACAACAAATCCCCCCGAACACAATGGGGTAACATGGTAATCATCATTTGTCATGAACTCTCATGGTTCTGGGGTTGTGGAGCTCAGCAAGGCAGTTCTTATTTGGGGTTTCTCATGCAGTTGCAGTTGAATGGCTGGAGGTGGGGATATCGCTAAGCCTTCTTCTCTCACATGCCTGGTGTTTGGGCTGGGAAGACTCCAACAGCTGGGGCTGCCACAGCTGGACTCCTGTTCTCTCTGTGTGGTCTCTCCACACAGTCCCTCCAGCAGGGCAGCTTCAGGACAGCTGGATTTCTTACATGGCAGTTCAAGGCTCCCAAGGTGAGTGTCCCATGAGAGGGAGCCAGGTGGAAGCTGTATTGCCTTTTATGATCTAGCCTGGGAAATCACACAGTGTCACTTTTTGTTATTTTTATAACTTTTTATTAGAAGTGAGTTATGAAAGTGGGCTCATATTGAAAGGAAGAGGAATTAGGCACTGCTTTTTCATGGGGGGGAGCTGTCAAAGAAAGTGGAAACATGTTTAAAAAACAATCACAACTAGGTTCAGACCACTCCTCAGTGAGATTCCTTTGAGGATCCCAAATAGGATTCAAGTAGAGTTAACCCTCTCATTTGCTTTCTGTCACTAGCCACACTACTGGTGACCTCAGCATGATCTGTGAGGTGACCTGGACACTGGTTGATGGCACCATGCTCTACTATGGTGCCAAAAGGCCATGGCCAGGCAAGGATCATGGGTGATGTGTGTCATGGTTAAATTGCCACAGCAACTCTTGACCAAAAGCCCCAGAAAGATACACTCAGCGGGAGCTGCTCTCTGAGGTGGCAGAGTGTAGCCCCTGCAACAGTCCCAGGGCCAGAGCTGCTGAGAAGGTGTGTTTGGCTTTGGGCTGAGACACATTAAAACCCCAGCATCTCAGTTTCATTTTGAACCTGACAGATAAAAGGACGACTTTGACTGAGAATATTAACTTTCTGGCTCCCGCCCAAGAAAGCAGAACAGATGAGGAAATAATATAAAATAAAAGGCGTCTGCAAACACTGATTGTCGGCTGCTTTCCATAAAATACGCCCACTGTTATGTGTAACACTCTCTGAGTCTTTCATTTCTCAGCCCCCTCCCTCTTTTTTGCTCCTGGTGCTGAAGGAACTGCCTTTTATTTAGGAAAAAGGACAAACAGAAAGGGAGGAGAGGGTGCTTGTGCTAAAAACAGCCCCCAGCTCCTCTCCAGGAGGCACCAAACAGGTGCACCCATAGGCTAAAACTTTCAGCTCCTTGAGAAAAGCAGAGGGGGTCCCATTGCCAGCCCTGAGAGAACCAGTGTCTCCAACCCCTCCCCTCTCCTGGCACCAAGATGGCTGCCTTAGGCACAGGGAGCAATGGCTGTTATGAAGGTGCTTCTAACTATGAGACCTCCTGCAGGCAGTGCGAAGAGGCCCTTGCAGCCATTCACAGACTGGCCAGGGCTGACTCTTGTATTAGTCAGTTTGGGCTGCCATAATAACATCCTGTGGCCTGGGGGATCGAACAACAGAGATTTATTTGTTATGTTCTGGAGGCTGGGAGTTCGAGATCAGAGTGCCAGCTGAATTGGTTTCTTCTAAAGGTCAGGAGGGAAGAATCTGTTCCAGGACTTGACATATAATAGGTAGCTGTCTACCCTCCCGAGTCTTCATATCTTGCTTCCTCTCTGAGTGCCTGTGTCTAAACTTTTTCTCATGTGACAGGTGTCCTCAGTGCAACTTGATCACTTTTGTGAAGAACTTGTCTTCAAGTACAGTCATATTCTAAGGTACTGGAGGTAAGAACTTCAACATAAAAATTTGGAGGGGGACAGAATAGAGCCCATAGCAACTCTCCAGCCCCCAAATAGAAATAATAACAGGTTCAAGCACTTAGCTGTGTCCAGAGCAGCAGCCTAGACCCCAAACACCTGCCTGATGGACACCTTACATTGTTAGGCACCCTGCCTTGGCCTGTCATTGTGGCTCATTGCCACTGCTCTTTGTTTTCCTTCATTGCCTGGGTCAGTGAAAGCCTGAGCTTGCAGGCAGAGATGCAGGCAGGCAGGAAGGCAGGCAAGGGGTTCCTTGAAAAACAGGATCTTGGAGAGCATCCACTCCCTGCACTACTACCCAGTCACTACACAGCTGACCTGGTTCATGAGGAAAGGTCTCTGCACTCTCTTGAAGCAGGAAATGAAAGGTGGCCATCTGTCCCAGGCACTTCCTTTGCATAAGCAAGGCAATGCACAGAAACTGAAACTCTACCACCGACTAGATCTGGAATGCAGAGTATATAGCCATAGCTCTGCACATCTAATTTTCTTATCTATGGGATGAAGAAAAGACATTTATTCATGTGTGATTTTAAACCCCATTGAACAAGTCCAGTCTATCTACCAAAGTTTGGCGCACTCCGTTGGTTGAACCTGTGAGACCAGGCCACCTGGCAGTCCCACTAAGAGGAACTACTTATTTCACAGACTTCAGGGTAGAAGGTCAGTAGTTTCCATGAAGCCAAAGAGTGCCAAATGGAGCCAGAGTGTACTCCTTGCAACTTTATCAAAAATCAGTTGTCCATACTACTTTTATTTCTGGAAGCTTTCCTCTATTCCATTGATGGGTTTGGATACGCCGTTGACAGCACCACACTGTCTCAGTTACTACAGAGTAAGCCTTAAAATCAAATAGCATGATTTGTTTATTTTTTATTATTTTTCCAAATTTGCTTTAGTTCTTCTAGTTTTTTTGCCTTTCCATGTAAATTTTAGAATTGGCTTGTTTTTATATGTTAGAATATTCTTCTGGGATCTTGATTGGTATTGCATTAAATCTATAAATCAGTTTTGAAAGAATTTACTATGTTGAAATTTAGCAATGTATGACTATAGTATATTGCTTTTCCACAATATGCCACCTTTTCTCCACTTTTTAAAGCCTTCTTTGATTCTTTTGTCACTGTTTTATAGTTTTCATTATACAGATCCTGTATCTATTTTGTTACATTTGTGACAGAGTAGTTCATTCTTTTGGAGCTATTATAAATTATGTTGCTCTTTTTTGAAATTTGTTTTAGTTTTCTATGTTGAACTTATATCTGCATACTTGCTGAACTCACTTACTAGTTCTAGGATGCTTTGTTTTTTGTTTTGTAGGTTCCTTTGAATTTACTATGTAGACTATCATGTCTACATGATTATATATATATATAATTTCATATATATAATTATACATATAATTTAATAATATGTATTTTGTCATATATATTTTATATATATAATTTAATAATATATATGCCATTGATTTCTTTTTCTTGACTTATTGCACTGTCTAATTCACTAGTGTTGAATTGTGGGATGGTGGGGTGATTGTGGTCATCCTTGCCTTGTTTCTGTTCATGGGAAGAAAACATTCTATTTTTTAGTCAATAAGTATGATGTTAACTGTAGTTTTTTTCAGATGCCCCTTTATTGTGTTGAATATGAGCGCTTTTGTGTCTCATTTGCTGACAGTTCTATTCTTTCATCATGCATGGATATTGAATTTTATCAAGTACTTTTCTGCATCAGCTGATATAATCTTGTGGCTTTTACTTCCTCTAAACTATCAATATTGTGCATTACATCTATTCATTTTTGAGTATTGCATTTTTGGGATAGACCCCACTTCATTGAATTATTGGTTTAGATATTGATGTGTTCAATTTTCTAATTTTTGTGAGGATTTTTATGTATGTTCATGAGAGATATTAGCATGAAGTTTTCTGTGCTTATAATCTCTTTATCTTGCTTTGTATCTGGGTACTGTTGGCCTCATAAAATCAGTTGGGAAATGTTCCATTCTCTACTGTATTCTAGAAGAGATTTTATAGAAATGATGCTATTTCTCCTTTAAATGTTTGGTAGATTTTCCTATCTAAACCTAGAGAGTTCTTTTCTGGAAGGTTTTAAACTTATGAATTTAGTTTAAAAAATAGTTTAATTACTGCTCATTTATTTATTTCATCTTGGGTAAGTTTTCCTAATTTGTGATTTACAAAGATTTGGACCACTGAATCTAACTTGTCAAATTCATGTTCATAGACTCATTCATATTGTTCCCTTATTTTCCTTTCAATATTTGCAAGATCTGTAGTGATATTCTCTCTTTCTTTCCTGAGATTAGCAGTTTGTGTTCTCTCTCTCACTTTATCTCTCTCTTATCAGTCTCACTAGAGATATATCAATTTTATAGATGTTTTCAAAGCACCTGTTTTTGGTTTGATTGAGTTTATGTATTGTTGGTTTTCCTTTTCATTAATTTTTACTTTTTATTACTTCCTTCTTTTTGCTTGATTGAGTTTATTTAGTTCTTCTTTTTTAAATTTCTTATGATGGAAGCTGTTTGTTATTCAATACCTTGCTACTGTAAGCATGTAATGCTATAAATTTCCCTGTAAGCACTGTTGTAGATATATCAGACAAATTTTGATATGTTACATTTTTATTTTTGTGAAGTTCAAAATATTTTTAAATTTTCCCTGATATTTCTTCTTTAATTCATGAATTATTTAAAAGTGTGCTGTTAACCTTCCCACTGTTGGAAACTTCTGCTATCTTTCTTTATTTCTAGTTTAATTTCATATGATCTGAGAGCAAGTGTTGTATAATTACAATTCTTTTAAATTTGCTAAGATTTGTTGTACAATGTCTATTGTGGTGAATGTTTCACGTTCACTTGAAAAAAATGTGTATGCATTCTGCTGTTGTTGGGTGGAATGTTCTATAAATGTCAATTAGATTCAGTAGGTTGACATTTTTGTTCAGTTCTTTTATATTCTTGCTGATTTTCTGTCTACCAGTTCTATTACTGAGAAAGAAGAGTTGAAAAGTTTCTAACCATAATTGTGGATTTGTCTATTTCTCTTTTCAATTCTGTCAATTTTTGATTCACGTAGTATAAATTCTTTTGTTAAGTTAAGTGCATGCACATGTAAAATTGTTATGTCTTCTTGGTGAATTGATCTTTTCATTGTTATGTAATATCCCGTTCGATCCCTGGTGATTTACTCTGCTCTGAAGTCTTCTTTGTCTGATATCAATAGAACCACTTCAGTTTTCTTTTGACTAGTGTTTCTATGGTACATCATTTTCCTCCTCTCACTTTTAACCTACCCATACCATTATATTTGAAATGAGTTTCTTGTAGACAGCTTATGGTTGGGTCATGTTTTCCTTTATTAATTATTTCTAACCATTGTTCTTTTAATTAATATGTTTAGGCCATTTAGAATAATGTAATTATTAATACATTTGGATTAATTTTACCATTTTATTATTTTGATTGTTTGGTCCCTCTGTTTTTTGTTCTTCTATTTCTGCTTTCTGGGCTGTGTTTTGGTCATTTGAACTTTTCTTAAATAAACATTTTGGAAACATTTAAGATAAACAGAAAAGTTGTTTGCTAACACAGAGAGTTATTATGTACTCCTCACACAGTTTTACCCAATGTTAACATCTTATATTACCATGTTATACTTGTTAAAATTAAGAAAATAATTTGGTACATTATTATTTATTATACCCAGACTTTAAGTTTGCCAATTTTTCTGCTTATCTCATTTTTCTATTCTTAGATTCAGTCGAGAATACTGTATTGTTCAATCACAGTGTCATTTTGGAAAGGGAAAGAATTAGGAACTGAATTGGAGTATTTGAACACTTTTAGTATTCAATTTTTTCTATTATGATTTTTTTACTATAACTGGCATAGTGACTGTTCTAGGAATTACAAAGCACATACTAAACTTTTCCCTATCAGTTTAGAATCAATATTTTGCCACTTCAGTTGAAAGGTAGAAACCCACCATTTACAATATTTTGCCCTTCCCCTTTGTGCTGAAAACAGTCTATATATTATTTTATCTACCTACATTAAAACTCCAGAAGGTAATGCTATAATTTTTACTTTCAGTGGTCAAACATAAATTAAATATGTCAAAATAGGAGAATACTATTTCATATTTACCCAGATCTAGAATATTTCCATTGTTCTTCCTTTGTTTCTGATATTCCAAGTTTCCTTTGGATATCACTTCCCTTCTGTTTGAAGAACTAACTTTAGCAGTTCTTTTTAGTGACATTTTTCTTTATTGTGTTCTTCATGATTTGAAATCTAAAGATTTTTTTCCGTGTATCAATTCCTTTTTCAAAAGAGGGAATTTCTCAAAACAGATATATAGGCCAAAAAAATGTAGATTATTGTCAAATCAGAATTTTAAGATTCATCTATTATTTATACCCTGCATATTTTAAAAGGTTATCAAGTGGATATGCCTTCAAAAATCTCCAATATTTTTTTTGCATTTATACTTCATTAAAGTTTTTTATAGTATTATAGTTGTA
Organism: Glaucomys volans; assembly: GCA_020662805.1. Taxonomy (NCBI): domain Eukaryota; kingdom Metazoa; phylum Chordata; class Mammalia; order Rodentia; family Sciuridae; genus Glaucomys; species Glaucomys volans. The sequence continues at coordinate 1,085,756 of JAJEJO010000138.1, forward strand.
TATAGTGGGGCTCATTTTAACATATTCATACATATATGGAATATAATTTGTTCCATTTCAGTCCCTGGTACTTCTAATTTCCCTTTCCTCTTCCCTCTTCCTTTTCCCCTTCCTGTATTCTACTGGTCTTCCTTCTATTTATTTACAGTTTTTTTTAATTGGTGCTTTATAGATATATATAAACATGGAATTCACTGTGCTATATTCAGATATGTACCTAACATCATTTGGTCAATTTCAGCCCATAGTTCCTCCCTTCTCCATCCATTTACATACAACCACCTTTACCAATTATTTTTGAGCAAATCTATTGGTTACAAATTCTTTCAGTTTTCTAGCATCTAAGAATATCTTTATTTCCCCTTCATTTGTTCCTAAAGTATATTATTGCTCAATTTAAGATTGTGATAACACCTTTTTTTCCTTTCTGCACTTTAAAAATATTGTGCCACTTTTTACTGGCCCCCATCATGTCTGATGAGCTATCCACAGTCATTCAAATTGCTGTCTCCCTGCAGATATGTGTTGTTTTTATTGGAAAGCTTTCAAGAGATTTTTTTCATCATTACTTTTTACCAGTTTATAATGTGTGTAGACATGGATTTCTTTGGATTTTTCCTATTTGGCATTCACTTGGCTTCTTGAATATTTAGGTTTATATCCTTTGCCAAACTTGGAAAGTGCTATGGTTGGATCTGGAATGTCCCTCAAAAACCCATTTATTAATGGGATGGTCCACAGTTTGGCACATTTGGAAGGTGTTTGAACCTCTAAGAGGTGGAACATCATGGAAGAAAGTTAAGTCATTGGAGGTGTGCCCTTGAAGAAGATATTGGGACACTGACCTCTTCACCTCCCCTCTCTCTATGCTCTCTCTATGAGTTGAGCAGTTTCCTCTTCCCTGTGCTCTTACCACAATGTACCGCTTTGCCACAGGCCTAAAGGCAGTTGAACCAAGTGACTGTTACTGAAACCTCTGAAATCATGAACCAAAATAAACTTTTTCTAATTTTAAGTTTATTATCTCAGTGACAAAAACTTACTAAAACAGTAAGTTTTCAGACTATTCTTTCAAATGATTTTTTTAGCATCCTACTTTCTCCTCTCCCATGGATCTCTGATGACATGAATGTTAAACCTCAAAGACTCTGATGTTCTTTTTTTTTCAGTCTTTTATGTCTGTTATTCAAATTGGATGTTCTTTATAGGTGTGTCTTCACATTTGCAGACTCTTCCCTCAGTATTGGGTTTATTCCTTAAGTTTTTTGATTTCACTTTTTTTTCAGTTTTAAAACTTACAGCACAGAACAGCCACTATGAAAATCAGTATGTAAGTTCCTCAAAATAACTAAAAATAGAACTGACACATGACCCAACTATACCATTCCTTGGTATTTATCCAAAAGAATTAAAGTCAGCATACTTTAGAGATACATGCATGCCCATGTTTATAGCCAATTGTCAAGGTATGGAATCAGCCTAAGTGTCCAGCAACAGATGACTGGATTAAAAAATGTGATACATAAACACAGTGGAGTTTTATTTAGCCATAAAGAAGAATGACATTGTCATGTGCAAGAAAATGGATGAAAATGGAGAGTATCATGTTGAGTGAAATAAGCCAGACTCAGAAAGACAAGAATCAAATGTTTTCTTTCATATGTGGAAGCAATAGGGAAAAAAAAGAAAGAAAAAAAGATGTCATGAAAGCAGAGGGAAGATTATTAGGGTAGAGCAAGGGAGTCAGGGGAAAGGAGGGAGGAAAAAACGAGTTATTGAGAAGTGAAATTGACCACATTGTTATTTGTATTTGTTCCGATATGCCACAATGAAATCCACTATTCTGTATAATTATTATACACGAATAAAAAAGCTTTCATTGATCCTTATTCATATATTTTCTGTTTCTTTAATGAGACTTTGTTTTAAAAATTGTTCCAAGAGTGTTTACAATGATTTGTTTGGACAATTTTTTAAACAGGTGCTTTAAAATATTTGTCGGGTGGTATTAACAAGTATTATCTTCTTGTCATTGGCACCTGTTGATTGTCTTTTCTTATGTGAGTGGCAATTTTTCATGGTTCTTTGTTATGATGAGTAATTTGGAGTTGCATTCTGGACATTTTTGCACCCTACTCCTTGAGACTCTGGGTCTTATTTTAATTTTATGGAAAGTATCCACATGTTTGTTTTAGCCGGAGCTTTGTTTAATTAGGTTCAGGCTCAGCAAGTTACAATCCACATTCTTGTACTATGGTTCCTATGTCAGTTCAGTTTTCAAAGGCTTTTTAGTGTACTTCAGATATGTCCTGGATATGAGCCATCCAGTAGTCTGTCTAAGAAATAGGCAGTGGTCTATTTTTTTTAGTTCAGTTCTCAAAGTCTTTTGTATGCTAATTAAGAACAGAATCATACTTGTATGGCTTGAGGGTTCCTGGCAATAAAGTTTTGAGAAGTTTTTGGTGGGTGGTGACTCAGTGACGTGGGAAACAGGTATGCCAGCATCACTAGATAAAATTGAGCTAATCTAGGGTGTTAAGAATATCAGAGATGGGGACTATTTTACTCCTATCACAGGCTCTACCCTACTGGCCCCTGAGCAGTGATGCCAATGGAGGTCTTTGGCAGGTAAATGGAAAAACAATCAATTCTCGTATAAATACAATAAACACATAAATGTTTCCATCTCTAGATACCAAGTTAAAATTCTTAAAAATCTCTCAGGCTACCATTCCATGATTTCTTCAATTTCTGCAGGATAGATAAACTTGAAAATAGAAATAAACTTGATCCCACTGTCAGTTATCACTATGATTATTGTCTTCCAAAGATAATTTAGCATGATTCAATCTAGCTGTTTTTGTTTACAAGGAAGAAAAAAAAATGCACACTGGTAAGATTTATTCCCTTCTTTTTCTTTTTGGTAGCTGGGATTGAACCCAAGGGTGCTTAATCACCAAGCCATATTCCTAACTGTTTTTTTGGGGGGGAGAGGGTGGGGGAGGAGTACCAGGGATTGAACTCAGGGGCACTTGACCCCTGAGCTACATCCCCAGCCCTATTTTGTATTTTATTTAGAGACAGGGTCTCACTGAGTTGCTTAGGGCCTTGCTAAATTGCTGAGGCTGACTTTGAACTCAGAATCCTCCTTCCTCAGACTCCCAAGCTGTGGGATTACAGGTGTGCACTATTGCACCTAGTCCCAGCTCTCTTTTATTTTTTCTTTTCAAACAGGGTCTTGCTAAGTTGTTTAAGGTCTTACTAAATTTTCCAGGCTGGCTTTGAAGTTGAGATCCTTCTGTCTCAGCCTTCCAAGCCTCTGGGATTATAGGCATGCACCACTATGCCTGGCTGAAGGGATTTTCTTAAGAAGCTATCTTAACCATTTAATGTTGGAAGGACCCACGTCTGAGTTCCTGATCCTCCTGTTTCTATCTTTAATCATAACCTTAGTGATTCAGTCCATTCTCATGACCTTCTTTAACATTTATATGACAATATATCCCAAATATTTATCTCTGGCCTAGACCTCCCCCTTCATCTCCAGAACTGCACAAATCCTTACTCAACATTTCACCTGGATATCTACTAGGTACCAAGAATTGAACCCGGGATGCTTAACTACTGATCCACATCCCCATACTTTTTAATTTTTTTTTTTAAATTTTAGAGACAGGGTCTTGCTAAGTTGCTTAGAGCCTCATTAAGTTGCTGAGGCTGGCTGTGAACTCACGATCTTTCTGCCTCAGCTGCTGGAGCTGCTGGGATTATAGGCTTGTGACACCATGCCCAGCTCTACTAAGTATATGAAAATAAAAATATTCTAAATTGTAGTCACTCTGCTTCAGTTCTTTCTGTACAGCCTATTCTTAGCATAGCAGCCAGAGTGTCTTTTTGAAACCTAACTTAGAACCCTCCATCTTGTTCAGAGTCAAAGCCCAGATCTTATGACACCTATAAAGACCTTAACAATCTGACCCCGGTTACTTTCACCTCATAGTGGGAGGTCCCATTGCTCAAGTGATGGTGGCATATTGGCCTCTTTGCTGTTCTAATGCTCTAGCATGTTCCTGTTGCAGAGCTTCTGTACTGACTGGACTTGCTCTCTGGGTCTGTCTTCTCTGACATTATAGAGCCAGCTCCCTCACCTCTAAAAGTCTTTACTCACTGTTTTCTTTTTTAAAATACATTTGTAGTCTTTAGGGTTTTTTGATGTGTGTGTGTGTGTGTGTGTGTGTGTGTGTGTGTTGTACGTGGACACAATGCCTTTATTTTATTTTTATGTGGTGCTGAGAATCGAACCCAGGGTCTCATGCATGCTAGGTGAGTGTACTACCACTGAGTCACAACCCCAGCCCACTCACTGTTTTCTTTACAATGAGCCTTTCCCTGAACATCTTATCTAGAATTGCAGCTTATTTTGCCTTTCTCTGCATTGCTTTTATCCCACTGTCTTATCTAGCATATTACACTATTTATTTATTCATTAATCTATTAGAATATGAGCTCCTTGAGGGTATGGGAGTTTCTGTCTTGTTTCCTGCTATATACCAGGATCTCACACAGAATAGGTGCTTGATAAATTAGGTTGGAAGAATGAATAAAATCATTCCTTGGATCTGATCTACCCATAGCCAGCAGAAGATGGAAGTTTGAGATTTTTGTTGAGTGTTTCTTAGTATGGACACTAAAATGTTCTCAAGTCTTTGCAAGAGCAGACTCGAAGTCATTGAAGGCATGGGATCTTCTCAAAGAAATCAATGATTTAGACACCTGCTGTTACTGCATCCTCCTAGAACCGAGTATCAGAAATGCCAAGAGCGTGAGGTTCTGCACAGATTGACTCTTTGCAAGGTGTTGAAAACAGGTACGGAATTAGAAACTGAGAGTTTTGTACTTGGATTGATTCACAGGTTTCAGCATTTCAACTTCCCGAGTGCTGCTGCTGCTGCTGCTAGTTTCTGAAATATCTCACAAACCGCCACTCCAGCTCTTGCGGCTGTGTGCACGTGCACACACAGGCGTACTCACGTGCTTCCCTGCACCAGGTGCTGCTCAACACAACCCATTCCCCATCCCAGCTTACATCTGGAGGGCTGAGATGATTGCTCAAGGATACTTTTGCCAAGGCAAAATTTTCCAAGCTCCCCGTTTCCCAAGGGAATGAGGTGTGTCTGATGGCGTCCACAGTTCCCTCCCGCATCTGTCAGCACAGTAATATACGACAGATAATAGGATTTCACTGCATTGTGGTGGTTTAAACAGGCATGACAAGATTGTGATTTCAAATCTGCGTAAGTCTTAGACACCTGAGTGATCCTGGTTTCTCCGCCATCTTCCTGGAAGACCAGGTTAAATAGCCTGGTGATTCTTCAACCTTAGAAGTCATCCTCAGCCCTTCATTTTCATGCAAAGTGCAAAACTGACCAATATTCCTTTTTGGAATCTTTCCTCTTTCCACAGTGATTCTGCATCCCCAGAATCCAACCCTTAAGAACCTCAGACTACTGATAAGGAAACTATCGGTGAGATTTGTAACACAGAACAGTTATTTGAGGTGCTTTGTTTTTTCTGTGTCTGAATTAAGCAAATTGTGGAGACTCTTGTAATAGCAGAACCCAAGCAATGTTAGAGTCCCTTCCTGGCAAAATATACATAAGCACACAATAGTGTATATAGTTTTATGGATGCCAGACACTCCTGGAACCCCAGATTAAGAATATCACACCTAGTGTGTCAGTTATCTTTTTTAAAATGATTTTTATATATGTATAAATAATATACAACAAAATGCAGCCATTTTAAATGTACACTTCAGTGAATTTTGACAAATGTATATACCCATGTAACTATTATCCCATCAAGATATAGAAAATTTCCATCTCTCAATGACAGCCTTTTCAACAAATGGTGCTAGGACAACTGGTTATCCATGTGTAGAGGAATGAAACTAGACTCTTATCTCTCCCCCTGCACATAAATCAACTCAAAATGGATCAAAGACCTCAGAATTATACCAGAAACTCTGCAGCTCCTAGAAGAAATTGTAGGGTCAACATGCCAGCTTTTAGGCACAGGCAATGACTTTCTCAACAGAATCCCTAAAACTCAGGGAATAAGCTACGAGTTAATAAATGGGATAGCATCAAATTAAGAAGAGTCTGCACATCAAAGGAAACAAATAAGAATGTGAAAAGAGAACCTACAGGATGGGAGAAAATCTTTGCTAGCTACTCTTCTGACAGAGGATTAATATCTAGAATATATAAAGAGCTCAAAAAACTTTACAGCAAAAAAATCAAATAACCCAATTAATAAATGGGCCAGTGAATTAAGCAGACACTTCTCAAAAGAAGAAATTCAAATGACCAACACATACATGAAAAAATGTTCAACATCATTAGCAATTAGGGAAATGCAAGCCAAAACTACACTGCGATTTCATCTCACACCACTCAGAATAACAATCATCAAGAATACAAATAGTAATAAATGCCAGAGAGGATGTGGAGAAAGAAGAACACTTTTACACTGTTGGTGGGATTGTAAATTAGTACAACCACTATGGAAATTAGTATGGAGGTGCCTCCAAAGACTAGTTATGGAACCACCATATGACCCAACTATACCACTTCTCATTATTTATATTGAAGAATTAAAGTCATCTTACTATAGTGATATATGCATACCCATGTTTATAACCAAACTATGGAATCAGCCTAGATGTCCATCAATGGATAAATAGACAAAGAAAATGTGGTATATATACACAATGGAGTTCTAGTCAGTCATAAATAAAAATCAAATTTTGGCTTTTACAGGAAAATGGATATAACTAGAGACCATCATGTTAAGGAAAATAAGTCAAACTCAGAAGGGGAAGACTCCTGCATTTTCTCTCATATGCAAAAGCTAGAGAGGAAAAAGGAAAAGAAAAACTGGGGTAAATCTCATGAAAATCAAAGGAAGATCAGGAGAGGAAAGGGACCAAGGGGTAGGAGGTGGGAAGTGCTGGTGAGTGATATTGGCCAAATTATATTGTTAATTGTGTACATGAATGAATATGTAACAACAAATCCCATCAATATATACAACTATAATGCACCAATAAAAAATGTGGAAAGAGAAAAGAAAAGAAAATTTCCATTTCTCTAGAAAGTTTCCTATTCTCCTTTCCTGTGAAAACCTCCCTGTCAAGATCACCAAAATGGCCATTATTCTGAGCTCTATCACCATAGAATAGCTTTGCCTATTCTAGAACTTCATATAAGTGAAATCGTATAATAATCAACCAATCATACAATCAAATGCCTTTTGCATTTGGCGTCTTTTGTTCAATGTTTTTTTAGATTCATCATATTGATACATGTATTGATTAGTCCATTTTTATTCACAAAAATGTATATATATCACAATAGGCTTATCCATTCATTTGTTGATGAACACTGGGATTTTTTCCACGTTTGGCATATTGATACATAAATCTGTGGACTACAATTTCTTTTTGGGTAAATACCTTAAGAGTGGAATGATTGACATGTTTAACTTTTTAAGGTACTGACCAAATTTTCCAAGACATTTATTTTACCATTTTACATTCTTGTTAGCAGTGTAGAAGAATTCCAAGTTGCTTTTTGCATGTTAAAGTAGGGTTCTAGGGAAGGTGATGTTTAACACTCAGAGATGACCATGATGGTAGAATTTTAGGTGTTAGTAGTAGAGGGGAGCATTTTTAATTTGGGGAATATTCAAGAACTCCACAAAGTACACCACAGGAGTCATCTTCCAATTTATGTCTCTTTTTCCTCCAAGAAAGAACTTCCTTAAGTATATGTTCGCAGCAACAGAGGAGCCAAAAAAGGCTGTGGTTTTTGAGGAGATCAAGTGGGACATGGCAGGGTGTAAAGAGTCCTGGGTTTGTTACCAAGATCCCAACTCTGCCATGGACCTAGTTGATGATCATGATCCTTAGTCTAGGTCTCAGTGTTCTCTTCTATGAAATAGGGATCATCAGGCTCACTCTATCTGATTCACAGGGTTACAGTGAAGGATAACCCTGACAGAGAAATCATCTGTGCAAAAGCTTTGCCAGGGTAGGTATTGTAATTGTGTTCATGAGGCTGGTATGACTCCCCAGATTCTCAGAGTTCTGGAGCCTTGGAGTTCATACAGTGAGGCAGAGAGAAGGTGTGGATGGCCCCATTTCCTGGACTGGGGCAAACTTACATATAGAAGAGCATACTGCTCTTCTCCTAAGTTAAAATCCTGGATAGGGGACATTGGCATGGGCAATTTCAGGGTATCCAAAATTGGAGACCTGGATGTGAGACTCCACTGTGTTGACAGCAAGCAGAGTAAGTCCTTTGAACCTCCCTGAACTTAATTTTCCTCTCTGTTGAAGGAGAGAGATAATACCTTCATTCCCATCTCTTTCTAGGAATTGGAAAAACTCTCTGAACTAAAAGTACCTTTGCAAACTGCAGCCCCATCCATGTGAATTGGTTGGACTTTGGAGGGATGGCTGGGGCTGGATCTGGGGCTGAGGCTGAGGTTGGAGCTGCCAAGTGAGTCCAAGAGACCCAGACTCCAATGCTGCTGAACCGCCCATTCCCTTGCTGAACTTATCAAGCCTCAGTCCCTCTGACGTAAAATGGAGATAGTATTACCTCTTGAGATAGAGAATTTAATGAGTCAAAGAATGTGGATAGAGTGTCAGGCCCAGGATTAGCAGAGGGAAGCTGCTCTGTAAAACAAGGTAGTGCAGTGGAGTTAAGAAGGTTAAAATGAACACTCTTGATGGAGATGGAGAGAGAGATGGAGACGGAGATGGGCCACTACCCAGTGCAACCAAACTTGCAGATTCTGGCTAGGGGCGGTTGGGGATTCAAAAATAAAGACTTACACACTCAGATTTTGAAAGTAAAGCTGGGATCAGGTGGAGTGCTGCTCTCTAATGGAGATGTAGATCTAGAGAATTATGTCATCACTCTTTTTTTTATATGTGTCTCATTATTGGGTTAAAGACTATGCAGGCATTATTCTTTGTATTCAGAAAGTTACAGAAATTTAGAAACATCTATGTAACTTTTCCACAGTTGCAATCCACAGTTGCAAAGTGCAACCTTAGGAGCTTTGTGTAGCTCTCAAAAAGGTTCATTGTTTAAAGTTACTGTTAAGCAGGCAGGCTCAGGAATAGCAGAGCTAGTGAAACCTTGTGGTTGTTAGCATGAGAATTCCTCTATTCCTAGGAGTTGTGTGCCTGAGATCAAGGTCAGAGCTGATTGGACTCTTGCACAGAGTCTCCTCATGCAGGGCCTTACCACAGCAGCTAGGCATCCTGTGCCCTTGCATAGAAACATTCCCAGGCACAAGGAAGGTGCCACAGCCATGAGGTCAGAGATTCCCAATCTCAGTCACTACTCTCCCATCCTCTGTCACCGATCTCCACAGAGATGGAGATGTGAGTATGAGAGATTTATTGAGGAGGGTCCTTAGGATCAACAATGGGTGAGGAAAGGAGGCCAGGCTGATTTGATGGAGGAGTTGAATTGCTATGATGGAGTCACAAAGGAGACCTCAATTGGTCCCCTGGGATCTCTGGAGCTGGGGTGACCTTGCTGAGCTGTCCTGAATTGAGGTAAGACAGCGGGCCTTTATTACAATGTGTAACTCCATCATTGAATATGGGGGCAAGACCTTAAGGGCAGTTTCTGGAGGGGCATTAATGTAAATTGTCCCCGTGCCAACACTGCAGGCGGTTGAAAGAATGTGTGCCTCAGATGAAGGGACATCTGGACAGCACACACAACATCCATGGTACCTCTCTGAGCCTCACTTTGTTTATAAAATAGGAACAATAATAACGCCTACTTCATTGATTTAAATCAGGATTAAAAGAGTTAATATAAGTCCTTAAAACAGTGGCTTCATGTGCATTATTTGTAAGTCTAGTATTTTAGAAAACATTCAATAAATTCTCTTTAAATGAATGAATAAATGAATGAGCTCTTTCAACCCTGTTCAGTATGAAAGACAAATGTCACATTTGCCCATTTGGGAGGAAAAAGCCCACTAGCCAGGTGACAAAGCATTTGGCTGGAAAGCAGAGAATTTGATGTGTTTGAAACCATGGGACTCTCACGCGCAAAGGAAATTTAAATCTCGTCTTCAAAACATTTGCTGCACCTGAGGGTCCGGTATTCCCCATGTGCTCCTTGCCAGAGTCCTTTACCCTCAGTGTGTTGAGCTGCAGTATGGGGATTTGACAGCTGAAGACAGCTCAGCAGGGTGCAGGAACGCAGACATTTAATGTGCTTTGACAATACAAAGGGTTATATAAACGACCCAGTTTCTGTAATTTTGCTGTAAGTGTCATGGGAATTGCTATAGACAGATATGGAGAAGGCCCTGTTTATGCACTTAAACTTTAAAAGGTTTAACCACTAAACACACAGTCTCTTTCTCTTCCCCTCCCCTCCTCACAATCCTGCATTTAAATTGCATTGAGGTAGGGGGCACGGGGCTAAGGAATGGTAGTTGAAATAATGGGTTGCCTTTACTTGCCTGCCTTCTGGACCAGAGTCCCACTTTCTGACTCCCAGTGAGCGCCTGCCCCTGGCCAGCCTTTTCTGGAAGATTTCCCCACCTGCTCACAGCCACAAGATGCAGAGAAGGGGTGGGAAGGCAGGAAGTGAAATTCACTGGCTCTGAGCTCACGGCTTTTGCCCAATTTAAATCTGGTTCCCGTCCCAGTGTTCAAAGCACGTTGCTGTTTGATTCTTGCCATCTCATCTTAGAAGACTTTTCCCAAGGTGGGGGTGGGGAGAGTTCTAAAGCCAGACAGGCAGGAGGCGGGAGGGTTTATACAGGCAGATACCACAGGCTTCCAAGCTAAGTGCCTTAGCGGGGAAAGCTCCCGGCTGCTGCTGACATTTCTCAGACAGGAGATCAATAAGTGGGCAGAGTTTGAAAAGCAAATCATGCTTCGACCTGCCCTGGGGAATCCTCAGCAACTGTCACGGCAGAAGAGGCGTCCCAGAGGAGGCCTAGAAAGACAGGGGGACACAGATAGCCTTGATACAGCCGAGATGGGGGGCAGGGAAATTGAGACTGCCCACAGAGATGAAAGGAGTCTATGCTGCCATCTCCCCATCCCCACCTTCCTTCACAGTTCTTGCTGAGTGCGTTAAGACCCCTGCTTCTGCCTCCCAGGTAAAACCAGACATTTGGAGATAGATTTGCAGCTCATGTGGTGTTTCTGGTCCAAAGAAGCCTGTCGTGAGCAAGGAGAGCTACCCTAGATGGGAGACCTTGAATTGGTGGTTGGGCCTTTCTGAGAGACAGAAGGCTTAATTCTCCATTCTACTAGCACCTAAGAAGGGTCCAAAGATTTCTCCATGCTTCACTCAGAGGTGCAAAGGAATTTTCTAAGCAGACATGTGTGCACATACACAAAAGTGGACACTAAACTTGGTTCTGATCTTGTAAGCCCCTCCAATGATTTAAACAACCTCTTTGGGAAAATTGACTTCTTTCACTTTCAGTAGTCACTTGTTCCATGCTTCTCTCCTTCTCCCTTGATCCCTTCCATGATATCATCTGGGTATGGGGTGGGAGCATGCTACATCCCATGGTCGTGGCAGAAGGAGATCTATGTGATATTACTGTTCCCCCTTCTGGGTTCTGCATGTCTCCATTGCAATTTATGTTCACAATGCTGGCAACTGCTAAGTCTGTGAACATGATGGTAGTGAACTTATGGCATCCTCTCCCAGGCCTTGTGGCCACTGAAGACTTTCTGAGGCATGGCTGTGATTCCTAGTTAGTCTTTGGTTCAGGTAACCCAGTCAGTTCACTTGGCTCTAGGACTGTTTTTGCTCCACAGTGATAAATCCTTCTGGCAAGTTCTCCAGCCAGTGTCTTGCCAACATCTATATTCTTCTGGAGCCCTTTAGACATTTCTAGGATCTTTAGCAAATGGAACCCAAGGTAGCTCAGGAATGCTAACTCCAGCTTATTCTATGTCTCACTAGTAGCCACCTTAGGTTATCATGGACTTGCCATGATGATGGGCTCCCTTTGGAGCCCCACAGGGAGAATGGAAGACTACACTTCTACCCTTGACTTTTTCCTTTGCTTCCATCAGATAACTCCCCATTCAAACTTTGGTTCAGACAGGGCCAGAAGAATCAGGCTTTTCCGGTCTGGTTGGAATTTTGCTCGTCATATACCCTGTCTTCCTGAACCAAGTTTCCTCATGGTTTAACCTTACTGACTTAGACTGGACAGAGAAAGAAATGATTTTGTGTCTTATTTTGGGTTCTTTTGAAAGCAGAGCATGAAAAGGTCCTGGGCAAAATTAGTTTATTTGTGAAACGAACCCAGTAAAGGAGTGAAGTGAAGGAATGAAGGAAAAAAAGAGTGAGAAAGGCTAGGAAGAAACCTCAGTAAAATGGAAAGCAACAGGGGCCAATTTCTCAAGAAAGTATAGAGAATGATTTATAAAATGGTTAACTGGAAGGACAAGAAACTGGGACATTAGTCCACCTGATGCCATCTGATCTTGGTTGAGGATTTTTCTTTGGAAGTATTAATTCTCTCCCTCTTCTGAGCTGCACAAACACACAGACCAGACAAATTCCCAGGTGGATGGAGAAGATCCAGGGCATAAGGAAGATTGATATGCTTAGCGTGAGGAGAATGCTCACTACAACTGTGGCTGAAATTAGAGGTGGGTCAAGGGGACAAAGAGGGTCGTCAGAAGTGCATGGTATACTACCCCAAAGGGAATTTAAACAAGGAGAAATTCTTGATAACATATTCATTATAGTAGCCTTAAAGTTCTGATCTAATTTTCTTCTTTTTTAAAAGTAGGTATACTGAGACCCTAAGAAATTCTATTTTGCCCAAGGTCAAAATGGTGAAACTCTGAGTCAAGAACTTGAACTTAGGTGCCAGAGAGTCATGCCAGAGCTCTTTTTGCTGTATCATTAAAGAGCAATTCAGTCAACAATTACATCTTTATTGATTTGCTATGTTATTCATTGTGAAGCAAAAGTTCCTGCTTTCAAGGAATTTGCTGTCTAGATAAGAGAAGTTTGGTTCTTAGTCATCATCATATGGACTTTCCAGGAAAGGGATTGGCTTAAATACCTCTACTCAGACAGACAGCATTCCAGACAAATACGGAAGAGGTCAAAGGGCCCAGAAAATACAAAGCACCTATTGTAAATATACATTCAGCAAACTTTAATTCAATACTAACCTGAGATAAGAAGGCATGGAAAGCAGCCTTTAAGAGTATCTTCCTATGTTACCAGCCTCCTGGTATTCATGCCCTTGTAAAATACTTTCCTCCCTTGAGTGTAAGCTAGACCTATTGACTCACTTCCAATAGACAGGATATGGCAGAAGTAATGAATGTCACATTTTTTGTGGTACCAGAGATTGAACTCAAGGGTGCTTAACCACTGAGCCACTTCCCCAGCTCTTTTTTATATTTTATTTTGAGATAGGGCCTCTATAAATTGCTGAGGCCAGTTTTGAACTTGTGCTCCTCCTTCCTCAGCCTCAGCCTCCTGAGCCACTAGGATTACAGGTGTGTGCCACAACACTTGGCTGGAATGTCACTTTTAAGATTGGGTTTATACAAAAACCACAGCTTCTGTTCTGAATGCTTTCTTGTATACTCTCTTGTCTTGCTTGCTTTGTCCATAGTCAGCTGTTATGTCAGAAGAAAACCCTATAGAGAGACCAACATGAGTGAGTTTGGAAGTGGAACTCTGAAGCTCCAGAAGTCAGAAGTCATGTGAATGAACTCAGAAGCACATCCTCCCAAGTTGAGTCTTGAGATGAGACCCAAGTGATAGCTCGATTGTAGCTTAGTGAGACATACTGACTCAAAGGATTCAGTTAGGTCATATCCAGGGTCCTAACCATTACAAATTGTGAGATGATCATTTTTGTTGTTTTGTTGTTGTTATATTTTGGAAAAACTTGTTAAATGACAATAGATAACAAATAAAGAATGCACTGAATTAGATGTTGACCATGAAAAGTGGGAGGAACATCTGGACTTTGGAGCATAATAGAAATCTATTCAAACTATTTTAAGCAGAAAGGAGCATATATTGGAAGAATTTGTAGTTGTGTCCCAGAACTCAAGGACAGGAAGGACAGGAGGACTCATCAAGACTGGAACCAGAACTTAAAAGACACTGAGAACCAGGTAGTGGGTCACTTTTTTCTTCACTTCCTCTAGGAAACCATTAAATATTTTGTGATGGCCTACTTCTGTATGTTCTGGTATTTTCTATTTCTCCTTGTACATGGAAAAAAAGTCAGACATCTTAGGGGGACTTACTTATTGTGACAGCTAATTTTACGTGTCAACCTGATTAGGCAAAGGGAGACCCAGATAACTGGCAAAAGATTTCTGAATGTCTCTGTGAGGGAGGATATGTTGGAAGAGACTAGTATTTGAATTGGTAGACCAAATAAAGAACGTTGCCCTTGTCAATGTGAGTGGGCCTCATCTATTACATTAAGGGTCTGAAGAGAACAAAATGGAAGAAGATTCAATTCACACTCTCTGCTTGGGCTAGGACATCCATCTTCTCTCTGTTCAGTCACTGGTGCTCCAGGATCTTCGTCCTTTACACTCCAAACAGGACATCTACCATTGGCTCCTCTGGTTCTCAGGCCTTTGGGCTTGGACTAGAACTATACTATTGGCTCTTTTGGGTCTCCAGCTCACAGACCACAGATCAGAAGACTTCTCAGCCTCCATAATTATGTAGATCAATGTATTAATTATGGTAAATCTTTATACATATATAAAGATTTTCATTGGTATGTATGAAAGCTATATCTGTGATATCTATGTATCTATATCTATCATATATGATAGATATATCATTTTTCTCTCTTTTTATATATGTATACACGTATGTATATGTATACATATATATGTATGTGTATATGTGTGTGTGTGTGTGTGTGTGTGTGTGTGTGTGTATCCATTCCATTGGTTCTTTTTTTGTGAAGAATCCTGATACATGTGTCTTCTCCCTTTGGCCACAACAGACACTTGAGTTGTGTGACTGAATTCCCAATTCCTGGAAGAGAACATCAATTGGCAACATCTTAGTTCAGCTGTCCATTTTTGTTCTCCCAAAAGAAGAAGCAGATGGGATTATAGGGCTGGTTTCCCTCTCAGGAAGGTGTCTGAGAAGAAGGCGTAGGAAATGTAGGCAAAGTAACCAATAAGTTGCTTGAGCTTCCCTCAAAAAACTTACAATTTATTTGACTGGTCTAAAAATAAAGAAATTTGGACTGTGGAGCATTTTACTGGCACATCCTTAGCTGTAGGACTAGGGATATACTAGAGAGACTCAAACACTGAGCTCCTGCTTGGCCATTTCTTGAGAATCAATACTCTTTGCTGGGCTTCAGTTTCCTATGAGAGGAGTAAGTTAATTCCATGTGATCTCTACTAGCCCTCCTAACTGCAAAATACTGTGACTCTAAGGGAAGGAGAAAACAGAGATGGCATCCCCAGACATCCTTATGGAATTGTGGTTTTTAGCATCCTGTGGCTGGATGATTGAGGTCTCTGGCTTGTGCTGGAGGCGGTCAAGTATGTGAGGCATCTGACCCAGACTGATATTGACCTTGAGAGCAATCAAACCGCAATGCCCCAGATTTTAGAAGAAAGACATGCATCTGAAAAGATGCAGATACACAGGACTGTGGAAGCCTTTGGTGGCCTTGAGCCTTATATAATCAAAGGCTACTGGAGAATTCACAATGCAGAATATTTTAAAGATTAAAAAATGTTTCACCCCCGAGGCTGTGCTGTCTTTTTGAAATAAAGGTTATTAGGATCACCAGAGTTTTCAAATGATGGGTTGGGATATACCCCTACACAGTGCTGGTCTTATGTGTCCACCCTCCCACGTCCCCTCCTTCACACATGCACTCATGTGCACACACAATATTTCTCAGTCTTGATCTCAATAATTCCTCTCTGAGCTTTTTCTGAGCCACTCTGAGATCAGCCTGCTACAGACATCATCATATCTGGAGAACACCACCAATCAGCCTGTTCCCTTGTGTCATTTGTATGTCACCACCTTATTCCAGTGTTGGTGGAGATTTTGGTTTATGTTTTATTAATCTCAGTGTCAAAACGCCCTCCTACACTTCACATTTCCATTAACTGGAAGGAGAAATGGGTGGAAATAATTACCTCTGTTCAGTTCAGCCTGAAATAGAAGAAGGTGTGACTCGGGTCTGGAATCTGATAAGAAGGTGCCTTTCTAGGACATAGCACTTACACAAGGAATACCAATTTAATGTGGTAGACACGTTTTTGCTTTGCTTTCCTTCTCCTTTCATTTTTACCCCCTTTCACAAAGAGAAGTGCTGTGTGTGCTGAGGGGCTGGGAACTCGGCTACATCTTTGTGATGGCAGGAAGCCACCTCCCTCATCGGGGAGGATGGATTAGTTAATGCCTGTTAAATGCTTTGAAATGAAATGTCTTCTGTACCCAAATACTCAATCTGATTATAGCCCTAGGTTTGATATCACAGGAGGGAAATGTAGTTCCTGGCTGACATCACAGCTGTTGAAATGGGCCTTTCTTTATAAGAGCTACAATTGCTTCTTCCTTCCTGATCAAAGGGCAAAACCTGGGAGAGGGGAAATGTTACCAGGGTCCTGCCCAATGGCTAGGTGGGAAGGAAGGAGGGCAGAGAGAGAGAAAGAGACATGGAGCAGGAATCATGAGAGTAGGGAGGCAGGGGATCAGGTAGAGAGGGGAGAGAAAGAGAGAGAGAGAGAGAGAGAGAGAGAGAGAGAGAGAGAGAGAATACGAATTCCAATTATTATCAGGATCAGAGAGTTGTAGCCTACCCTTTTATTTCTGTGAAACCTGCTGAAAGCAAATGTAGTCTTGGAAAAGATCAACTTTACCCTAACCAAAAAAGAAGAAAACAGCTAATTTTCTAAGTTGAGGTGCCAGGGATTGTTTTATTTGTTTGCTTATTTGGTTAGTGGGTTGCTTGTTTGGCTGCATCCTTTTTTAGTTTCAAATCTAACCATGTATCTTTTTTGTATTTCGCCAATATAGCTTTTGCTTTTTACCTTAAAATGTGGCCTGATCACCTCCTCCAGTTGTGGGAAGCTGTGGGCCTTCCTCCTGTTAAATGACAGGTCCAGACTCCTTGGAGTCTCTTGGATTCCTTCCTGTCTTTATCCACCTTGGAAAGACCTGTGCTCAGGCAGCCACTGCAGCTGCCCTCTGGAATGCAGGCAGAAGAAGCTTGCTCTTACCCAATGGTCATGCTGAGCCTGCTAAGTTGGACTCACTTCTCTATCCATGGGGAAGAGGACACAAGGCAACTCAGAGATAGAAAAGATAATGAGCAATGACAAGAGAGGGCTCCTGTCAGGGAAAATCTGACAAAGAGAAGGTGTGAGTACTGCTGAGTCTGTGAGTTATCCACCCAGGAGGCTGTCAATGCCCATGCCAGCAGATGCTCACCCAGAATGAGATTCAGGGTCACTCATTCATTCTTCATTTGTTTTCTATCTCTCTTTCCCTCCCTCCCTCCCTCCCTTCCTTTCTCCCCCTTTCTTTCAGTAGGTGTTCATTCATTCACTATGTATTCATTAATTATAATATTTATATATTTGTCATTATATATCTATATAATCTCATGATGATATATAATTGGGCTGGGGGGTTGGGGGTGAGAGAAGAATGGAGGAACCTTAGATTACGAGGAGGGAAATGAGAAGGGGAGGGGGAAGGGGTATGAAAAATGGTGGAATGAGACAGACATCATTACCCTATGTACATGTATGATTACATGAATGGTATGAATCTACATTGTGCACAACCATAGAAATGAAAAAATTGTACCCCATTTGTGTACAGTGAATCAAAATGCAGTCTGTAAAAATAAAAAATAAAAATAAAAATAAAGTATATTGAATATGTTCTATGGTTCAGGTACTTTTCTAGGTCCCAGTCTTGAAATAATAAATAAGACAAAGATTTTGACTTAAAGGAATCAAATATACACCCAAATAACCATAATATAAATGAATCATAATATTTGGTTTTTTAGTCAGTTTTTTCACTGCTGTGACTAAATGACCCAAGAAGCACAACTGTAGAGGAGGAAAGGTTTATTTGAGGGTTCATGGATTTGGAGGTCTTAGTCCATAGAAGGCTGGCTCTATTCCTCCAGGCTCAAGGTAAGGCAGAACATCATGGAGAAAGAGCATGGCAGAGGGAAGCAGCTCACACCATCAGGAAGCAGAGAGAGAGAGATTCTACTCTCTAGATACAAAATATATACCCCAAAGCCATGCCCCAATTCCCATCTCCTCCAGCCACACCCTACCACTTCAATTAATCCCATGAGGGATTAAGTCACTGATTGGGTTAAGACTCTCACAACCCAATCATTTCTCCTCTGAACCTTTCTGCATTGTCTCACATGTGAGCTTTTGGGGGACACCTCACATCCAAACCATAACACTTGTCTTAATGCAGTATCAGTGAAGTTCTCTGATTTCTCAGAGGAGAAGGGTTACATCCAGCTTGAGGGATCTCAGAAACTTTTATAGAAGAGGTACCATTTGAGTTGAGCGCTAGAAGGAACTTTCCTCCATGGCAGTAGGGGATTGGCAAGAAATACAATTGGAAGTAGGCTCAGCTCAGGGAAGGTCATGGAGGCCAGATGTTGGATGAATGTCAGGAACAGTAAGGGACTCAAGATAACCTGGGTACAAAGTCAAGTGAACAGGCAGGAAATGGGACCTAAGTCTGGAGAGACCTAGGATACACCACTTTCCTCTCCAAAATGGACACCATATTAAACGTTAAGGGCCTGTTTTTGGAGCTGCAGAGGGTCTCCAAAGACCTTAGCTTATACATGATCACTTGAGAAAAGCAGGAGGGAAAGCTTCCCGGACAGTGGGTGGGTGTCCTGGAGTCTTTTCTCATCAATAATTCAACCTAAAAGAGTCAACCAAATTTGTTATTTTTCATATAAGTATTATGTACCACAGTCCAAACTTATACAGAAAATGATTAAGAAAAGTGGTTTGGATTTGAGGTTTCATGGGCTAATATGATTTTCAAAAATCAAGGGAAAGGCCAGCATGATGTCAACTTTTAGTTTTGGCAAGAAAGAACATACTCAAACTTTGCCAGTTTACTATCACCATCTGTGACAAAGACTGCTAATTGCCTATCTAATATCCATTTTCCTTTCTTCCTGACAAATAAAATACTACTTTGTTTGGGGTGGCAATATGGTTGAATCAACACCACGTTTTCCAGTCTCCACAGATCACTGGATAGAGCACCTAGGAAAACTCTTAAAGAGGAATTTCCATGGTCTGGGTGGCATGGCTCATTCTCTGTTCTCTCTCTCTTTTTGTCAACTTAAAATTACCACTTTTGTGTGGCCATGGTGTACTCGCATCATGACTATAAGGCTCACTCTGAGGGACTTGCAGCTTTCCCTAGGAATCTAGAAGCAACATATCAGTCCCGTGCATAGAATCCACCAAAGTTCTTAGTGTTTCTAGTACCTTCTATGGCTGCTGCTCCATATTTGATCCTTGTGGGTGTGTGAGGGGAGTGAGTATACTGGACTGTCATCTGACCTCAGTCCCTTCTCTTTTTCTGAGACTACTTCTATCACTGCAAGAGCTTTCCTTTGCTCCTGCTCTCTGGTAGTAACTACTTTTGCATCATGACTTTCTCATTTCATAGATGGCACTATGCATTTCACATTAGGTCATGTTTAGCCAGAATAGCATCAAGTACTTACGGAATTGATTACAAATGTATTGGATGGGTGAGGGGGAGGGATGTGTGGTGAGCACCATGATGCTCCACCCAGAACCTTCTTCCAGAAAGGACATGTTGACCCAGCTGCTGAGAGTGTTGGAGGCAAACAACTTCCAATAATAAACTTTCTTCAGGGTCTGTCTTAGCGGAAGACAACACCTAATCCACTGCCATTCTCTCTTGGGTCACTATTTTGATCCACTGCCAGATAACAGATAGGTCCTATATACTCCCAGTCTCCCGGTAGGGTTGGCTAAGCCTTCATCAGACCTGCATCACAGTCTGACTCACTTTCTGCCCACGCCTGCTTCCTCCTGCTGTCTCTCATAAATGTTCATCCTTAATAAATATCTAGCCTGCCACACTCCAGGTCAGTGTCAGCTTCCAGAGAACCCAACCTGTGACATGAGGCAACCCAGAGATTAGTAACTAATTGCAGGAAGCTGCAGACACCCCTAGGCTGGAGCAACAGAGGACACAAAGCAGGTCACAAGAGCCCAGGGTCTGCTCACAACTGATGTGCATGGAATATTTGACATGGTTGGAACACAGCCACTGCTGAAACTCCAAAGGCCACTCTGAATCACCCAAGTTGCTGGAGCCTGGAGCTGCCACTGCAGATTAAGATGCAACCAGAAATAGAAGAAAAGAAAAATGTCTTCTAGGTCCCTCTCACATTCCCAGTGCCCATCACTTCTTCCCATCAGAAGAAACTGCCTAGAAGCCAGCTTGTAAGAGCCTAGGAAATTGTTATTGTAGTATTCCAACCCTCAGTGATACAGAGCAGAAGATCAAGTGTGGGACTTAGACACAAGAGGCAT
Source organism: Glaucomys volans (assembly GCA_020662805.1). Lineage (NCBI taxonomy): Eukaryota > Metazoa > Chordata > Mammalia > Rodentia > Sciuridae > Glaucomys > Glaucomys volans. The sequence continues at coordinate 1,106,451 of JAJEJO010000138.1, forward strand.
GTGACTTAGCAACAAATCCCAGCCTCAAGACCTCACCCTATGGCAGAAAGACTGAAGAGGAAGAGCAGGCATGAGTGCTCAGATAAGACCTGACACAACTTGACTGCAGCCTCGTGAAAGACTCTGAACCGGAGAACTCGGCTGAAGCTGCACTCAGGTTCCTAATTCCCAGACACTGGGACAGAATAAATGTTATGTTACTTGAAACTGCTAAGTTTGTGGTATTTTGTTATGCTGTAGATGGTTAATACAGTCAGTAATGAACAATATGGGATGGGGGAAGCCCGGGAAAGTACTTTAGAGAAAGTTTAGAATAAAAGACAAGGTTTCAATAAGTAGCAAAGAGAACAAGAATATGGCATGCAGAGAGAACAACAAATTCAAGTTCCAGGGGGTGTGTGAAAATGTATAGTGTGTTCCTGGAATTACAGGTTAGTATTGCTAGATTGCAAAATGTGGGGGTACATGGTAAAAGATTAAGCTATAAAGTCAGAGAAGTAAGACCAGTGACTCAAACTTGGCTGTGCATTAAAATCAACCATGGAGCTTTAAAAATACTGATGTCTGGTTTCTACCTCTAGAGATTCTGTTGAAATGAGTGTGTAATGCTGTGTTGACACAGGGATTTTAAAAAACTCTTCAGGAGGCAGTGGAGGGACTAGAGTGTGGTACTTGTCTCAGGTATAAAATTTAAGGGGGACATCGAAAAGCTTAGCAATCAAGATAAATAATCTTTGAATGCAGTATTCTGAAAAATCCAAATGAATGCCAAAACTCCATGATGAACAAGAGTGAGATTTAAAATAAATACACCTCTGAGGTGGCTCTAAGGTATAATCAGGGACTGGGAATATAGCTCAGTGGTAGAGCAGTTACCTAGCATGTGTGAGGCCCTGGGTTCCATCCCCAGCACCACAAAAATAAAGTGTAACCGGCATTGAGAACCACTACCTTGAAGGAACTTTGTACCTTCCTATGAATCTTGAGATTTATACCAGACAAAGAAACCATGTTTGGGCATCAAGGCCTGAGAAGACATGGTCAGATGTCTGTTTCTGGAAAGTTCCTTTGGCTTCTGAGTGGTAAGTAGGTGGGGAATGAGAGGTAGGTGTGGCAGGACTCCAAGACCTGAGAGATAAGAGACTAGCTGGAAAGATAATATATAAATCCTATTGGAAAGTGATCCAATGTGAACTAAAATCAATCATAACAAGACATTAGAGGAGAGAAGGGCTGAGTCAATGGTGTGTGGGAGTTGGCTGCACCAGCTTGCAAGTATATTGTATGATCTTCTTTCCCAACTCCAGGTTCAATGTCATCATACTGTTAGGTAGAAATCAGCTGTGGTATTTACACCACAGAAATTAGCAAACACTACAAATCAGAGGAGTGAGACATTTTTGGTAGAATCCATTGTTTAATATTTTCCAGTGCATCCATAGCTGAGAAGCATATTTATGAATACTAGACAGGATTCAACAATGACTTAGACATTGTTATGGTTTTAATCTTTAATGTCTCCCCAAAAGCTCATGTGTAAAGCAATGCAACAATGTTCAGAGGTGAAAAGATTGGATTCTAAGAGGTGTAACTTCAATAATGGACTGATGAAGTTGATCCATCCATTTGATGGATTAGTAATTCAAATGGATTTCTGAATGGTAGGCAGATGAGGTGTGGTTGGAGGAAGCAGTCACTGGAGGCATGCCCTTGGGGATTATATTTTGTCCATGGCTCCTTGTGTGAGATATATATATATATATATATATATATATATATATATATATATATATCCTGTCTGCCACGAGCAGAGCAACTTTGCTCTGCTATGCCCTTCTGCCATGATGTTTTGCCTCACCTAAGGCCTGGAGCAATGCAGTCAGCCAAGCATGGAAAGGAAATTCTGAAACCATGAGCCCCAAATAAACTTTTCATTCTCTAAGTTATCAGGTATTTTGTTCACAGCAATGAAAAGCTGACTAACATAGACGTGGAAGGAGAGAAGGACTGAAATGACACAGGAGATGACTGTATAAGGCCAGTAACTAAATTATGAGCTATAAGAAGAGAGAACTGGCTCCATGTTAATTGATAGTTGCAAAGGGTAGTAGGCAGGAAAGCACCTAAGGTCACCCTTAGTCTTGTAAGTTCAACAGCTAGAAGGAATACTTTTGTCAGAGTTCAAAGCAGCTCTGGAGTCACAGTCCCTAAAATATTTAGGGTATGCCTAGAGAACACTGAGAGGCAAACTGACCAGGAAGGAATTCAAGCCTCCAATTTCTCATCCCTTGGTCTGTAATCTTTAAGAGTCTGTCTGGGAAGTAACTGTGAGTATCACTAGTATGGTGATAGTATTCAGTCAGGCACCACAAGAGCCATTGCAGAATTAATATTATCTGGTCACCTAGAAACTAGACTGAGAGGGATGACTCTAGGATTTGGTTCGCCAATAATTTGTTGGCTATCCTAGAACAATTCATTACATCTCTTAGTGCCTCATTTCCTTTATCTGTAAGATAGTCTTACTTTCCTTCCCATCTTAAGATACGAATATGAAGATAAAATGAGATAATGGCTGTTAAGTTTCCCTGAAAAAATTTAAAGGAACTCTTTGAATGCGATATAAGTTCACATAATTATGAAAATCATCATTATACTAACAGCATTATGCCAATAATCAAATAATTTTCAAAGACCTGAATGGATCACTGCAATGTCACTATAGTCAAGGCTTTTCCCTCTAGAGGGATTTGGAATGCTTGCTAAATTTAAATTGTGTGGATGACCAAGAACTAAAATTTCGTCTTATTTTTCATTTCCAACTTCATTCCTTTGGAATTTAAGAAATTACTGCTCTGTCTAGAAGTGAGGAAATTTATTTGGTTTTATGATAAGAAGTTTGAGCTTAGCTTGCCTACTTGTTTCTGAGTTCAAAGTTTCTCTGGGTATATTATCACTTAAACTAGAGGGAAACAATCTTCCTTAACTAGAGCACAGGGTCATGACCTTGCCCACATGATGGGCAGCTAATCCACTTAGAACCAGTGACTTGCTTGTATAATTTATAAGACCCCATGAAAAGACAGGCCTCCATAGATTAATATTTCAGCTGTCTTCCCTTCCATTTCATCCTCTAGATGTGGCAGCAACAATCACATGAATCATTCCTGAACTGAGTCAATATCAAACATCCGGAGCTTCATCTGCATTCGATGAAGGTCCAACTCATCCAAGGGAAGTACCTATAGGATTTCAAATACATGGGTGATTTGCTTTGACACCTCTTACCCCAATCTGGGTGTACTGGTTTTAAAATAAAATAGCTTTAAATTCTTTGACAAGCTTTAAATTCTTATTCAGAGGTGGAAATCTGGTTCCCTTCCTCTTGAATCTGGACAGGCTTGTGACTGCCTTGGCCAAGAGTGTAGTAGAAGTATGTTATATAGGTGACTTCTGAAGATAGGTCATAAAATGTCATGAAGAATTCTCTATACCTCTTAGAATTCTTATTCTCTGAACACTCTGTCAGGATACTGCCTTTCAGAAGCCAGCTATTATGCTAAGAGAAGCCCCCAGCCCCCAGGAGAGACCATATGTAAGCGTTCAGGTCAACCACCCCAGGAGAACCCTGCCTTTGAATCATTTCAACCCAGGCACCAGGCATATTAGTGAAGAAATCTCCAGATGATTCCAGTCCTCAGCCATTGACTAATCTAGCCACTTAGGTCTTACTCCCTGAGGCACATTGTGAAACAGGGACATAGGAGAGAAAGGACAAGGCATCCCTGCTGTCCTTGTCTGAAATTCTAACCCACAGAATTCACGAACATAACAAAATGGAGGTTTATGTCAGTGAGTTTGGGGCAGTTTGCTATGTGACAATAGATAATCAGAACAGTGAATGATTAGGTTAATGTTTCTTTTTCTTTCCCAAATACATAAGAAATTATTCACTTAGTCCAAGAAGATAAATATCTTCAAAACAAACGGACTGTTCTGGGTCTCTGGCTAAGGTACTAAACAAGCCTCTTGGTGGGAGTTCTTGATTGTTCTTCCCTGTGTTCTGAGTTCTTGGTAGAAAGACCAGTTCTTGGTGTTGGTTTTCCTTTCTCTGTCATGGCATTACAGATTTTTGATAATTAATTCACTAATTCATTTATTTATCAAATAATTATTTATCAAACAATTATTTATCAAGCCCCTACCATGCAGTGATGCTACTGATGTGATGGCAAATAAAACATGTAGGATCTCTGTCTTTGTGGAGATGGTGACCAGTGCAGGGGTCTTAATCTTTTTTGTACCAAAGAGCCTTTTGACATATGGTGAGATCCCTGGACCCTTTCCCAGAATCATGTTATTAAATCCATAAAACATAAAATACCTAAGCTCATGAAGGAAACTAATTATATTGCAGGAGTTACCAAAACGTTTTATAAACATCAAGGATATAGTAATAAACGTGATGTCTGTTGGTAACAAAGTCACAGATATGGTCAAGACCACTGTGGCTTGTTACTTGTATACCCAATAGAAAGAAAAATTAAATTATAGTAAGACTTAGTGAAAATAAATATGTAAATTTTTGTGATCCAAGTTGATGGATCTTTTAAATCCTGTTGTCCATGTGTCTCCATTTAAGAACCCTTGATCTGGGGGTACAGACAGACATTCACCAATTAATAACACTGATATACAATAAACAGTGATGCTTCCTTGCGAATGTGTTGGTTTCCTGAAACTGTTGTAACAAATTACTCCAAACTTGGTGATTTAAAACAACAGAAATTTATTCTTTTTTAGTTCTGGAGTACGGAAGGTCAAAATTAGTATCATTGGACTGTGCTTCCTTTGGAGGCTCTAGGGAAAACAAATCCTTTCTTTGTTTTTTTTCTGGCTTTTGGTGGTTACTGGCCTTCCTTGGCTTGTGGCTACATCACTCCCATCTTCAGGGCTAGAAACTTCAAATCTCTATGCTCTGTTTTCCCCTGGCCTTCTCAGATCCCTCTTGCTGTCTCTTAGAAAGATTCATGAGGTTACATACAGATCCCATCAGGATAATCCATAATAATCTTCCCATCTCAAGATCCTTCATTTAATCTCATTGGCAAAATGTTTGCCATTTAAAGCAACATCCGCAGGCTCCAAGGATTAGTTTACCTTTTTAGGGGTCATTTTTCACCCTACCATAGTCACCCAATGTCCTGATTCAGCCCGAGGGTGATGTGCCAGAGATGGTTTTCCTGAGAAAGAGGCTTTGGGTTGATAACTGAAGGAAGAGTGAGAATCACTAGATAAAAGGAGTGGATGAGGCAAGTCAGATCTCTTTAGGTGAGGGGTTGGGTGTGGCTCATACAAAATCCCAGAAGGTGGGAAGTCCATGTCATATTCTGGACATAAAAAACTGCTATGGTTTAAAAATCTCTTCCAAAACTCATGTTGGAATTTAATTGCCACTGTAACAGTATTGGGAGGGGAAACCTTTAAGAGGTGATTAGGTTTTGGGGTTCTGTGATTAATGTCATGGAGTGGAGATGGGTTAGTTACTTCAATGGGTTGGTTGTAAAAGCAAGTTGAAGGGCTGGGAATGTAGCTCAATTGGTAGAGTGCCTGCCTCACAATCACAAATCCCTGGGTTCAATACCCAGCCCCACCAAAAAAAGAAGAGAAGAAAAAGCAAGTTGACACTCTTAGCTTTCTTGTGTTGTCTTGCCCTTCTACCTTCTGCCATAGAATGAAGCAGCATGAAGGTCCTCACCAGATGCCAGCACCTTTGATATTGGACTCCCTGGTCTCCAGAACTGTGAGAAATAAATTTCATTTCTTTATAAATTACCTGGTCTGTGGTATCCTGTTGTAGCAACAGAAAACACACTAAGATTGAAGACTGTGGGTCTGGGGCCCAGAGGGGGCCCATGTGGAGTACACAGAGATGCTCAGAAGAAGTCAGTGGGGGCCATTTCCTGAAGTGTGTTATAGGATTCAGTTAGGATTTCTGTCCCTCATACCAATGCAAAGACATTGGAGAATGTTGTATGCTGAGAGCTGGGTTTTTGAAAGATCATTCTGGTTTAAGTGACAAAAACAGAATACAAGGGTGAGATTTGCAAGAATGAGTAAAGAGGGGAACAAATTAAAAGGTGTAGCAGGGTCCCAATCAGAGATGACAGACTCTTGTGTAGGGTAGAGGTGATGGAAGTGGGGGAGGATTTGAGAGCAGGTTCAATCAATGGACATTTTAGAAAATCTAGCAACTCAGGACACAGTGTAGATTTAATTAACTATAGAAAATCATGGACAAAGTAAAATTGTCAATGTGATTATGAGTTTTAATTTACAAACCTGGGTGCAAGAAGTGAACTGTGCTTTTATTTTACTATATTTAACTTATTCTGCTCTGAGCTGGTGGAAAATTCAATCTCAGTTACTACTGAGAATTCTTCATGCCCCTTTCCCAAAGCTGAGTAAAAGGTTCGAATGCTGTGTGTGGTCCACACATTTGAAGAAAGACCTGGGGAATGTGTTCAGTGATCACTACTGATATACATATATATCCCTTGTTGAGACCCATATGGGCTTTTGAAGGCTGTTATGGCTTTTAGGGATAATCTGATCCAGGGTCTTTTGCCCAGGCTCTGAAAGCTATGGCTCTTGAAATCCAACCCCTGAAATTGCAAAGTAATCTATGCCAATGTATACAGTTCTGAAGTTCTCTTGATAGAATGATTATAGACACCAGAAACTGAAGTGGGGGAAGCATCAGCTACTCTTGCTATAACCTGCCAACAGAATGAAAGTCTTAGGACAAATTCTATCACTTCCATGGACATTTATCGATTTTTCAGGGAAAGCTCAGGAATCTTCTATACAACCTGTGGGCATGTGAAGCCCCCAGACTCTCTTCTTTCAGAGTTTCCCATCACCATCTTGCTTGAAAGTTTCACTTGAAGCCAATCTCAAAATGTCAGAGACAAGATTCTTGAATCACGCAGTAGAATCTCCCCTATGTAAGGCTGGATACAAGATCATTTAGAGCTTTAACCCAGAGCTGCCTGCGGATGTAGGCTACGAGCCTTGGTAGGTTCTTATGATCTATTCATGTCTCCATTTGGGTTCTTACATAAGCCAAGGTTTACCTGCAGATTATTCAATTAAGAGGTACAGGAACCACCAATAGGAGAGAAAATAAGTGAACCACAGGGTAAAAGGAGTATTGTCCAGTCAATTACCATTGTAGGAGCTTAAATCTGTAGGAAAAATGCTGAAAGCCAGTATAGAACACACACCTTCAATTATCCAATCTGAGGGGCAAGGGAACTGGAGTATGTAGGTACCAACTCTTGTTAATTATTTATTGAGGGCTCCACAAAAGGAGTCCATGTTCTAGCACTCTTGGCTGGCCACACAAGCAACAAAATGGGCTCCAGTGACAAGACAAAGTCCAGTAAGCCTGGACAATGCATCTACTGGCTTTTGGCAGTGAACTGGTGTGCACAAAGTATAAGGGCAGTATGACCACAGCACCTCCTAGAGGTGGGAAGAGAGCCCATGGCTGGCCTTCCTTCTGCCATCTAACAAGTGACCAAGTTCGTCAACAAAAACCCATTCTGATATTCACTGTTGAGGATTATAGTGAAAGTCTCAGGTGTTAAATGAAACACCAACAGTATGCTTGGAGTTGTCACGTCACTGGAATTGATTGAGTGCTTTCTGGAAGGGGAAGTCTTGAATAAGTAACTGATGGCTCCTAGGCTTGAAACTTAAACTATCACATACATAAAACTACATGGTCTATGCTGAAATCATTTATAGTGGGTAACAGATATCAACATACCTGTCATCCCAGAACCTCTTGGTGGGAAGATCTGACCATACACAGTCACCAGGCATAGGAAGAGGAATCAGGTACCTTACCTTTGATGGGACCCATAGAAACTGGTTCCCCTTCCTCAAACAGTCTCTACCTCTCCTCCACCTCTCTCTTAAAATCCTTTAACTCCAAATATTTATCTCCATTTCCTCATACCCATCCCAACACACACACACACACACACACACACACACACACACACACACACACATTTTGTCAGGACAATTCCTTTCCGTGGCTTCATGTATCTGTAAAAGCACAGACCAGAGTTGTATCTTCTATCCCATAACTGTAGTTTGCCCACATAAAGCCCTGGAGGCACAGAAGCATCCAACTTATTTTGCTATGAGAGGATGAGGAGAAGGAAACATACCTACAGCAACCAGATGGAACTGTAAATTAAATTTTTAATACAGAATCCTGCCACATTTGTGTAAAACTTGTGCTCTATGCTTTCATTTTTAAAAACAAGGCAACTGTAAAACCCATAACATAGACTGATGCTACCACAGCATAGGAACCATTTACTGGATGTTCTCAGGTTTCTTATGTGAGGTGTGATTATCCCCCTTTTACAGATAAGGAAACTGATTTTCATTGGGATTCTTTAAAAAAATTTTTTTTATAATTACAAAAATAGTTCTTTGGCAAGAAAAAAAAGCCCAAAGGGCAAATAAAAATCTTAGAAATCCTTATAATCCCTCTCCCCATACATTATGATTTATAGTATTTTGATTATATCATTTCCATATTTTTGATGTCTATTTGCACATTTATTTTGGAAAAAAAAACAAAATTGGGTTCTTTCAGTAGCAATCTTTTTTATTTATCCTCTGAGAATGCTGAAGGACAATTTTACTGACATGGATTTTCTTGAGCTGGAAACTAAATCTTCACCAGGGCAATCCCAAAGCATGCAGGCTTCAAATCATTCATGGTGTGCTGAAAAGGCGGGGGAGCAGCTTAATTGTGCGATTTTTGTGGGTTCTTTGTAAAACTCTTGGCCTGCAGCTTACAAAACCTTTGCCTGGTTTGCTAAATAGCCCTTCTCACTTGGCCTGGGATCTTCCATCTGATTGAGCATCCCCAATTTGGATTGTGTTACTTTAAAATTTGAGGCCATTCTTGTTGCTCATCTGGGACCATAATAAAAATCCACACATTTTATTCTCTGTCTTTTCTACTTTCTCAGATATGGGCTAGTTTGAGAACTCTAATTAAGTAGAAAACAACATTTTTAGAGTGGCTCTCAAAGGCTAAAAGGAAAGAAAGGAGAAACCCTTCTGGAGTCTTCTCACCAAGCTCCCCACAAGCCCATGATTGTCTCAGCTTTGAGTCCCTGACTCAAAGCACATTCCCTGACTGGGGCAGAGAGGAGGCTTGGCTTCTTCCCAGCCCTCTTCATTGTGATGGGAGGCTGAGGCTAGCCACTGGGGGGTGGGAGGAATGGGGAGCGGTAGCCTGGCCCTTAGCAACCAGGCTTTCTGCAGCTGCAGCTCCTTTCAAGGGCACTCACAAGTGTCCTTCCCTGCTAGCTCCCTTGCTGCAGACTGTGCAGCTCCAGATCAGGAAGACTTTTAGGGCATGTGCTATGCCTGACCTGTTTTTAAGTCCCAAGCCCCTAGCGTGCTTAAAGTATGCTAACTGAATGAATGAATGATTCTCTAATATCTTCTTTTTTATTTTGTTTTGTGCTGGGAATTAAACCCAGTGGTGCTTAACCACTGAGCCACATTCCCAGCCTATTTTGTATTTTACTTAGAGACAGGGTCCTGCTGAATTGCTTAGGTCCTCACCAAGTTACTGAGGCTGGCTTTGAACTTGCAATCCTCCTGCCTCAGCCTCCCAAGCTGCTGGGATTACAAAGATAAACCCTGATGCCCAGCCTGATTATCTGATTTCTATAACACCAAGAGACTTCCCAGAAAAGGAAACTTTTAATCTACAATGAGCCAAATGCACAAGATAGGTTGCATGATATCCACCCCAGTGATAGATTAACCAAACACTCTCCTGCAAAGTCAGATCTAACCAACTAGGGGTAGAACCCCCTGTGAGGCTTGACTTCCTTCCCAATTTCATTCCCTGTGCCCAGGCTGCCACTGTAACTTCAGAAGAGATGCTCATATCTGGCCTTTGCTTATTTTCAGCCTCACCATCAACTTTAGCCAAGACCCTTATCCTAGTTCTCCTATCACCATGGCATCGAATCAATCTTAGAACAAAACACTTCCATCAGATGAGTTCTACACAAGAGCTCAAGATGCATCACTGATGATAACTGTTCCTCTAGATAAAGGTGAAGATCCTCCCCAACACCGTCCATCTTAAACCTTCTGTCACATGGAATCTTGGGCTCTGGGGACATCACTGAAGCCAGCAGACCACAACTCCTACAAAAACCCTAAGCCACTGTCCCTGCCTCAGTTTGCTAACATGAGCATCTAACCACACATACCTTGTCTTTGAATTAAAAATTGTAGCACTTCCTGTTATGGATAGGAAAACATCATAAATCCTTCGCTTGAATGCCAAGTCCTAACCTGGCCACAGCTTTCATTTTCGCCCCTGTCTCCTGTGTAGATGCCTAATGTGCCCTGTTCCCACATCTTTAAACTTCTCACTCTTCTCTGAATGCTCGAAGACTTTTTACGACCACATACCTTTGCATATGACATTGCCTCACTGAGGATGTTCTTCACTTCCATTTTCATGGTTCAAATTTTACAGATTCTTCAGGGTCCTCCTCAATACTATTTTCTCCATTCATCTCTGAGGACCATTTGTGTTTCTTTTCTATTAGACTGTAGGTTTCTTGTGGGCATGGACTATGTCATTCGACTCTAAAGTGCCTAGTGCACTTGCCTTGTACAAGAATAAATGATCCATAAATATTGCTCAAATGGATCAACAAATGAAAGAATACATCATTGTTGACTGATGCTCTTAAAGATGGATTCTCAGAGAAGATGAGACTCAAGATAAATTCTGAAACATAGGAAGGATTGGAATAAATGGAAATTAGTTGGAGGATTTTAACTCACTGCTGACTGGCTGAAGAAATCAGGATTAGTACCTTACTGGCCCTTGTCAAAGATACATTGACAGGAGTCTTCCAGGCCTTCATTCACCTGGGTAAAGCATGGGTTGAAATTTCCAGAGTGAATCTCATCCCCCCCTAAGCCAAAGTCACTGTGCTAGTTATCCTCCATCTTTCCCCCACTCAATCCAACAACGATCTGTTTTCCACTTTTTTCACCTGTTAGAGGATACATCTCCTGGCTTCCTTGCCAGGTGATTTCTGAGTAGATTGTGACTATACCAAGTACTGGCATGATATCTAAATGGTCTTTCCCTGATTCCTTATCTTTGGCAGGAATTATAGGTCTGCAGTGGGCAGAATGATGGTACCACTCCCCATAAAAAAAAAAAAAAACCAACCCTGGAACCTGTGGACATGTTACCTCACCTTCAAAAGGGACTTTGGGGATATAATTTGGGTTAAGGATTTTGAGCGGGGAGATGGCCCTGGATTATCTGGGTGGGCTCAATTCAATCACTTAGGAAAAAAGGAAGCAGGAGGATCTGAGTCAGTAGGGTATCTGGAGCTGTAAGAATAAGTTGGAGTAACACAGGAAGGGGCCTTGAGCCAGGGAATAGGGGTGGCCTCTTAGAAACTGGAAAAGGCAAGGAAATGAACTCCAAATCTTCCAGATGGAACACAACACTGCCGTCACCTTGATGCTGGCTGCGCAAGATGCACTTCGGATTCCAAAGCTCTAAGAGAATTTGTAGTGCTTTAAGGCACTTAATTTATGGCAATTTGTTACAGCAGCATTAGGAAACAAATATAATTAGATTGCCCCTTTTCTGTGATTCTTCCCTCAATGCTTCAGCTTCTACTGAGCTTGAATAAATGATTCTCCCCCTTTTTCCTTGGTTCCTGCTTCCAGCTTCCAACTATTGCTAGTCTCTGTATATCAATGTTTCTAGTTGGTTCCTATAACCCTTCCCAAGACTTTGTGAGTTTTCTTTTTATTAAATTCTCTTGAACAATCTGGTCTGAATTATGTTTCCTTCTAGTATTGTACTTAACTTGCCACCTCTGAGAAACATAGTAAAAATTATTTTTCAGTCCCAAACAGAGTCCTCTCTGGGCTGAAGGGGCCACACTGGGGTGAGAGCATTTTCTTGGTGAAGTAGGATTTTTCCAGAGGCCAAATGCCTGCCAGCCTCTACAAAGAATTCAGACCAAATTTGAAGGCATTAAGATAGCCCCTCCAGCAGCAAAACTTGGAGGTAAATCCCATTCTTCTTTGAGAGTAGGGATTTTGAATCTTGGTGGTTCCTGAATGGACTTAGGGGTAAGCTCTCTGAATTGCCTGAAATTGTGAATTTTTTTGTGCAACTCTGTGCACATGTGCATTCTCAAGGGAGCTCTGCTCAGTCATTTTCCTCTCTGATGCAGAGGTAGCGGACTAGGTAGAGTAGATACTTTCCATGCCCCTTGCCTGGTCCCCTTTCCCATTTCTAAAGCCAGTGAAGCTCTGGATGCCAGTTTCTATGGTGGAAGAATGCACTCTCCCTCTCACTCTATGTGTTTTTCCATGTTTCTACCTCAGACTTTTCTCTGATGCTGGGGAAGCCACCATGCAGGAGTATCCCAAAATGCAGGGAATAACCTACACTTACTCCTGGGGGGGACAGAAATCTGTGGACAAATGCCCCAGTCACCAAGGTCCCTGCTGGACTCTTCTGGGGAGCTTTTCATGGTCTCATAGACTCCTGACCTCACAGACCCCTATTTACTACACTCTTGTATTGGCTTGATGTTCTTCCTTATTTCACCCTCCCTGGTTTTTCACTCCTGCTTCCTGGAATCACCTCTAAAATAAACTGACCGCCCTCAGCTTTTTTTGGTCCCTGCTTTCTGGAAAAACAAACCAAGACACCAGGAGAATTCGACAGAAATTCAAATTTAGTCTCCACGTGTTGAGCCCACATCACCCCCACCAGGATGTGCAGACTGACTCTCAGGCCCACTGGTACTTCATAAAAGGTTCCTTGTTCTTCCTCAGATTCCACAAAGTCCAGAACTCACAGTCATTCCTTTTGAAAGAGTAAAACATTTTTTCTTCTCACCTTCTGGGGCCCAGAACAGCCAGCCCCTTCTCTCATTTGTGATATTTGTCTTCCAACACCCCTCTCCAACATCCAAACTTATACTTACAAGCAGAAACTGAAGGAATGGAAAAGTCCACTTTCGTCCTAGAGGAAAGAAATTCCGCTGGGGCCTTATTAGGCTTTAACTGCCTGCTGGTCATGCTTTCATCCAAACATCCCAGCATCTGCTGTTATTATTACCAGAACACCTCAACCAGATCGAGAACATTTCATGGGTGGGAATGATGTGACAGGAAGAAGATAGGAAGGGCTGAATCCATTTTTTAGTCTGGCTGAGGGAAGTCAGGAGTACCACAATATTAGTCATCTGGTGCTGAATAACAAATTGCCACAAACCTGGAGGCTTTAAATTATTGCTTATTAGCTCACAGTGTCCAGGGGTCAACGATTCTGGTATACCTTGGCTGAGTCCTCTGCTCAGGGTCTCACAATATTGCAATGGGAGTGTTGGCCAGGGCTGGGAGCCTCATCTGGGACTCAGTATTTTCTTCCAAGAGCATGTCCTTTGTAGCTGTAGGGCTCATAGTGACTTGCTTCCTCAAGGCCAGTAGCAGTATCTTTCAACTTCTTCCATTTCTGACTTCTAGACCTTTTTTAAAGGACTTGGCTGATTCAGTCAGGCCCAAGGGGAGAAAACTCTTCAAGGTTGTGAGTCACTGAGTCATCTAAGAAACTCTGCCTATTAGTCAGCTTTCCATTGCTAGGACAACATACCTGAGAAAAACAACTTAAATGAGGAAAGATTTATTTTGGCTCATGGTTTCAGAGGTTTCAGTCCATGGCCAGCTGGCTCCATTGCTCTGGGCTTAAGGTAAGACAGAGCATCATGGTAGAGATGGTGTAGCCGAGAAGCTGCTCACCTCATGGCAGTCAGGAAGGAGAGAAAGCGGGGGAGGGGTGCGGCGCCAGTGCTAGGGAAAGATATACCCTGCCAGGGCATGCCTCCAGTGACCCTCTTCTTCCAACTAAGCACCACCTCCTATAGTTTCCACCAACTCTCAATAATACCATTAGCTATGAACTCATCAATGAATTCATCCATTCATGACCTCAGAGCCCTGACGATCCAGCATCTTGTCAAAAATCATACCCTTGAACGTCAATGCCCAAGCATTCAATCAAGCATTCAACACATGAACTTTTGGGGGACATTGCAGAACCAAAATGTAGCACTCCCTCATAGCCACCCTGAGTGCCATCCTTTGAGAAATACAAATAGGGATGAGGAATGCAGAGGAAGGAAGAAGCTGACCTTAGTCATTTTTTCTACTTGTCCTTCTTTATGAGTAATGCTTTATCTAGTGAGAAAACATTTTTCATTTTGAAAATTAGCCATCAGATGAGAAAGGAAAGCCCAAAGATTGTTGACAATACAATTGACTTATTTGGTGAAATTAGGCAGAAAAAATACACTTGACCTTCCATGTATTTGCTCTCATCATATGCTCAAGTCAGAATCAGGTCACCCTGTACACCTCCATCTTCTTCTGCCATATGAATGAATCATCAAGATTCAGCCATCTTACCATTAAATGTCTCAGGAATCCACAGAGTGTCCTCTACACTCCATTCTGCCCACTGTAGCCTGAGCTAGAAGATTACACCCTTGGCCAAAGGCAGGGTGATGACCTGTGATCATCCTCCTAGTTCATTCTGGGAAGTACTGGGGGTTAAGTACTTTAGTGTATCTTTTGAGTGGAGTGTGAAGGGAACACAATTCAATCCAGAGTAATCACTCCAGTCTCCAAATCTCTGAAAAAATAATTAATTATAAGGGTTTTCTCTAAAATTGAATTTCCTTGGAAGCCAAGTAACCTCCCTCACACTAGCCTCCAAGTAGGTATAATTTAAATATGTGCTTCAGAAAAAGGGCAAGCCAATGTTATGGACCTTTGGGGCTGTTTACATGGAACCAAAGCTCCTTATGTTAGACTAGAGATAGTCAAAATCCACCGTGGGTGGTTCCAAACAGGAAGACATGGTACCCTGTTCCGTAGGGTATAATTCTTAGATCAGTGACCTTAGCCTCATCTGGGAGCTAGTTAGGGAATCATTTTCTGTCCTTCCCGCATACTCAAAACAAGAGTCCCATAGTAACAAGAGCCCTATATTAAACAAGAGCCCCAGGTGATCTATAAGCAAAGTAAAATTTGGAAAGTGTTGCCATACAGTAGAGGTGACTTGGGATACTTATAGCATGACACTGAGAGAGAGAGGAGTATCAAGGAAATACTGCAAGACTTCTGACCTACCCTCAAAGGTCACATGGTATTACTCCCACTATTCTCTTGGTTTTAAGTGAGGCACAAAAGTCAGCCTGGATTTAAAAGAATGGGAATCATACTTCACCTCTCAATGGGAAAAGTGCCAAAAGACATGTGGCTACCTTCGATCTGTCACACACCTCTTCTTTCCATAAATCAGAAATTGGTGTCTTCTGAGGTACTTATAGGCACACATGGAAGGGGGGACCTCAGGTGGGAGGAAAAGGCAGTAGACAGAAATACAGAATTCTTCCCAATTTTTGGTGGTTCTTTTTCTTGTACTGGGGATTGAACCCAGGGGCACTTTACCATTGAGCTATATCCACAGCTCTTTCCACTTTTAAAATTTTGAGACAGGGTTCACTATGTTGCTCAGAACGGCCTCCTCCTGCCTAGGTCTCCCCATTAGCTCAGATTACAAATGTATGCCACTGCACTTGGCCTTGATGAGATCTTAAGCACATTCTTTGGTCTGTTGGAATCTGTGTCTTCATCTTTGAGACAATACAGTCAGGGACTGCTGGAAGCATTTATTTTATTTTTATTTTTTGCAGTGTGGGGAGTTAAGCCCAGAGTCTTGTGCATGATAGGCAAGTATTCTACCACTGAGCCATATCCCTAGTCCATTTTCTAAATTAAAAACAATTTTTTTGTGCTACTGGTGATGGAATTCAGGTCCTTGTACCTGCTAGGCAAGCAATTTACCACTGAGCTACACCCCTGATCACTTGCTTCAAATATTTCAAATCAGAAGGACCCAGGTAAATCATGAGTACTTTATAAAAGTTGGTTACTGCTATAATTAATAGCAATAATTATGACAACACTGAGCTAGGCTCTTATATATTTGCCTGCTACCCAAGGGTTTCTAAAGATGATGTCTTAATCCTGATAAGTGAATTGCATGATGGAGATTTCAGGAGGTGTGGAGACAGAGGGTAAAACACTTCTGGGATAGAGATTTTTCCATGACCTCTGCCTTGGCCAACACCTGAATTTGTGGTTGCTTTCAACATGTTCTGCAATCTGTATTTCCTGAGAGTAAGAATAGCACTGCGGTCACAGACATAAAAAGCAGAGCATCTCTGGCTCCACTCCCACTTGCTCTGCAGGGATTAGGAGCCCCTCAGATTCCTCCCAAATGGTTCTGAGCTTTCCCGCTGTGTTCAGCAGGCTCCTGTTCTTGGAGGCCTGTGGCGTCACGTCACTCCCACCTCCCCTGCAGCTGCTGTGGCAGAGTCTCTCATCCCTGCCTAAGCCAAAATGGCCCTTTACCTCAATGCCTGCCAAAGGCACTGACACTGCTACCCAACTCTGCCAGCAATGCCCCGGCTGCCACAGACAATCACCAATGTCTGCTTGTAGTGCTGAAACCCCGGCTGGTATCAGGGCAGGACAACCACCACCAATGGACAGGTATCAGCATTGCCAAGCACCCCCGACACATCCAGGTCCCTACAAAGGACGGAGAATTCCTTTGCCCTTTTACTCCATATCCTCCCTCCCTCTTGTCCCAGTTTAGAGGCAAGGATTATTTTAGTGAATTTTGGTGGTGCTGGCCAGTTCTGTTCCATTGTTCTAGAACCAAGGCTGCATGGTGACAGTTTAGGAGTACAGAATTAATCTGCTGGGACTTGACTTGAAAGGCTTGGCTCTACCCTCTCATGAGCTGTGTGACTTTGGTCAGAAACTTAACTTCTCAGCACCCCAATATTCTCACCTGTAAAATGAAGATATCAATAAAACTTCATAGGTCTGTTGTGAGACTTAAATGAAATAACCCATACAATGTTCCTGAGAAAGTGCCTGGCATATAACAAGTATTCAATAAATGCAAACTATTCATTTCCTAATACCATTGTTAGGATGAGTTCTTTTTTAGGGGTTTCTTTGATCTCAAATGCTAATAGATTACTATTTCCACCTGCCCTGCAGTCCTTACAAATATGGTTGGGCAGATTTGAATCCTACCATGACTATAGATTAGGCTTAACCTGGGACAAAATCATTGTTCAACATAGTTCGTATTTCTTTCACATAGCATGGGCATATAAGATGTTTTTAGGTTATTTAGTTTTCATAACAACTCTATGCAGTAGAATAGTAAATTCTCATTTGACAGATAGTATTGTGGTCTGTCAAGCTACCATAACAAAATGCCATAGATTAGGTGACTTAAACAACAAACATTCATTTCTCATAGTTCTGGAGATCAGGATAGCGGCATGGTCAGGTTCTGGTGAGGCTCCCTTCCTAGCTTGCAGATGGTTGCCTTCTCACGCTGTCGTCACATGGTAGAGAGAGAAAAAGTCCCTGGTGTATTTTCTTATAAGGGCACAAATTCCACCATGTAGGTCCCAACCACATGATCTCATCTAAACCTAATTACCTCCCAAAGGTCTCATTATATTAGGGGCAGGACTTCAACCTATGAATTCGGAGGGGCACAGTTCAGTTTACAGCATTCCACCCCTGCTCTCTCACAAATTCAGTTCTTCTCACATGCTAAACACATCCATTCCATCCATTAGTCCCCCCCTCCAATCTTAACTCATTCCAGTATCAACTCTAAAGTCCAAAGTATCATCTAAATATCATCTAAATCAGATATGGGTCAGATTTGAGGTACAATTCATCCTGATGTAAAATTCCTGCCCAGCTGTGCTCTGAAAAACTAAACGTTAGGTCTTTTTAAAATACAATAGTAGAACAGGTATAAGATAGACATTTCCATTAAAAAACGAGAAATAGGAAAAAAGGAAGGGGCAACAGGTCATAGGCAAGTCCAAAACTTAGCAAGCCAACTTTCATTAGATCTTGAGATTTGAGGATAATCCTCTCGGTTCATTGGTCTTCCCACTAAGTACATTAATTGGTCAGTGTCATCTTGATATTTCAGCAGCATGGTGGGCCCATGTGACTGTCAGCCAAAACCCTTCCTCTACAGCTCTGCTGGACAGTGGTCCTACACTTTGAAACTGAAATGGAGACAACCTTGACTGCCTGGTCTATACTCTCTAGACCTATGGTGAGAACAGCAGCTCTGATGATCTCTGAATCACCTTCAGGGACATTCTTCCCCTATCTTGAATGATAGCATACATTGGTGGTTAAACAACTCTCTGGTCTGCCCTTTAAAATTGAAAAAGTCTAATAGCTGTCCTTCATTTTGTCTCACCATCTCTGCCCTATAGTACAAACTGGCAATGTGTCTGCTGGTATAATCTCTTCCATATTCCTGATTTCTTTTCAGATGGCTGGTTAAGTTCATGGGTAAAACCCATAATCTGTTTATCAGCTGGTTGTTCAGCCACACCCTTAATATTCTCTACAGCACAAGTTATCCCATTTTTTGCAATGTAGATAGGCTGAGAATTTTCCAAATCTTCAAGTTCTGGTTCCTCTTTGTCTAACAATCTCTTTTTCAATTCATTTCCCAATCTTCATATTTTACAGTCATCGACCACATAACAATGTTTCAGCCAATGGTAGACCTCATATAAGATGGTGGTCCCATAAGATTATAATGAAGTTGAATAATTCCTACCACCTAATAGCACTGTAGACATTGAAATGACATAGTGCAATACATTACTCACGTGTGTGGATGTTTGTGTAAACAAACCTACTGTGCTGCCAGTCCAATAAAAGTATAGCAGATGCATTTATGCACAGTATATAATTAATAAATAATAGTGGCAATTGATGAATATGTTATTTGTTTATATGTTTACTATACTGCATCTTTAATCATTATTTTAGAGTATACTCTTATTCTTTCTACTTCTAAAAAGCATTGCCCATAAAACACCACTCTGTGTTAATGCCAACAGTAGCCTATGCATCTCATGTTGACTGTCTCTCTTGATTACTTTAAAGATCATGCCAAATGATAAACCTATACCATCAAGGTTTACCCTCCAAGATGTTTGAAAATGACAAATCCCAAAGGTCTCGCTTCTAAACATAATAGTTTGATTAACTTTCCACCCTCTTAAAACCATTACCATATGACTTTGGGGATTAAACTTCAACACATGAAAACTTGAGGGACACTCAAACCATATCCAAACCACAGCATGTGTTAACTGAAGCACAGAGAAATTAATTTCCCAAGGGTACACTGCTACTAAGTGGAGGAACTAGGACTCAAACCCAACTCTCTGTACCCACGTGCCAACTCTCTTCCCATACACAAAACTTTTATTCCTTCATTAGTAGGTAGATAAAGTTTGGATACTAAAACTCATCAAATACCTTTTTCTGTGTAACAACCACTCCATTGGCTGAGTGGCTTCAAACAAAAACTCATTATGTCTCCTGATTCTGTGGGTTGGCAGCAGGTTTTTCTGTTAGTCCTGCCTAGGCTCCCTCACATGGCTGTATTCAGCTGGAGAGCTGGCTGGGGGGTTGAACTTGGGGGTTGAAAATAGCTGGTACAACTGAGACTCTTTTCCATGTGGTCCTCCATCCCACATGGGTGAGGTCCTCAGACTAGGATGGTCTCAGGTTTCTGAGAATGGGAAAGAAGCCTCAAGGTCCCTTGAGGTCCAGACTTAGGTGGTGTTATATATCACTTCTACCATGTTCTATTGACCAAATCAAGTCAGAAGGTCAGCTCAGAATCAAGGGAAGGGAAAAGGATGCTCTATCTCTTGAAAAGAGGAGTTGTAAATCTACATCGCAAAGGAGTGTTCATGGTGGGAGAGGAGGAATTTGTAGCCATTAAACTATATACCCCAAACTGATAAAATCTAGACACTAGATAGTATCTAATGTATCCCTGTTAAGGGAGGACTCTCGTTTGCACATGAAAGAACTCCAACTCCAAATGGCTTATCAAAAATAGGAAGAGAAAATTTATTGGGTCACTTTCTTTTCAAATCGAAGGGTAAGTCTGGCTTAGTTCCCAGCACTTGATCTCCTATTCTTTCTTGTCTCAGTTGAGACCACCTTCATATAGTGGTAAGTGGAACACTAACATCTTTATCTTTACAATTCCATTAAATAGAAATCTTTCTTCCAAATTTTTGCAGAAGATATCCCAAGATTACATCTCAATGGTTTGGCTCTGGACACACATCCATCTCTGAACCAATCACTAAGGTTAGGAAATTAGAATAT
Source organism: Glaucomys volans (assembly GCA_020662805.1). NCBI lineage: Eukaryota > Metazoa > Chordata > Mammalia > Rodentia > Sciuridae > Glaucomys > Glaucomys volans. The sequence continues at coordinate 1,126,893 of JAJEJO010000138.1, forward strand.
TCTGACTGATCATTCTTTGGTCACATGTCTAGGATGGGGTGTAGGCCCGTGGATGTGCTGGTAAATGTTTAACAACTATCTCTAGGGTGGGAGAAAGGATATGTTCTCTTGTAGTGTTTTCCAAATCAGTGGTGTGTACTCCCACTATGACTGATGTCAATAGCATGATGCTATTGAATGTGAAGTTGAGATGAGATGGCATCATCCAAGGCAGTGGAAATGGTCTCCAGCACACATATTAACCCTTCTAAATCCAAAGACTAAGTGTGGGGGAAGGATAACACCCTAGGGAGAAATCAGGAAATGGAAACTATGTAGATAAAACTATCTTTCTGATCTAATTCTTTCATTTTCTTTCCCCCTAAAATGGACGATATTTGAGGGACTAGTACTTTGTGTATTACTCTGCTTTTAAAAAAAATCAAAGTCAGAAGAAGTTTTGGAGATAGTAGATGCTCAACATGATAAAATGTTGAAATAAACCACTTGTTCAGCATATTTTCATGCTAAATCAGTTATTTCTCAGCATGATAAGTTACCAGTCCATTTGACCTTGTTTTTTGCCCAAACTGAGTGAAGATTGATAGTTGTTTTTTAGAATCTCATTTCAAATAACAACTAACATTTTTGAGTACTTACACTGTGCCAAATGCTTTGCCTGGATTATCTCATTAGTCCTCAAATCAACCTTGTGAGATAGTTCTCATCATTGTCCCCATTTTATAGATGCAGAAACTGAGGCACAGAGAGGAGAGGTAATTTGCCACAGGTCACACAGCTGGTCAATGGCAATGCTATAAGTGATTCTAAGGCTGTCATTTCTATGGTCTCAACTTCTACCTTCTGTTTTCTCACCGTCTAGGATGGGGTGTTTCATGATTCAAAGGAAACTGTTAGCAAATATGTCACAAAATTGAGGGTCCCTTCACAATTTGTCTGTGACATCAAGTCCCATATTTGAACAAGGATTTCTGTAGAAGAGAGGAAGACAAGCCTTTTGAGAGAAATATTTCTCCTGGGAGGACAAATCTCATCCAGGAATATGCGCAGTTCAGGGCTCGGGCAGCATTTACTCACAGTAGAGATCTCTGGTCTGAGCCTGGTGGATGCAACAGGGCTTCTCAGGGATTAAGACCTGCCTTCAGCTCCTTCAGGTCAGACCCCAGAAGCTTCTGTGGTACCACACAATTCCAGGTAAGATCCAGGGATCCATTCAAACCTCTGAAATCATTTATTTGACCACTGCTCATGGAACAATTTAAGGAGCATGGAAATGAGAGGGTCCTGTAGGTGGAGTGGACGGGGCTGCTTCAGTGACTAATGTATGTCCAGAAAGACCTTGGCAGTGTTGGGTGTCTCCCTTGGGGTAGAAATGATGATTTGTAGGTCTGGGAGTTTGGATTTTGTGACCTCAACCTTTAGCCTTTCTAGGGCCTGGGAGAGAGGCCCAAAAGGAGAAGTTGCCAGAGGCAGTTAACGTTTGACCTTGGTTTGATTTGTTCCAGTTGTTTTGCAGCTGCCCCTCAGTGGGTTGTCATCTATGCTGGAAGGACACTGGACACTCCTTGTTGCAGCTGGACACAAGGCGGGAGGTAGGAGAAGGCAAGAAATAAAAGGAAGATGAGGAGCCTGTCTTCAGAAGACAAGGAGGAACGCCTAAGGAAAATCACAAAGATTCAGAGAGCAGAAACATATACACATTCAGGCTGCTTGGGGAAGCCATGGTGCTGTGGAGCTCAGGGGAAGGAGAGGGAAAACTTATTGGAGGAAGGGGTTTCTTGCCTCTACTCCAAGGGCAGACTATAAGCACTTCCGGGGAAAGGCAAAGCATTCAAGCTGGAGGAATGGACTATGGGGAGGTAGAAATGAAAAGTTCTGGGTCTGAGAAGGAAGTAAGAGGCAGAGGACAGAACTGAGGGTAAATAACTGAGGTGCAGTGGAGTTTGGGACAGAAACTACCAGAAACTGAAGATAACCACTGCTCCAAGCCTGGGAAAATAGGAAATAAGGAGGTTGAAGATAATACAAATATAAACGAGAATAGAGTTCCTGTTTCTCCAGATCTTGTAAATAAGTCTGACTGTTTTTTAGAAGAATCCATGTCATCCAGCTAATCCAGGAAATTGAGGACGTTTAGAAAAACTCTTCAGACGGAGGCAATATCCAGGTTTCTACTGGACAGTAAGCGCATAAATTGCACATTAGAATGCTTTATGCTTTTCCTCCACCCAGACAATGTTTCTCTTTTTCTACAACAAGAAGCCTACAGCTGGGGGAGAGGGCTGATTTTTAAAAAAAATAACATTCTGAGAGATAAATCTTGTAATACAAACCACAGAACAGCTGGCCCTTTAAAGCATAGAACAGCCATTTAGCCATTAATCCGTCCCTTTAAAATGCAGAACAATCCCATCCTGCCCTACCCCCCCCCCCCACACACACACGAACATGCACACACACACCCACAAAGGGTAGTTCCATTTCATCCTACTTTTCCTATTTACAAATACAACCCTGGCTCCAGGTTTAAAGAGTTAACAACAGCCCTGGGAAGGAGGGGAGGGGAAGGAAAAAGCAGCATCCTATTCTAGATGCCTTTGCACTAAATTCCTTCCTGTTCTCCCTCTGAGCCTGAGTCCGGATGTAGCACCAGCACCCTTCCAGGATCTCCTGCCTGCTGCAGCCTTCTTGCTCTCCTGGATACTGTCTGCAAGGGAAGCTGTGGGGCTCCAAGCCCTGCAGCCCACCAGACACAGTGGACACTCCCCAGATCCCCCTCCCGGGCCCCACTTGCTGTTTCTCCATCTTATTCACAATGGTCACCTTGAGCGATGTGCACCACATGTGGTCCTGATTGTGCCTAGTTGCCATAGGACTTTGATGAAGCCATTCCTCTTTGCCCCTCCCTGTTTGCCATCTGAGTAGCCTCTTTGCAGCTGCAATTTGTGACCTTCCTGAGAGGCAAGAAATAAAATAAAACCCCATCACATACACACATACACACACATGGCTGTGACTGACAGGTTTGGAAAAGAGCAGAATGTGTGCACGCGCGCGTGTGCACAGGCACACGAGGGAGAGAAGGAGAGGGAATCAGATGAGTAACTGTTTGGGGTGGGATGAATTGGTTAGCTGTCAGGTATAAGAAAATTAAGGCCATTAGCTATTTTCGATTTTTTTTCCCTGTCACATCAACAAGATTAGCAAGCCAAATGCTCAAGGAGCACGTTTGGGGGAGTTTTGAGTACTCCATGAAACCTGCAAACCTCTGCTGAGGGAGATTGCCTGAAATTGTCTCCCGCCTGCCCTTTCAGTGGATAATAATAACGGGAGAATTAGTGAGCAGACAGATGCCGCGCGCACTGGTGCACGGCGCTCAGTGTTGTATAATAATGAATGTATTTGCAACGGCTGTTTCAATGGCTGTTTCTTAAAATGATAAAGTTAATTTTGCCAGGCCCTCCTTTCTCTTTTAAACCTGAGCATCACAAAAGATGGAAGCTGAGATCATCATTATTATTTTATTCACAATGGTTTCAATATGACATTTAGAAAAACAAACAAAAAAATTGTATCCTTCAGGATGCTCAGAAGTTCACAAAACCTGGTACATACTCCCAGCATCTGTCCGGTAATTGTTACTTTGTTTTGATCTTGGCCAGTGGTCAGACAGATAAAGTCCTCAGGCAGTGGGATGTTATTATTGTTATTTATTCAAATTCTGAGTAGGGGTTTCCTGATTTCTCGTGGTATCACAATAATAATAGTTGTAGCTGCTCTTGTGGTACTTTGGGCACCTACTATGTGCCAGACAGTACAATAGGTGCTTTTCATATATGATTTTAAATCCTCATGTAAACTCTGCAAGATCTTAGGTTGAACTGCATGAAATTGCCATTTGTATAAATCAGAAAGTCAAATATGTGCAATTTCATGAAGTCCAAATTCGTATTCTTCCTCTGTTTGGTAATAAAAAGTCTAGAGATGTTAGGTAATAGACACATAGTCACCCAGCAAGTAAAGGGCAAAGCGGAGGTTTAACCCCAAGTTCAAGGCAACTAGGTTCAACTGGTATTATTATGATCTCTGATTACATCTAAGGACACCAAGGTTTAGAAAAATAAAAGAACTTGCTCTAGGCTATACACTCAGGAAGAGGTGATGAAAGGCTCAAACTCCACGTCATGGGGAGCCCATTAATCTTTTCCAGTTTGCAATGAAAACCCAAGAATAAGATAAGTTCCACACAGAATTGCAATGACAGATGAACTGGCACCTTCCTGTTTGGCAATCAGCAACTTGTGTTGCACCCAGTTCCCAAATCCCCGACTTGCCCTCATCCTATCCCATCCCACACCCAGGGGCTGCTTCTGAGTTCCTCTCCCAGAGTTCACTCAGAAAGCCCCATTCATTCCTGAACACCTGAAGCCTTGCCACCCTGGAATGGTGGCATTTTAATGGAGGAAGTTTGAGAGCCCTATCTTCCTTTGGGTTCCCCCAGAACTAAATCCTTTGGCAAAGTCTTGAGGATAAATACTTTATTTGAGAAAGTTGATTCTAGGAAGCACTAAGAATGGGGTGGCAAAGTGAGGCAGGGACAGAAAGGGCATCCATACAATGTATATTATCAAGCAAGTGACCACTGAAGGCAACTGAAGTTCAGTCCTGCTGAAAACCTCTAAGGGACAGTATAGAATATGTCCCAGATGTATCTAGCCAAGGGTGAAGCTGGGGAATTCATCTTCCAAACTCTTTGGTTGAGGGCTGCTTCCACTAATATAAAGTCTCCAGAACGTTCAGCTCATCTTGTCAGAGTCCTCAACATGCTCCCAGGGCCAGAATAAAAGCCCTCAGGCAGAACTTAGCAGGTGTTCATTGTAAGCGCCTGCAGGATATAGGAGCAAGTGCCAAGGGGATGGGGGGGGGGCAGCAGCATCTGCTACAGGCACCTGAGCATCATCTGAACTTGGAGGAATGAGCCTATGCCATTAAATTTACAGACCCCTCCAAGCTCCAAGACAGGTAGCTGGGTGAGGACATCATGAGATATGAGACCCAGTGCAGCTGGCTTTGCACTCCCAAAGTGAGCTCTAACTAAAATAGGACTTGCAGAATTTCTTTCTCCCCTTCTCTAGAGTCCCTTGCCCACAAATATGAGACTTCTCTGTAAATGATCTTTTTCCTGCTCTGAGAGCCATGATTTTTCAGCCCAGGGTCTCCTTGAGGTCACCTTCACCTTAGTGAAATGGAAGATTCCTTAGGGAGACTGAATGAAGGCACCTTACAAGTTTCAGGACTTGATTGGTGGTACATTTTTTTTCTCCTTTTTCCCATCTTTAATGTGACTCTAATTCTGACTTCATTGCAGAGCCGTGAAATCAAATTAGGAAATGGGAGGAGACGAGCAACCCCTTCAAGCACAATCAACTTCTGATGGTTTCCCCAAAGCTCTAATGAATCTGCGTAGCGGTCCGCTAATAGAAGGTTTTTTTTTTTTTTTTTTGGTAACACTTTGCTCTTTCTTTTTATTTGTTTTTCCCCCTGTTCTAGGGAGGAAATGAGCTAGAGCATAGATCTTCAGGTAGCTTATGCAACAAGGTGTTGGAAAGCCCTGGCTTTGGGCAGCTAAGTGGGGAAATCTTGGGGAAAGGCAAGGAGGCTGATTAAAAGGAAGAGAAATTATGAGCAGCATCCAGCCCTGATGGTGAGTCTGTAATGTAGAAGCCAATGTGCTAGGCATTGTGGGGGAACAAAGAGGTGGAAAACACAGTTCCTACCCTTGCATGGCTAGCAGGTTATTTGCTCAGAGTTTTGCTACTCAGAGTGTGAAAGAACAGCATTCACAGCTTGATAGAAATGCAGAATCTCAGGCCCCTTGCTCAAGGTTTACTGGATGGGAATCTGCATTTTAGCAATATCCCCTGGGGGATTCCAAGTGCAACTATGTTTTTTGGTTTTTGATTGTTTTGTATCAGGGCTTGCACCCAGGGACATTTAACCACTGAGCCACATCCCCAGTTCTTTGCATATTTTATTTAGAGACAGGACCTTGCTAAGTTGCTGAGGTGGGCCTTGAACTTGCAGTCCTCCTGCCTGAGCCACCCTAATCCCAGGGAGTGCACCACCATGCCCACTTGCAATTATATTTGAGATGCACTGGCTCAGAGGACTCAGGATCTGATCCTGTGACATACTGCTGAGAACTTCAGCCCCATTTCTTCCTACCCATCCATCCTTAGCTCTCATTGTTCCCTACTGTCTGTGGGGACCCTATATTTTGTCTCATGATCAACTAATGCCCTTCTGTCCATCCTCATCTTATTTCCTCCAGTTGAAAATACCCCAACCATCCCCTCTATCAAAAATCCTGTTCTTAAGGCTAGATAGCATCTAGCTATCTAGCTTAAGGCTAGATAGGGTCGGAGTAGGGGGATAATAATAACAGAATGTGTGACAGACACCATTGCCCTGTGTACATGTATGAATGCACAGATGGTGTGACTCTACTTTGTGTACAACCAGTGAAACAATAGCTGTACTCCATTTGTGCTCAATGAATCAAAATTAAATTTAAAAAAAATCCTGTTCTTATTCACACCTGGGTGTATCTCCTCTGTAAAGCCTGAACCAGTCCTCCAACCAGAATGGGATATTTTTATTCATTTGCCACTGACTGACTTTATTACAGTGAGATGTTTCCATCCAGCATAATGGTTAGGGATGACTGTATACTCCGATCACCCAGAGTTTGAATCCCAGTTCTACTTGTTTGGAACCATGAGTACAGATTATATCACCATTTCAAATTTTTCACGCCCTCTCTGATTGGAATCACACACCCGTGGCCTTCTCTATGTGATTCCATGGTTTCTCCCACTCCATTGGGTGTAAAATATTTCCCTGTCCATTGATGTTTTTGGTCTTGCCCATGTGACTTGAGATTGTTAGTAGAATGTGGGTGATAGCTGCATTGTGTGAGATCTGAGCTTAGACCTTAAAAGTCCTTCACTGCAAAATAAGCCACACACAGAAAGACAAACATTGCATGTTCCCAATCATATGTGGAAACTAAAAGAAAAAAATTTTTCAACTTTAAAGTAGAAGAGTGATTATTAGAGGCTTGAAAGTGTCCCATGGATCAGGGGGGCAATGGTGGAAGAAGAGTGGATGCATATAATCAAAGCACGCTGTATGCTTACACAGAAATAGCACAGTGACTATGTGTGAAATAGCACATTACTATGTAGAATTAATATACATTAATAAAAATAGGTATAAAAAGGACTTCACAGGTATCATGTGTCTCTATTTCTCCCTCTGAACTACCATCAGTATCAGCAAAAGATGCCCCAGGTTAGCTCTTGGGCTTGGGGCAATAGCCAGATGAGATACATGTGGAACAGACTTGAACTTAACCTGCAGCCAAGCCAAGGTGACTCATGTCTTGAAGCAGAACTTCCCCAGCAAATCCACATATCCAGACTCAATAGAAAATAATGCTTTTTATGGTATGTTACTTAGTTTTGTGGTGGTAGGTTGCACAGTATCATTTGTAGTACTGTGTCACTCTAAGCCTCAATTTCCTCATCTGCATCATGGGTCAATAAATAGACACCTAATATCATAGTTGTGATGGTTAAAATGCTGAGTTCACTGTAGTGCTTCATGGTATAAGTTACTCATAGCACTATTATTATGTCTTTCTAGAACTTTTTAATGGGTAGTGTTTTGTTTTCTCTATTTGTTTCCATTTTCCCCAATACCTACTGGGCTCCTAGCAGGCACTTGTTCAATAAACAGAAATAAGCACTAATACAATGCTGTACAGGTAGTTCTTGCCCTGTGAAGCTATACTCAGCCTACAAGGATGAGCTCAAGTGTATCACAGCACAAATGCAAACTCTGGGATCAAGGGTTAGAGTAGACTTTGGGACTATTTTGTTGAGTTTTGGGAGTGGTTAAAGAATCTAATGGTATTTTGATTTGTTCCTCAATTAGAAATGCTGCATTTGGAATTTTGTGGAAAGGAAGCATTTCATCTTTGAAGGAAGTTGCAAGGAATATGGAAACACCTGACCCTTCCTCCTTCCAATTCCAAGTGCAAACCTTGAGTGAATTCTTCATCCAGTCTAGAGTTTAACCTCTGAAAAGCTAGCTATGGAGGTGGGAGGGAGTGATGGCTGGGGCGGGACCTGTTGGCATCTGTCTCTTTAAGAAATAGAAATGAAACCTAATTAGCATAGACTGGCTGCAATTAACATATAAGTCCCAGTTCTGGGAGTTGGAGGAAGGGAAAAGGATAGAGCTAAAACTTAATGGGGTTTTGTTAGACAAAATTAGCTTCCACAGAACAGCCATAAAAATATCTAAATTATGAGAGCCTCTTGCCATTTGCCATTAACACGAGGGGACATGCTAATATTTAGTGGCGCCATGTCCTGGAAATTAACTGCAGTGAAAGAAGCCCCAGAGGCATCCCTGTGAGCAATAAGGGCTTGTCCACTGTCTCCACTGTTACCAAACTGCTTGACTAAATGTTTCACAGAAACTTAGAGCCTACAAATCACACATGTCTCAGCCAGTCTTTTGGCTGTGGATCCAAAACTGTATGATGGAACCTTCATGGGTGATATATGGAAAACGGAAGTTCTTTTGTATAGCCTTCAAATTTGGAGACCATTTTCCTCAAAAGAAGACATTCCCAAGGCTGATTCATGGAACTTGAAGATGCCTCCTATTTTTACTCTCTCCAGCCTTATGCCCTCCTAGAAATCAGTCCATATTCTCTTTGCACAGTACCAAACCAACTGGTGTGAGTTTCCTTTAAACATCCTATGATCCTATTTCTTGACTCCCCTTAGGGAAAGGGTTAAACCAGTGTTCTTTTATTTTCTGCTCCTGAAAGTCATCAATGATCATCTGAATATATGAAGGATTTTTTTCATGGTTCTCAGTGTCCTTGACCTCCATTTCATTAGTCATAGTTGGCCAGGTGCCCCTGCTCTGGTTTCCATGCCACTTTTCTCTGAGGCTTGTTTTCTCTGCCCTTTCTCTTTTAGTAGGTTCCTTTCTTCTTTCACATCTACAGGCATTGCCCACGGCTCCAGGCCTCTGCCTTAGGGTCTTCTCTTGCTCTTCTCTTTGCAGGCAATCACTCATTTGCTGGAGTCTACCCTCACTCATAAGCAGATGTCATTCATATTTGAAACTTTTGGCCCAACCATTAATCCTGTGTTTCCCGTCCCCAGCAGGACTCTACAGAGGAGTTCCTCTGTTCATTCTATTTCGACCTGCTTAAACCCCTGTTCATTTCTTTGCCTATTGTACTGAAGTGCTCGTTTCCTTCCTCTTTACCTGTCATCTGCTCTTACAACTCTGAAGAGTTTGCCCTGTTGGTTTATCCTTCTCCTTCTTCTGCATCCTGATTGAATAAGGATTCATGAATGTCCAATCCACATGCTCATCCACTGGGTGGCCTGCAAACCCCCAAGAACCTCAACTGAATAGAGAATGAGAGCATCTTGGAATGACAACATGGAGTGAAGATCCAGAAAACCTTGCTGCTGAGGTCTCCATGCTTAGCTACTTTCTTGCCCTATCAAAGGCTGGGCTGGTCTACTTTCCTTTGCATTCTACAGGTGACTCTGATTTAATGATTTTTGCAGCCTTGAGGTTTCTGACTGAATCATGCTCTATTTACCTGCCCTTCCCAACTTCCATTTGGATATCTTTGACACTATTGTTTTCTCAGGTTCCAAAAGGATCAACCTTGAGGCATCTCTGAGGTCATGCTTTCCTACTTTATAGCTCATCTGTCTTATACCTTACTACTCCTTCCTCTGAAATGCCTCTGAGGTTTTGGATCCTCCCTTATTCGAGTCCTTATCACCACCAACCTATTCTTCTCCACTTTGAGCTCCACCCTTCCAATTTATCATTTATTTCTTCTTTTGGCTCTGCCAAAGAAATTTGAGGGTCATTGATTATCTTTTGCTCCTCTTAAGGTTCAGGACTTCCATTTATCTTAACCACTTGATTTATTTTCACCCCTTTGAAATAAATTTATTTTACATACAAACATAGCTATTCCCCAATGTCTTAGTTAGCTGTAGATGCATAACAAAAACTTAGTGACTCAAAGCAGCATCCATTTTATTTAGACTCTTTGGATTGGTTAGGCATGACTTCTGGTTTGAAATGGCTAGACTGGTCTCTTCTGGGCTTACTCATGCACCTGCAGTCAGCTCATAAGTAGACTGGAGTTTGGATCATCAAGAATGGGCTCCCTCTTCCTCAGAAAACTTGGAATGGACCCACCATTTGACCCAGTTATCCCACTCCTTGGCCTGTACCCAAAGGACTTTAAAATCAGTGATGCAGCCACATCAATGTTCATAGCTGCTCAATTCACAATAGCTAAACTATGGAACCAGCCTAGATGCCCTTCAACAGATGAATGGATAAAGAAAATATGGTACATATACACAATGGGCTAGTACTCAATCATAAAGAATAATGAAATCATGGCATTTGACAGTAAATGGATGGAACTGGAGAATATCATGCTAAGTGAAATAAGCCAATCCCAAAGAACCAAAGGCTGGATATTCTCTCTGATATGTAGATGTTAACAAACAATAAGTGGGGTAGAGAATAGAAGTTCATTGGATTAGACAAAGGGGAATGAAGGGAAGGGAGTGTGGATGGGAATAAGAAAGACAGTAGAATGAATTAGATATCACTTTCCTATGTTCATATATGAATACACCACCAGTGAAACCCCACATCATGTACAACCACGAGAATGGGAAGTTATACTCCATGTATGTATAATATGTCAAAATACACTCTACTGTCATGTATATCTAAAAAGAACAAATAAAATAAATAAATAAAATTAGAATAGAGATTGTAACTCAATATATATATATACATATATATATATTTTTTTTTAAAAAAGAATGGTTTCTCTCTGTAGGTCTGTGGATTGGCAAGTTGTTGGCTGGGGTGCCTCAGTTTTCTCCTCCATGTAGCTTCTTCAATAGGTTCATTCAAACTCATTTACATGGTGGTCTCATGGTTCCAAATGCAGCAGGAGAACAAGCTCCAGTGTGTAATGCAAGTCCTTTTCAAGTCTCTGTAGGTGTTTTATTTGGTAGTGTCCCACTGGCTGAAATAGGTCACATAGACAACTCATATGCAAGGGGTAGAGAAATAGACCTAATCTCTTAATGGGAGGATCTACAATGTCACATTGCAGGGAAATGGATGTAGAATGAGGAACATTTGGTAAGCATTTTTATAATCTACTATACTCAGCATAAACTGTGAGCTGTTCTCATTAGTATTCTCAGCTTGTCCATTATGTCATGGGAGTATCATCCCTCCTTACTCTTTTCCTTTAATTCAGATTCATCTTCCCAAATGTTAGAAATAACTTTTTGAAGTCAGCTCTAAGGAAGCTCTAACCACCAACTCTGCCATTGCATCTGTCTGCACTCTCCTTTCCTTTCTGCCATGGTCTGATCGTTTCTTGAACTCATGTCTGTCTTCTGAATTGAAATACAAATTCCTCAAGGAACACTTTTCTTATCTTTATTTATAAAATATATATTTATGCTTTTTGTCTATCTCCACATTCGTGTCTAGAGCAGTATTCCACACCTAGGAGGTGCACAGTAAGTTACAAATACCTTGCTATGGAGAAATAACTGAATTCTTCTAAAAATCATTTTTTCTCTTAAATTCACTTGAGTTAAAAACACAAACATATGCCTTCAGTACTTCTAAGAATGTGATAGGAAAAGCTCAAGTGGCTTAATGAGTTTAACTTTCTAACAGCTCCAACTGGCCTGATCCTCCAGACCTTGACCTCAGTGAAACCTTATGGGACTCCTCAATTTTCTTGGGCCCTTTAGCCCACATGCTCACCCTGAAGGGTCCTTAGCTCCCTTTTGTTGGCCTCTCACCACATTCCCTGGTTGGCAATCAATATCTTTGTCAGTCATGGCATGCCCTTTGAGAAAATCCCATGAAAAATGGCTATCTCCTAAGCCTCAACAATGGCATTCCAATCACCACAATGTGGAAATACCCTTTTCCTGCTGGCTGTAATTTCCCCTGGTCTTTCATTCGGACAATTGGGGCTTCCTCCTCTGTGCTGTCAGGGTCTTCCTCAGACTGGTGCCTTCTGAAGGCCTCTGATCCTGTCAGCTCTTCTCTTGCCTGGGCTTCTTTGCCTTCTCAGACTTGTTCATCCAGGGCTCTCCATGCCCATTGCATTTGTCAGTGGAGATGTTTGTCTCCTGGGTCATGTGTCAGATTTCAGAATGTACTTCGGAGAGTAGGCCTCTCATTTCCCTTTCTGGGAATTTGAAGAGGTGCCCAAGAATTCAGGGTCATATTTAGCTCTGGATTTGTTCATACCACTCTCAAAAATAAAAATGTTTGCCAAACACCAAAACATGGCTTAACTTCTGCACTGCTGAAGTGATAGGAGTTAGAGCCAAAGAGAAAAGATGCTCTGCTGTTTGTGATCATGACATTGAGCTTTTACGCTGAGGACTCTTTGGAGGATACAAGAGATTATGAGCCTCTGGAAAGATGGAGAAGGGTGGGTGAGGAGAGTGGTACATGAGTGTGTGTGTGTGTGTGTGTGTGTGTGTGTGTGTGTAAGGAATAGAAGATTTTCCAGTCTAAGAAATTTTTCGGCTGTGGGACAAGATTTGCATGCCCTTCTGTGTCGCAGAGACTTGGTATGTGCGCAGCACATCGTTGGGGTGCCTGCGTCTCAAATCACTGGCTCTGTGCAGCCTTGATGAGGCACCCAATTTACATATTCTCAATTTAATCTAAAGTAGGTACTAATTGATTACTGCTGAATGTCTGCACGCTCTGATTATCTGTTCAGATCCTGAGGGGGGGTGGGGGAATAGCAAGAGATCTTTCTTCTATGACTGGGACTTTGTTTTCTCTGATCCAAGGAGCATTTATTTGCTAGGCCTGGGAGGCCCCCCAGCCTCTCCCCACCTTCACCCCCAATTGCTGAAAATAAATGCCACTGCTCCAGTACTAATTCATTTTATGTTGTAGAAGAAAATATTCTTTATTTAGGTATTCAGCATTTTTCAAACAAATATTTCAGAAACATCTTTGAAATGTAAGTTATTTTCATCTACCTGTAGGCAGGATTCTGCAGGACTTGGAAGTATGGATTCTGGAGCCAGTTTTCTGGATCTAACCCAGTCTATGCCACTTACTAGCTGTGCAACTTTGGACAAGTTGCTTACCCTCTCTTTACCTCAGTTTAGCCATCTACAAAATGGAACGAATGGTAGTCACCACCTCACAGGGTCATTGTGAAGATTAAATGAGTCAGGACATGTAAAGCACCCAGTTTGGCATTGAGTCACTACATAATGCTATTTCTTTGGGGTTCTATGGAAGATTACTAGGGGAGACAGACAAGGATTTTGATAAAAGTTCCCTTTGGAAATTTAGGGTATTCGTTGGTTCTTGCCTTCCCAGTCCTATGTCATCAATATTGGTAGTAAGCATGCAAAAAAAGTGTAAATATTATTGTAGTAGGTGGCATTGTTAACCTAGAACCTTCTAGAAATCTTTTTCCATCTTTCCATGGTAAGGAGCAAAGACAAGGAAAGAGAGTCAAGTTGGTGGGTCAGTGAACATTCATTGGATACCATTTGTATGCCAGGCTCTCTGTTGGTACTTGTGACACAAATATGAATTAGCTCACTGTCGAGTGGCACCACTCCAAGCGCTATAATTCTGCATGTTTCCTCTGTCACTCCTCAGGCATTTATTTTAGGTTTCATCCCCACAGCTGAACTGCTGGTCCAGTTTTTTTTCTTTTTATTGATGTGACAAATAAGCAAAGAAAGTGCACAAATCTTAAGTACACAGCTCAGCGAGTCATCAGAGTGAACACACCCTGTAGACAGCACCCAGCTCAAGAAACAGAACATGCCTGGTCCCCAGAAGCACCTCTCCCACCTTCCAGTCACTGCCCTCTCCCAACTGTAAACTCCCTTCTCAACTAGAGATGTGATAAGACGATGGAAAGTGTCAGGATCATTAGAATTCTGATGGAGCCCGTGGTGCCGTCTCTATGTGGATCTGCTTAAGACTGCTTTGACTTTTTCCATGGGAACACCATTCTTGGCTGTTGTATACCAGAGCCAGCATCAGGCAGAGCAGCTTTCCCACTGGTCTGAGCAGATTCTCATCTAGAAATTAGTTTGTCCAGTGGAGGGCCAGGTATTTCCCCCCTTGAAAAGTCTGGCTTCTGGAACCTTTTATGAAGACAGGCATATTAACAGAAGGCCATCTGATACTTTAGAGAGCTAAAGATTAGCCAGGAAATAGTCTAGTAGGGATGATTATACTTAATACTTTCCACATTTGTGTCTCAGGAGTTTAAGGTCTTGGGAGAATGGAAAACAAAATGGTGGGTTTTTCCGGGACCATCCAGGATATCACATTAGGGAATTCTGACCAGTAAGGATAGAGTTGCCTTGAAGGAACTGAGGGAAAGTAGCAGAGTGATTGTTCAAGTCATCTGTTGCTGTATAATAGACCTTTTCAAATTAAATGATATAAAACACCACCCATTTTATAGGCTCATGGAGTCTGTGGGTCAAAAATGCAGATGGGACAGAGACAAACCACCCCTACTCTGCTCCTCAATGCTTGGAGCCTCTGCTAGAGACTTGAATAACAGGAGGCTGGGATCATCTAGAAGCTTCTTCACTACATAACTGGCACCTAGGCTAGGATGATATGAAAGCTGGACTGAGGTGGGACTTCAGGCAGATGACCTGCATGCAGTTTCTCCATATGGCTTGGGTTTTTATTAGTGGTGGTGGTACCAGGGATTGAACCCAGGAGTACTTAACCACTGAACCACACCCAGTCCCACTAAGTTGCTTAGTGCCTCACTTTATTTGTGAGGCTGGCCTTGAACTTGAGATCCTCCTGCCTCAGCTTTAACTTTGGATTTGTATTGTACAGAGAATGGGTTTTAAAGAGGAATATTCTAAGAGAGTCCTGAGACCAAATGTCCCAAGAGACCCAGATGGAAGCTGCGTGACCCTTTTCGACCCTAGCTCAAAAGTCACATGGCATAATTTCCACCACATTCTATTGATTACAAGGGAATCACTAAGGCCAGCCCACATTCAAGGGGAGGGGAATTAAACTCCACCTCCTGTTAGGAGAATGACAGATCCCGCTGTAGAAGATCCTGTGAGATGGGAGCTTTGGTACTTCCCTTGCAGCCATCTTTGGAAAACACCTTCTGTCACAGTTGCTAGGACTCAAGACCTACCTTATTTCATGTCCTGGTTCTGAAATGTATGCTGAGTGGTATGTTACCTAAGTGACAACCACTCTGTGTCTCAAGTTCTACATAAGTGAAATTGGCACAACAATGATTCCATCTTCAAAGTGTGTGCAAGAATTTTATATGAACTGTGTATAGTGTTAGTACAATATCTGGTGTATTGCACATACTCATAAATATTACCTTTAACTATGACTCAAGGGGATGATTGGTCAACATCTGTGACACCTTTCCTTAGATGCACCCTAGGCGAGAAGGTGAGACATGCAATTCCCACATCAGGGTGTATAACAGCATGTGACTCACCAGCAGTTAACAGGGACTATGGAGACTAGTAGGACTACTAGGTTATAGCACTTTATAGTTTACAAAGCACTTCATATCCATCCTTCATTTAATCCTCAAAAGAAAAACCCTATGGGGCATACAAGTCTCCCATTTTACGATGATGCTTATCAAGGTGTGATTTACCTGAGGTCACACACTTAGTAGATTTATCTTCTAAATCCCCTTGTTCTTACCTTCTCTAATGACCTCAAGGGCGTTGTGAAGTTATTAAAGGAAACATACCATTTCATTAGAATTTAATTAATTTGAAAAGCATCCTGCAATACTACTGGAAGTAGGGAGAAAAGAAGAAGGTCAGATTTCCATTGGTCATGGAATGTCATAGAGAGAGGGGAAAGGTGACCACCAAGCACACGAAGGGACCTACAGCTATCACTTTCCACCAAAGAGCTCAGAAGCAGCCTTCAAAAAGCCTAATAATGTTTTTCAAATGTCATCACTAATCGCTCAGCAGAACCACACCTTTTTCCTCTGAGAATTCCGAATTTTTAAATTACTCCTCACTCCTTAAAAACAAGAAATTAGCAGTGTCCTCTTGCTTCTATGTCTCCCTTCAAATTTCAGTCCACTGCATCAACATCAAAATGCACAAATGCTGGGAAAGCACTGTAAATCCTTCCTTTCTGGTGTTTTCCATTTATGTGACAGGAGGAAGGATGGTGCTTTCATCCATTTTTGGAAACAAACCAAAACACCCATAAATATTCAAGCTTATAATATTGACTTAAAGCTCAGTTAGAGCCCAGGCTGCAGTCAGCTCCTGATTATCCATGTGTAACTTATCCACAGCTAATTTTAAAACTCAAAATTACTTCCTTCTAACTTGTGGCACACCCTAGGCCCCCTCTGCGGGTGTCAGCTCCAAGCGCAGCAAGATGTGGCAAAACAGTACCAAGCCACGGGTCTAAAGACCCCACTTTTGCTCTTGATACAATTCCTGATCAGCTGGGTGACCTTGAGTACATGTCTTTACCTGGGGGATGGGAGGAAGGGGGCCTCATAAGTTTCTCAACTGTAAAATGAGGAAGCTCAGCTTTATGCTTTTTACGATCCTTTCTTGTTCTAAAATTCCATAAGGGAATAAAGGAGTCAAAAGAAATGGGAACATCAGACTCCTGCCAAGATCCTACATTGAAATCAGTAGTCCAAAGTCCCATTTCCCTGGTGAAAATTTGCATGGTCTCAGAACTGCTGAGTGGCAGATCTCAGCCTAGCACCAGAGACTTCCAGGGTTATTTCTTCAAGTCCAAGGCCAAACACACAAGATCTCTGTATTTTCCAAGTTATGATTTTCATCCATGAGACCAGAGAGTCAGCTTTGTCTGAACAGGAGAAAGGCTCTGTCAGTTTGCTTTCAGAAATTTGGCCTCCCCGTTTGATAGAGGCTGGGTGGGGAGTCAGAGCTGTGTATCAGGGAGAGCCAGGGCTATCGTTGACTCTCTCTCTCCCAAGAAGGCTCAAGGCCGGAATCACCTGGAAAGTCATGTGGTTCTCTGCCCTCTCTCTCCCTCTCAGCCCTCACTATTCCCACAGACTAGGAAAGATCCCTGACTTACAAAGGAAACCTCTTTAGAGTCTTCTTACTTCTTGCTCCAGACCCAGACTTCTCTTATAGGAGGAAAAAGGAGACAGAGTTATGGTGACAAGCAACTGCAAAGCAGGGATGAAAAGTAGGTGCGGCAACATCCCACCACCATGACCTTAGACCCAAATATCTTTAAGTGTAAGCACTATGCCTGGTGCCAGGGTAATAAAGAACAGTCACCCATCCTGCTCACAAGAAGGTCTTGGGAAGGTTAGGGAGAGACATATATAAACCCAGGCTTCATAAAGTACTGTAGATGCTGTGAAGGAAAGTCATTCAGGAACTGAGGATGTGAAGAAGGAGGGGGGAGGTTACAGAGGAGGAAGTGCTCAGCTTCATGTGGGACAGGGACTATCAAAAAATGACTTAGAGATGCTGGTGCTTGGCCCTTGAGCTGAAGTAGATTGTGTCAGAAGAAGCAATGTTTCAAATGGTTGTTCACACCTCAAGAGGTATTAGTCACTGTCAGTGGTACACACCTGTAATCCCAGCAGCTCAGGAGGCTGAGGCAGGAGGATCACAAGTTTGAGGCCAGTCTCAGCAACTTAAGAGGTCCTAACCAACTTAGCAAGACTCTCTATCTATAAATAAAATACCCTATAAATAAAATATAAAAAGGACTGGGGATGTTGCTCAGTGGTTAAACACTCCTGGGTTCAATCTCCAGTACAAAAAAAGAAAAAGAAAAAGAGGAACAGCACTATTGGTTATGTGAGTAGGTTTGATTAAGTGTTAAGTAGCGTTGAGGGGCTGGGCTGCAAACCCAAAGGCTCTTTGTATCATCATTTCTTTGAGACAAGGTGTTCTGTGTTCTGTACAACAATCTTTGGAACATACTGCCTATGGTGACCATCACCTACCTGAACAATACCTGGTATGGAATTACAAAACTATAATACAGTTGACATTGGATGCTTCCAAGTCTGAACAAGTGCTCCCCTAATTGTTTCCCAGACTTGACTCCACTTAGGTACAGTTTGCCTAGAATGAACTAGAGGTGAAAGAACATACTGCATGGTAATCCTGTCACTCAGGAGAAATGTGAGAAGGGAGGCCACCTCTAACCTATTTGGGGACTTGTTTATACTCCCTCTGGTGGCTGATTCAGACCTGCATGTTCTATCCTTTTGACCTGAGAAGCAACCACATTCTACCTGATTCCAAAGACCAGAGCACTGGGATCTTGGCCATATCCACACAAGCAAAGGTATGAAGTTTCAGCATTTGTTTGGGCTGGTTTTTAAATGGTTATTGTTTGGGTACTTGCAAATTCATGATTTAAATTAACACAGCTCATTCTTTTTGTGCCCTGGACACACTTGATACTAGATAACCTTGTCCAACTTCATAGAATCTTACACTTCAAGTTCCTATATTGGTTAGGCTCTTTGTGGTTTCAAGAAACAATTGAATAAGGTTGCCACCACAGCATAAGAATATTCATGCCCAGGAAATGTTGAATGGCTAGACCTTAGGAAGTACAGAGTTAACAGAAGATTTTGAAGCTAGGAGGACTGAAGAAGTCAATAGATTCCCATCTTGAATCCATTTCCCTCTCTCCAAGGACTTCCTTGTCATGTACTACTCCCTAACTTCCACCTTCTGCTTGCCTATGTTTCCTGCTCTTCATAAGGATGGCCCATCTTGCCTTATGTGACTTCTCTCCACATAATGATACTCTATTAAATATAAACTTGGGGAACACCAATAGAAGAGATCCAAAATAATCAGCTTAGCTTGTGTCTTAGAGTCAGGCTATGTCAGATCATAGATTGGCTGTCCTAGGTCAGAGGCCTACAACTAACTGTGGGAGAGCTGGTTTTCAATCATTCAAAGGCATAGAAACCATTGTAATCAGAGTATATATTCAGATTATAGGAAAAGTTGAACCGCTCTAGTTCATTATATGGAGAAAATTGTATCCTTAAGAGCTGATGAGACTTCCCTACACATAAAACCAAGGGGAGTGGCCAAAGCATCAGACCCTAGTTCTTCTCAGGTCTACTGAGGCTAGTTTTACAGTGACTAAACTGTACCATTCCCTATGGTAGGTCATGTGGGAAGAGTGTTCCTAGGCATGAGCCTTCTTTTCACCTAATATGCTTAAAACTTACGGAGAAATGGCCTTCTCTTTTCTGATCCCTTCTCCCTACCCCCTGATCGGGCATCTTTTTTTCCTGTTAGACTATGTTCCTACTTGAATTTGTTGCTGGTTTATGTGCCAATGATATCAATGTCACTAAATTCAGACCAAGATTGACAGTGAAGCATTTTACCAAGTTTTCATTCAGAAAAGGGGAATTATGCAGCAATCTTTAAAGGAGAAAACTTGATAAAAGAACAAAGTTCTGAGATAGTTAGGCCAACCAGAATGTAGATAAATTGTCAACTGAGGTATTTCCCCTTTATTTCTCTTCTGCTGAAAATATTAGAACACCATTTTTGGGTCATACAAATTTAGGACATCAAGCATATGCTTTTAACAGGCAAGGCTTGAATTTAGATTTAACAGTCTGCACTACTTATTGTTTTACTTAGACTTTCTTGCTAGAAAAGAAATGATGAAAATCCTGATATAACAATCGCTTTGATGAATTCATTCATACTGCTAATGCTGCATGTAATGCAATGAGTTTTTTAAACAGGAGAAAAGTCACCATTATATTCGTCATTGGGTTTACCAGGCTAACATGATTCAATAAACCATTTATTCATTCATTAAATATGTGTTGAAAGATAAGCTCTCTGCTGGGGATAAGAGAATGAAGGAGTGCATTAGTCTGCATTCTGCTTCTGTGACAAAATGCCTGAGATAATCACCTGAATTAAGGAAGAGGTTTATTTTGGGTCACACTTGCAAAGATTTCAGCCCATGGTCTCTTGGTCCTGTTGCCTTTGGGCCTGTGGCAGCACGGTACAAAATGGTGGGTGCATGTTGCAAAGAAGGCCTATTCAATTCTTGACAGCCAGGAAACAAAAACAGAAAGAGAGTAAGGTACCAGAGTCCCAATATTGTCTTTAGGGACATGTCCCCAATGAAGCAACTTCCTTCCACTAAGTCCCACCTCTTAAAGACTCCACCACCTCCCATTAGTTCTAAGCTGAGGACCAGCCTTTTAACACATGAACCT
This sequence comes from Glaucomys volans, assembly GCA_020662805.1. Lineage (NCBI taxonomy): Eukaryota > Metazoa > Chordata > Mammalia > Rodentia > Sciuridae > Glaucomys > Glaucomys volans. Next base: position 1,147,318 of record JAJEJO010000138.1, read on the forward strand.
TTGGGGAAAATTCCAGACCCAAACTATAGCAAGGAGATACTGTTGCACAAAAGAAAGTTATATATAATTCAGGGATCTAGACAAATAAAGAGAGAATTATGATACCAGATCTTAGGAGCCTGGACATATCAATCACAAAGGAGGCCATGCTAAGTTGTCTGGCTGTCCTGTTCTAGGTCTAACTTGGCTATGTCATGTCTTATCAACCCTCTGATAACACTGTCCAGACATCATGACCTCATAAGCAGATGACCCTCATGCTGTATGTCAGTTTTCCTTAAATGAATGTTCATGTTTCAGTAATTATGTTGCATTCTGTTAAGTCTTTTCTCTTATGATCTGCAGAGGAAGGCACACCCAGAGGCAAGGGGAATAGTCTTTTCTAAAACCTGAAGTTGTTTCCAAAAGGATGAGTCCTGAGACAGACTCAAAACTGCAGGAAGAACCTCAGGCAGATAAGAGAAATCTTAGCTTCTCCTTTGCCTCAAAGCTTGGGAGCACCTGAACATCTGATGTATGAGGTTAGGAGGTGGATTTTAGAAGTCAGGAAGAAAAGCAAGAAATTTGAGAAAAGAGGGATCCAAGAAAGATTTCTTCCTGGATTCCACAAGAATAGGAGAAGATAAGTGAGCTTCACCTGATTACAGGTGAGATTAACTTCATGGTATTCCTGCTTGCTACCCTTCACAAACCTCCAGCCAGTGCTCATCAAAGAAGGGACAACAACCGCCTGTATCAGACTCCTCAAGGTACAGGGCAAATATGCAGATTTCTGAACTCTACCTGAGATCCACACCTCTGAGTCAGAATGAAGATGGAATTAGAATGTCCATTTTAGTAGTTCCCTTAAATTTGAAATCCCTGGGTCTTGTCATCAGTGAGGTCTTTTGTGAAGGTGTAATGTGGTCCAGCTGCTCCTGATCACCAAGTAATGTGCCTTCCAGTATCATACTTGGAGATACTGGATTATAGTATCACCTGCATTTGTATTTTATTCTACTGCCTGGATTCTGACATTCTGTCATCATAATGTCCTTGTATAATGCAACTAGTCTAAGCCAGGGGTTAGCAAACTTTTTAATAAAGAGCCAGCGAGTAAACATTTTTCACTTTCTGAGCTATACAGTCTTTGTCTTAAAACTGCTGTCTTAACTTTGCTATTATTCCAGTACAAGGTTATCCATAAATGATATTTAAACCAATAGGCATGGTTCTATTGCAATAAAACTTTGTTTACAAAAATGGGGAATTGGTAGAATTTGGCCCTTGGAACATAGTTTGCAGACCTAAGTCTAAGTCATAAGGCAGTTAAATATGTATTTCCTTGTAGCATCCCCTTACATTGAAATGCTCAGCCTTGTATTAGTGGATTAGTTGCAAGGAATGGAAACCCACTTCAGTTACCTCAGTGGTTCTCAAACTTGAATGTATATCAGAATTCCCTGGAGAGTTTGTTGAAACGTATTGCTGGGCCCACTCCCAGAACTCCTGATTTGGTAGATCTGAAATAAATCTCAAGAATTTGCATTTCTAGAAAGTTCCCTGACAATAGTGATGATGCTGGTCCAGGGACCACACTTTGAGAACCACTGACTTGAATAAAGAGGAAGGGATTATTTATATGATTTGTATGGGAAATAGGAGTTTCAGCTAGGAGGCTAGGAACATAGAATTGGCTCCATGGAGGTTTTCTCAGACACTGCAAGGATCTTATTCTAAGAATTTGATAACCTTGCCATTATGTGCTTGTCTATCCTACAAGTTTCTGTTTTTATTAGAGTGGTTATCTAAAAACACAAATCTCATCAAGTTACTCCCCTATCTAGAAGAACTTTCTAATATGTTCTTAAAGTCCAAATGTCTTAACTTGACTTAGACCTTTATGACCTTCCCACCTCTTCTATCTCCTTATCCTTATTCCTACCATCACTTAATGGTCCACAATAGGGACTCTTCCTTTTTAACCTACCACAGCCTCCACACTATAATGTCTCCTTTTTTCAAAGGACCATCTGCCTTATTGACGGTGATCTTTATGAGAATTGAGACTATTTCTCTTGATTTAGCTCCAGTGTCTGACGTAGTCAATGCTCAGTAAATATGAATGAATAAATGAATGCTTGTTTCCTCAGATTTGCTACCAGATACAATGTGAGAGGTCTATTTAGGGGCACAGGGATGGTGAAAGCCTTTAGGGAGCTGATGTCCCAGAGGTATTCTTGGTAGCAACACTTAAAGTGAAGGGGACCATGATGAGAAACCATGTCGAATCCACTAAGATGGTGCTAATCAAAAAGACAGATAATAACAAGTGGTGGTAAGGACAGGGAGAAAATGGAACACTCATATGGTGCTGCTGGAAATCTAAAATGGTGTAGTCAGTTTGGAAAACACTTTGAAAATTCTTCAAAATATTCTATATGAAGTTACTATATCACCCAGCAATTTTACTCCTACATATCTACCCAAGAAACATGTAAACACACATTCAGGACCAGAAAGGGAAGGAAATGCAGAATGAATTTAACAAAATCACATCATGTGCATATATAAATATACCACAGAGAATTTCATCTTTATATGTAAGTAGGAAACACCAACCAAAAATAAATAAATGAGTGAAAGGAAGATCAGTAGAATACAGGAAGGAGAATACCGGAGGGAAGAGGGGAAAGAAAAGACAGGGAACAGGGACTGAAATCAAATTCCATGCATGTATGATTTTGTAAAATGAATCCAACTACTATGTATAAATATAATGCTCTAATAAAAACAAAGAAAAAGAAAACACATGTTTACACAAAAACTTGTACTCAAATGTTCATAGAGCCACCATTCGTAACAGCCAAAAAATGAAAACAACACAAGTTCATCATTCAACTGATGAATGGATAAGCAAAATGTGGTATATCCACATAATGGAATATTATTCAACCATAAAGAGTAATTAAGTACTGATACTTGCTACAACATGTATGAACCTTGAAAACAATATGCTAAGTGAAAAACCCAGACACAAAGGCGATGTATTGTATGATCCCCAATTATACGAAATGTTCAGAATAGAAAAATCTATAGAGACAGAATGGAGATTAGTGGTTGCCAAGGACTAAAGGAAAGACTGGCAGGGAATGACTCATAATGGAATACAGGACTTCTTTCTGGGGTGATGAAATCTTTCTAAAATTAGATAATGATGGTAGTTATACAACAGTAAATATACAACAGTATGTAAATATTATCTCAATGCTATTTTTTGAATGGAGGGGAAATTTTGCTTGGGTCTAGTCCTAGGGGGAAAAGAGTTGGTTCCACATTCAGAACAAGTACTTGTGTCTGCAGCATTACCCTTTGACAATAAAGTGCAGCTTTGGAGCTACTTGGGTGACAAGTTGAGGTCATACTGTGTTTATGTCCCCAAATAGCCTAGAACACAAGTTGAATCACAATTAATTTTTAATTTATGGATCTGATAAGATAATTATTATATTTTTCCATCAAAAATAGTCAATATTGTATCTAGCACAATATCATGCAAAAATAGCCTATTTTTGCTGATGAAAATGATGAATTTCCCTAACATTCTAAAATTGCTTTTGTTGAAAAGTAAAACTTATTTTGTTTTAAATTCATTTAGGGCATCCACAGAAAGACTTGCATTGTTTACAAATCTGTATCCGCTTTGTATACAAAGAGCTTTCATATGTAGGCCAGTTGTTTTCTTTCTTATCATGGAACCCTTCCTGAATTCATGACTCCTAAAAAATGCAGTTCAGTGATTGAAAGTAGACCAAGCTCCCTTTATTTATGTTGATGTTGTATGATGCTAAAATTCCCATTAACATTTTCCCCCATCACTAATATTCACAAACTAATTCTTATCATTTCTCAAAGCAAATAAGGAATGGATTGTGATCAAAACAATTTTGCAGAATAACAACCAGTTCAGAAAAAAAGAACATTATTGCCTTATAAGGGTGTAAGCATGAAAATAGTCATATTTGGGGAAGATTAAAGGTTTAATAGAATGGAAAAGAAAGGATACAGCAATGTCAGTCTGATATCTGATTCTGAGTCTGAAAAGTGACACTATGATAGAAGACTTAGAAATTGCTCAGTTGGTTCTTATTGCATGTGGTCTAAGAGCCTACAGCCCAACAGTGGTTCCTGAATCATTTGGTCATTTTCCAACTTGGTCTCCAGCCCCAGGAAACAGGGGCTGTCTTACCTGAGAAGCCTTCCCTCTCCCAATCAAAATTATCTTTTCTGGAATTCTACCATTAAAAGTTCATACTTTTGGGCTGGGGATATAGCTCAGTTGGTAGAGTGCCTGCCTTGCAAGCACAAGGCCCTGGGTTCAATCTCCAGCACTGAAAAAAGAGTTCATACTTTTAAGTCTTTAAGAGTTTTCCTATTTACCAGAATCCCCTATTAAATTGTAAATTGCCCCTGACGACTTAGTTTCTTCTTTCTCCCTATCAAAATGATCTTTTAGGAAGACAGTGGAATAGATTTAACATGTTTTTCCTACATACTCATATGTTAATACCTAAGTGAATCCCACCATTGTGTCCACCTACAAGAACAGGGTTCTAATTAGAATAAGATATATCCCATGCTTGTATAATTTTATCAAAATGGATTCTACTGTCATGTATAACTAAGAAGAATCAATAAAAAGGCAGCCTCAGAAACTTAGCAAGGCCCTAAGCAACCTAGTGAGACCGTTGCCTGTAAATAAAATATAAAAAAGGGCTGGGGATGTGGCTTAGTAGTTAAGTGCCTCTGGGTTCAATTGCCAGTACCAAAGGAAAAGAAAAAGAATCTAACCCTCTGCTTAGGTGGCTATAGCTTAAAGTTCCACCACTGAAGCCAAGAAAATAAGTATAGATTCTCTAAGTTTGAAGCAATTTATTAAGCAATGCCTATAATTTCAAAAGACTATTTAAAAGGTGATTTAAAGCCATATATTTAGGTCTTACATAAACTTATCCAGTTTAAACAAAAGTAGTTGATAAGTCTAAACATTTTTTGAACTTTTCTTCTCTAGACTCTCTTCCTATATTTTCCTCACTCTTCTTCAATCTATCCCCTCTCCACTTTTTTCTGTATCTTTTCTTTTTTTTGTGGATGCTGACTTGATCATAACTCTTTTCTTACTAACTTGCCTAGCTTTCTTTCTAGTTGCCTTCCCTTGCTGCTTCTTCTTTCTTTGGTTTGCTTGCTCTACTTTAAAGAATATAATATGAAACAAATATACTTAGAAACCATTGTTTAATAAAGTTTGGGAGTTTTAAAAATTATTTTTTGTGTTAGATATTATTTCAGTTCTAGCAATTTTTGGTTCTTTTTAGTAGTTGATATGCTAAGAGCTTCTCTTTTTATTTATCACAACCATGTTTTCCTTTAAGTCCTTGAGCGCAGCTACAATAGCTATTTTAATCCTTGTCTGATAACTCCAAGATGTGGCCATCTTAGGTTGATTTGCCTTTGATATTTTTTGGGGGGAGAGGGGTTCACAAGTTCCTGGTTCTTTATATTTAAGTAATTTTAGATTGTTTCCTGGACACTGGGAATATGCTGGGGACTGTAAATTATGTTACATTCTTCCAAAAAGTGTTTCTTTTTTAAGCAGGCAAGTGTATTGCTTGGTCTCAAACTGCAAGTTCTGTCTCTTAGATAGTAGTTCAAATCTCAGTGTAATTCCTTTGTATTCAACTGAGACACTTTGAGTCTTCCTTTTGCTTGTGGTTCAGGTGTCAAATGGGGATTTGGGCAAAGTGTGCATAGAGAATTTAGAGTTGTCCATTCCCTTTAAGGATTGTTGCCTCGTTTTCTAGTTAGTGGCTGTGGTCCAGGTTGCCTCAAACTCCTCAAGTTGAAAGACTGGATTTTCTGTAGAAATTTCAGCAATCCCTTGCAGCATCAACTATAGTCTAACCTCAGACTAAAAGCTATAAAAATCAGAAGCTCATCCCATTTTTCCCTCTGCTTCCCAAGGCTGAGTGCACTGTAGGATCTGCTTATTTTTGCTTACTCTCTGGAGCCTTCAGGAAGTTGTTTTTTGTACTTTGTTCAGAGTTCCTAGCTGCTGTCTCTGGCAGAGTTAGTCTTGGAGGAGCTTCCTCAGCCATACTTTCTTGATTTTTTAAAATGATGTGAATTCAACCTTTCCTACAGCTTTCTCTAAAGGAATGCTAATTTACAATTTCAGGTCAGAGTCTTTGATTGATTTTTAAGAGTGGGCCAATGACCTTCAATAAAGAGACTGTTCTGTAGGCCAGTCATAGGGAAGGTTGGCACATAAAGCTTCATTTCCATTTATTCAACAAAACCTACTCTCCACCTCCCATGAGAAAACACTGGGTTGCCTATTATGGTTGTCTAGAGGGCATCCTTGAGCTTTGTCAGAAGGGAGTAAAATTAACTATCAAAAAGATTATGTGAGGGCCTGGCACTGGGGCCCATGCCTGTAATCCCAGCAGTTCTGGAGGCTGATGCAGGAAGATCGCGAGTTCAGTCAGCCTCAGCCAGCTGGTGAGGTCCTAAGCAATTGACTGAGATCCTATCTCTAAATAAAATACAAAAAAAGGTGCTGGAAGAAAAAGATTATGTGTCCAAGGGGGAAAAAAGATTTTACCTTTAAGAAACCTTGATTCTGTATCAGGTAGTGATTTTGCAAATGCTCTCTTCTTTAACCCTCACAATTCTGCCAGGTGGATATTACTGTCCATTTTTTGTAGATAAGGGAAGTGAAACCCAAAGGTGACACAGCTAGTGATTTTTGTAGGTTTTTCATTTAAAAAGGAGTTATTGCTAAAAACAATTAGGATGGCATTTTACCATGTTCTTAATAATAATAATAATAATAATAATAATAATGATAATGATAATAATATCCAGGTGGCACTTTTCCTCTTAGCAAAGTGAGATTGTGACTCAGTACAGCTCCTGACTTTTGACTGACAAGGTTCTATAAATGCTAAGTATAGTTTTCTATTAAGATTGAAACCTATGAGAAAAAAGCCGTGAGCTGACCCATCTTCAAAGTGTCCATTTAAGATTATTTTCTGTCAGCCAGGTGGCTAATGGGCTGTGTTAGACAATGGATAGATATTGTATTCTGTCTGAAACCATAGAATTGGAGAAAAAAGAGCAATTCCACATTTATTTGGCTTGTCTACTGCCCGGGAGCCCAAGCTGCAGAGAACATTTATTTCATTTTAACAAATGGATGGCACCTCCCTGTTTTAGGTTGGAAGAAAACCTCTGCTCTGGCCTCAGTGTGAACAGAGGCATTGGTGATGGAATATCCAGTGTGAGTCATTGTCCCCATACTGGGCAAAAATAGTGGAAGCATTCTGGGGCAATTCTAAGGGAAAATGTTCAGTTAATGGTAGGCTTATCTAGTGCTAGATTTTAAAAAATATTGACTGCTTCATGTTTTACAGAGAGAACTTACAGACAATGGAAAGTAAGCCCCCTACTGAATTGAATAATGACTATGTTAAAACATAAGAACACAAGAAGAGATGTTTAAAGCACAGTTGAAAGAAGAAAGCAATAAGGCCAAGTAAGGCAATGGACAACAGCCTCAGCCTGTGTTGACAATTGGGGCTACTGAGAGTATTGGCTTTCAACCTCCAACTTACCAGGTCATGGACGTATCATGGCCAGGAGGGCTGCATTTCTTCTCCAGGTTTTTTACTCATTCCTTGGTCAGTCATTTGACCTTGGGAAAGTCATTTCATCTCCTCTGGGCCTCAACTTTCCTGTATGGCAAGGCAATTGGCTTGGGTTTCCTTCTAGATTCCTTCTAGCTTTAACTTTTAAACACCTAAGAATCTCTCTACTTTCCCAACCAGGTCTTTTCCCACTCTATCCAAAAGTCAAGAATTCTATGTATGAAAAGCAAAATGGCATCAGAGCAATGAGTGCTTGAAACTTTTGAATTTGAATGGAAGCAAATTGAAATGAAAGTGAGACAAATACTATCTTTCTCACCTGAACTAGAAAGTAGATGGCAGGTGACAAACGAATAGACTTTGGACTGTTCTCTGACTGTAAACTTTCCTGCACTTTAATGTGAAACTAACAGTTCACTTTAAATATCTCCAATGAGTTCTGACAGAGAAGAGCAGGCAGCTCAAATAATGAAGGTCAGCGACTAATGCCCAAATCCCACTGCTTTAGAATGTGCTCAAAGACAGCCTCAGATGCATGAAGAGGAACAAACACATTTGTCCCACCCATGACCCTGCCAGTAGCAGGCTGGGCCAGTGGTGGACATGACTGGAATCCAAAGGTCAAATAGATCCAGAGGAAAGGACACATGGTTTGGGGAGGTCTCAGTGTGACCTTGATGGAATAAGCAGTTCAAGCTTAAAAGCCTAAAGTGCTGAGATCATGAATTGCTTTTGAACCATTATAGCTTTGAGATGCTTTGGGGGGTAAAGGAACTGTAAGTTCCATAGAAAGGAGGTAAGGTTGTTTGTTTCATTGTTTCCTGAAGAAGTGGCTTTTTTCTTTTCAAAACATTTCTGGAAGCTCAATCTTTCCTGTCTCAAATTTTCAGTTTTCTAAGGGATAGATGAATCCTCTCTGTAACAATATTAATATGTGGGTCTTAAGTTATTGATGAAAGTTTTCCTTATAATGAACATGTCTTATTTTGGGTTCTCTCAAAAGCAGACCTTGAGATTAGGATGCAAACCCACATAGCTCAAGTAAGGGAGTGGGAAAAGTAAGACAGGAAAAGAGGCCAATAAAAGGTATGGTGGTTAATAAGTGGGTTATCTCTATGAACAACCAAAGCTTAAACCCCTATAAGTCCTCTGAGGAACTGTGTAGAGAATTTGTATGAGTTTTCTATGGCTGCTATAACAAATAACCCCAAACTCCATGGGTTAGAACAACCGAGAAATATTCTCTCCCAATTCGTGAAGCTAGAAGTCTGAAATTAAGGTGTAGACAGGGTTGGTATATTCTGGAAGCTCTGAGCAAGAATCCATTCCAAGATTCCCTTCTGGCTTCTGGTGGTTGCCAGTAGTCCTTGATGTCCCTTGGCTATTCATCACTCTAATTTCTACCTCTGTCTCTGCATTGCCTTCTCCTGTCTGTCTTTTCCTCTTTCCTTCTCTTATAAGGACACTTGCCATTGGATTTAAGGCCCACCCTAATCCATGTGGACCTCATTTCAAGATTCATAACTTAATTAATACTCCAAAGACCCTTTTTCAAAATAAGATCATATCCATGGTTTCCAAGTAGATCTATCTCTTAAAGGGTCATCATTAGATCCACCACAGTACACTTTAAAATTATACCACTGAGGAAGCTGAAGTATGATGTTTACAGTTTCTGATCCTCCACTGGTTAAAGATTGCCCATGGGGATATAAATCTCAAGCCCTTGGGGCTGTCCTCACTTGGTACTGAGCAAGCTCATTGGTACTAGTGAAATCCCTGAAGTAGAGAATCAAAGAGATCCAGGTGCTTGAACTGAGCAACAGAGTCAAAATACATGTGCATAAGAACTGACAACCCCTGCTGCAGGGGACTTGGTCTGAAGGGCACGTGAGTGAGGACATCATTAGTGACTATCAAAAGGCCAACTACATGAGGAATGGGTGCAGACAATGTGAGAAGCCTGGGACAGGAAGAGACTAAGACACTAGCACACTGGTGTGACTTGTACACACAGGAATCTGTGAAATAAATACTTGAGGAAGCAGCCAGCAACCCTGGAAAAGCCATCCAAAAGGCCCAGGCAGTATCCACTGGGAAATGAAGACTCGTTCTATTTCCAGCACTTTACATGGGTATCTCAGCACTGATTTCTGAAGTTGGCTAAATCCTCAGGGTTGGAAGGATGTTTCCTAGACATCAGTCATCAGTGAAGACCCCAACCATTGTGCAGAGTACACAGAGAGAGCTCTAGGAAATGACAAGGAATAGCGAAAGGCAGCCAGGATATTAGGGCACCAAAGAGATAACTTTGGGTTTAGGATAGGGCTGGAGTCTCCATAAGGGGAGAGAAAATAAGAAAACAGCTAACCAAAAACAACAGTGGAGGTCTGGGCAGGATTCCAACACTTTTTGCTGATTCAAGTGCCTGGAAAAGGAAAGAAGAATCAGTACAATGACCCAGAATCTTCAAAAGCTAATCTGGGCACTAAGTCTGGTCAGCATCGAAAGCAGGATAGGAATGAGATGGCAGGGACTCCAGGATGACAGAATGCCAAGAGCCACTAAATTGAAGGACATATTTTCTGCCTCTGTCAGGGTCTTTGGAGACCCAGCTGACCATTCTCTGCTGATGGATCTGGCACTTAGGGGAAGCTGGAGAGAAGGAGGAGGGTAGTATTTGAAGTAACCCTGGGCGAGCACTGTCTAGACTAAATGGGTTTCCTTAATTTAACTGTGAGTTATTTTGGCTTAAATTTTCCTCCATATTGTGTACAGAGTGTCACTATCTATTAGTTTCTTTTCATTTTCAGTCCCAATGCAAGCATCCTAAAACTGTATTGTTTGTATTCTTGGTAAAACCAACAGCTGTAAGAAACAAACTTCATCATGCATAATACTCAAGCCTGGTGGCAGATTATTTCTAGTTCACGTAAAGTCCACAACTAAGTGAATTAAGAAAACCCAGGTTCCTTCTATCTTGTGACTCTTACCATTTCCAACACATAACTTTCAAAGTCATTCACATATACCAAGCTAGGATTTGGGGAAACCACTTAGAGAGTTCCTGTAGGAGGACTTTAGGGACCAGGCCTGGAAGTGTCAAGTATCACTTCTCTCCTGGTCCATTAGTTAGAATTAGTCATGTGGCCTTGCCTAACTGCAAGACAACCTTGGAAAATACAGTTGCGTGGCTAGGAAGAAGAGGAAATGAGGCCTCTGAAGAGCTAGGCAGTTTCCATCCCTCTTGAATAATGAGCTTTGGTCCTCTATACTAGTTCCCAGGCAGAAGGGAGAATGGAAACCTGATTCAGTTTACCTGCAGATGAGATGAGAGGGATGACTCATCTATGCTCCATGTAGGACTGGCTAGGCTCACTCACAGGACTGCATTATCTAGCAGGAGGCAGGAAAGTCCAAGGCAGCCTCACTCTCATGTCTAGAGCCTTGGTTCTAGCTGTGGACTTGAGCATCTCAGACTTCCTCCACAAGGCCCCTCATTTGGGGGTAACTTTTCTCTCTAATTGGGTAACCTAGATTTCTTTGCATGGTAAATCAAGGTAGCAAAATCTGCCTGGTTTCTTAAAGCCTTGGCCTGGAGCTGGCACAGTGTCTTCCACTGAGTTCTGGAAGGCAAAGCAAGTCACAGTCCAGTCCAGATTCAAGGGGAGGAGAAATAGATTCTCTCTCCTAATGAGAAGAATGTCATTGTCTTAGTACATTTAGGCTACTATAGCAAAGCATAATTAATAGTATAGCTTATCGGCAATAGATATTTCTCACAGTTCTGGAATCTGGGAAGTCCAGGATCAATGCACAGGCAAATCTGCCATCTTGTGCAGATCGGTTCCTCAGAGATGTTGTCTTCTTGCTGTTTCCAGGTAGAAAGGGAGAATGAACTTGTATTAGTCCAGTTTTCATTGCTATAAATACCATACTTGAGGCTGAATATCAAGAGAGGAGGTTTATTTGGATCACAGTTTGGGAGACTGAAAGTCCAACATTGGGTAGCCCCATTGGTATGGCATTTGATGAGGTCTTTGTAATAGATGGCATCATGGTGGGAACACATGCAAGAGAGAGGACCTTGTGGTAGGACCAGAAGTCAGAAAGTGAGGATGGGTCAGTCTTGCTCTATTACAACAATCCCTCTCATGGGAACTAACTAGAATTCCACCAGAACTATGTTAATTCCTCTCAAGGGCACTGCCCTCAATGACTGTATCACTTCCCACTAGGCTCCAGCTCCTAAGAGTTCTACCATTTCTTACATTGCCACACTGAGGACCAAGCTTCCAATTCATAAATCCTTGGGGCAAACCTCACATCCAAACCATAGAAGAGTTCTCTTTGGCCTCTTTTAGAAGGGCATTAATACCATTCAGCCTAATGACCTCCCAAAGGCCTCACCTGTTAATGTTATCCCACTGGGGACTGGATTTCAACATATGAACTTGAGGAAGACAAAGGCATTCAGATAATAGAAGTCATGCATGTACAGGATGGAGGAAGTGTTGGCAGCCATATTTCAGTCAGAAGCAGCAAGCAATGGGAGAGCATCCAGGCCCATAGGTATTGATCCCCAGAAAGTACAGCAAAGGAGAGCAGGCAGATGTCTTCACATATGGAAGAAAAGTGAGAGGGAAGACTGGCAGCAGGTGATGGTGGTACAGCCACATAGACTGGCATTACAGAGATTTCTTTAATCCCTAAGGTGCCTGGTGGGAGAGGAGTCAGCTCAGAGACCTCAAGGTTGAGTTAAGAGTCCCTATACATGTATTTATCCATGCTTCCCAGGAGGGTGGTTATAATAGCTTTGTGTTGGTGAGCTTTCTCTCACTGTGAAAAAATACCTGAGACAAATAATTTATACACAGGAAATATTTACTTTGGCTCACTGTTTCAGAGGTTTTAGTCCATGGTCTGTTTGTTCCATTGTTTGGGGGCATGTGATGAAGCAGAAGAAGATGGTGGAGCCAAGCTGCTCACTTCATGGTGGTCAAGAGGCAAAAGAGAGACAAAGGGACCAGAGTCCTAATATCTTCTTCAAGGGCATTCCCCCAGTGGCCTAACTTCCTCCCACATGGCTGCAACTCTTAAAAGTCCAACCATTTCCCAATAACATCAAAGTCTGGCCACCAAATCTTTAACACAAGTGCCTTTGGGAGACATTTAATATCTAAACCATAACAAGTTTACTTTGTCATCATAGCTTGTGTATGTTTCTGTGTCACTCATTGCGTTATAAAGGTCTGTAAGGTCAAGAAAGTGTCTTAGTCACTGATATCTCCATAGCACTTAGCATAGGACCTGTCATATAGTAGACATGTAACAAATACTCATTGTACACACCATATGGGCAAGCCTACAGAGCTCAGCATGTTCTTAGCCATGCTGCCCCTTCAATGGCTTTGACAAGGCCTAGAACAGGCCTAAAAATGAGTTTGCAGAGCTCTGTGGGCTCCTGGCACTTACCACTTGCTCTTCTATCACACATAGGCCCCTAAGAAGGGAGCCATACTTACAACTGACCAACAGACCATGAGGATTTCTCCCATGATACACCACATCCCCACTTATCTTGACTACCACAAGTTGTCGGTCTCTCCAGTTTTCTCATCCTTAAGACCCTCTCCCCAAATGGCTCTGAATGTTCCCCAGATTGACTCAGCTACCCAATTCCCATCCCCCAACCACCTGGACCCTTCAGGATGGCCCTTTGGAATATATGATCTTCATCTCTATAATTGCTTATATTCTCAAACTTTTCTCTAAATTAAAGGAAAAAATTTAATGAAAATTAAAGGCTGGCTTTTCCTGCAGAAGTTGAATTGTTAAGTGATTAACTAGATCTGCACAGGATCTAAGCTCTGAGGTATGGGAAAAGTGAAATAGGGTAGGTCTTTTAAAACTCAGAAATTTAAAATGTTTCTGTCCGACATTAGAAAAGCAAAATCTCTTAGTGTTGGTGACTGGTGATAGCTAAGCTTGTTGGACAGACAAGCTCCCAGAAGGATGGGGATGATTTATTGTGCATGGGGTGACTGCCGGGGTATTATGTTTTCTAACTAGCTCCATTCTATATGCCACATGCCTGAGCTAGGATTACAACACCCTGCCAGATCAGCATTTTTGTCATCGGGCTAGATGGCCAGGTATCGGGCTAGGTGGCCAGGTCAAGTATTCACAGAATGTTCCCTTCGCCTTTTGCCTACATGAATTCTGTCTGAATCATAAGGACACTAGGCCTTCCCTTCAGTCCTCACAAGGAGTGATATTTACCCACCACCCTCCAATACCCAAACCTCATGAATCCCTGAGCCAAGAGGGGATAGATCTTGTCATTACCCCTCTCTGCTCCTTGAAGATTTTGTCCTTCCTTCCTCTCTAAAGCACTGTGTTAGTCCATATTTTCTTCACTGTGACCAAAATACCTGAGAAGAACAACTTAGAGGAGGGAAAGTTTATTTTGGCTCATAGTTTCAGAGGCTTAGTCCATGGTTGACTGACTCCATTGCTCTGAGCCTGAGGTGAGGCAGCATATCAAGGCAGAAGGACATGGCGGACAGAAGCTGCTCCCATTATGCAGCCAGGAAGCATAGAGAGAATGGGAAAAAGGAATCTTCCCTGAGGAAGATTCACCCTTCCAGGGCAGGCCCCCAGTGGCCCACCTCCTACAGCTCTGCCCCATTTGCTTACAGTTACCACCCAGTCAGTCCATTCAAACTAGGATGGACTGGCTTGGTTGCAGCTCTTACAATCTTATTTACCTCCAAACATTCCTGCATTAACAATGAGCTTTTGGAGAATGCCTCATATCCAAACCACAGTACACCCAAATCCTCAGAAGTGATTCTCATAGACCACACTCCTCCTACCATCTTTTTGCAAGTTCAAGTCATCTGAGAAACTGACACCAAGACAACTTTAAACATGCAAGAAATTTATTGAGGAAACCACCTGTGTGGGGGGCAGATAGAGAGGTAACTAGAGAGGGTAGAGAACATGAGTGCATCGTGCAGGTCTAACTGTTGTAGAAGAAAGACGGTTGAGCAGGAAGTGTTACACACTAGTGCATGTCTAGGAAAGTTTTGGCAAAGCTGATAGGGAATCCCCAAGTCAAAGTTGTAGGTTAGGAGAATCCCATGACTCCCCCTGAGGCAACTACATTAGTGTTCCTACTGTGCTCATTCCCTGGCTCAATTAACAGGTGGGGCCATGGCTTAAACTTGGTAATAGATTTTTAAGCACAGAAACTGGGTCTGTTGGTCAATTATGTTCCCAGCAGCCAACAGGTCTGAGATGGGCATTCTCATGGCTGCCATAGTCTCATTGTTGCGATTATCTTCTGATTAGACCCACCCCAGTGCCACCTTTCACTGAAGATTTTTTTACCAGGATCCTTCTCTTTCTCTCCACAACTACAACTTTCTTAAGTCTTGTTCATTTCAACATACACGTAGACAGCCCCCTTCCAATATTCTGCCTCTCATTTCCTTGACAAAGTGAGACTTCCTGTGGTCTGTATCACCCCATCTCAGCCACTCATTGCCAAGGTCACATTACCCAAAACTGCTCTATTCCGAAATCTTAGTTTCCAGCTACCCATATTACCACTTCCTATTATCCTAGTTTGCTCTATCTAGTGTTCCAACTCATCTTGAGCCCCATTATGTCCTCTAGTTCTGTTCTTGTACCAACTCCTCATTGCACTTACCTCCTTCCCTTCCTCCTTTCCCTTTTCTACCTTAGCACCCACAGTCCATTCCCATAACCACTGCTTGCAACTCCTTGTATGCTCTCTCCATTATTTTGCTTGTCTTTGATAAAAGCAAGCTCAGCCTTACCTAATTCCAACCTGCCACCTCGTCATCCCAACTCCTAGGCAGCTAAAGGTGACCAGTGAAAAACACTCAACCATTGCTGACTGGTCTCACTTGAAATTTACGACAACAGACCTGAAGTGGGACCTCAGTGCAGTCAGGCAATCCCATCCCATTTGCCAGCTCAATTTGTTCTCCTCGCTCTCTAAGATGACAATTTCATAGTTTTTCCCCTTTCCTCAAGCCTCCAGCAATTCCTCCCTCTCCTCATTGTCAGCTGATGAACTTTTTTCTCATTCCCTGAGAAAGAAGCAATCAGAAAAAAAACTTTCCTCCTTTCTACCACCTCATTTATTTAATTGCCCACATCTATACCTGCCAACTTTACCTTTCTTCCTAATACAATGAATACATTTTTTTTGTTTTATTACACAAGTCTCGCCCCTCTGAGTGTGAGGTGGATCCCATCCTGGATTGCTCATTCAAGGTTTTCCTTCTGCAATGATCTCCCCTCTCTTCTGCTTCTCCCATTTTTCTCATAGCCCTGGATCATTTCTTTCAGTAAAATAACAATCTGCCTTTAAAAGAACACATAAAAATATTCCTGGGGCACATGTCTCTCCAACTACCACACATTGCTCTCCTCCCTTTATGGGAAAACTTCTTTTGCCTATATCTACGGTTTTCACTTCCTCTGCGCTCGTGACCCTTGAACCCCCTCCAGTCTGGTGTTGGGAAATGAGAACCATTTTGCTAGCCCTACTGTTGATTTACAATAAATACTACCCAGTGCTGGGGAACTTTCCTGTCTCTGGTGTTCTCAGTAGGTCATCCTGATCCCAGGGGACTCTTCCTGTCTTCCTGGGTAGGGAATCCCTAAGACTCAAGCATATGTTTGTTTTGGAACTGCATTGACCTAGGCCCCTTGTGTACCTGATGTATGGATTTGATGGAGCCCCACTTAGGTTTACCTGGAGAAGCCATTCTAAGTTCTCATCTCACCACAGACATTCCTGTCATTCAGTATCTGAAGCCTTATCCTCCATTCCATTAATACAAAGAAACGTGTCTTATTAAAGTTTCTCTCCTCTGAGATCCCCTCTTGTTTTCAGTCCCAGCACATGGGCATTACCCTCACCCAAAGATGAACACTGATTACACTTGTAGCTGGTGCAAGCATTGATGCAGGTTACCTTGCTTTCTTTATTAAAAAAGACAACTCTTTTTTAAGAGTTGTCTTGCCAACTGTGGGAACTGAAAAAATAAATACATAAAGCCTGGCATGGTGGTGCATGCCTGTAATCTCAGTAGCTCAGGAGGCTGAGACAGGAAGATTGCAAGTTCAAAGCTACCCTCAGCAACCTAGCAAGGCCCTAAGCAATTCAGTGAGACTTTGTATCAAAATAAAAAGCAAAAAAGGGCTTGGAATGTGGCTCAGTGGTTAAGCACCCCTGGGTTCAATCCCTCCCAGTACAAAAAAAGTAAATAATAGCAAATCAATAACAAATATTTGTTAATCACCTGCTCTGTGTTAGGTATATGTTTCAAGCAGTGAACAGAAGAAGCAAAATTATGTCCATATGGATCTTACACTCTATCTATCTGCCATATATCTTATTTAATATCTATAGAAACCTATATTATGATTTTCTAAAGAAAAAAAGAATGAAGGCAGCTCAAGTTAAGTGACAGAAAACAAGTCCTGTGATCTGGTCCCCTCCCCTCAGAGTTTGAATCAGCCTTCACTTTTGTGTATCTATTATTGCCCCTCAAAAGGTAAGGCCTATTTATTGATTGGCATGGATGGATCATGACTGTCAGATCTATACATCCTTGCACTTGATATTCAACAACTATCTTGTGAGACATAGAGCCATTATCATTAGTTCCACATCACCACTAAGGATTTTCTAGTTCAGAGACATCAAGCAACTTACCTAAGGTCAATCAGCTATTAAGTGGATGAGCTGGATCTTGAAGTTCAGATTTCTACAGTCCGATTGGATGGTGTTACATTCCATATACTCCATAAAGATTATTGCTTATTGGATACCCAGTATAAAGAATATGAGCATCTAAAGATTCTTTCTGTAGCTATGTGTCTTACACAGAGATATTTTTTTGGCCTTGTGGTGACCACATGGAGTTGTACAGTCCACATCTGCCTGTGTTTGCTCATCTTAAACTCAAAATGGTGACTGAGCCACAACCCATTTGCCTGTTCCCCAAGTAGTACGAGATAAGATATGTGGTATTGTTCTTTAAATTTGTATTAAATAGTCATCCATATTACTTTATTTTCACTTTATAATCATGCATGATTTTGTTATTCAAAAGAGAGGTTCTGGTAGTATTTACTAAGAGACTCGTGGCAGTTGCTATTTCTAGGTATTGCACAAATAATACAGTACACACTTCATTTTTAACCATACTAGGCTCAGATATGCAATTCTAAGATGCATAGAATATGCATCACCAATATGTACCCACTCCATAACTGTTCTCCAAGAGGTAAATATCCTTCATCTTCAGGACCTCCCAATACCGGATGCAGAAAGAGTAACCTCTAGGGGGAGCTAAAGGCTTCTCTCTTCTCCATCTAGGGTAGACAAGACCTGGAGATGAGTCAAGGGCAAAGACATTATTGGGCCAGGTGTGGGCAGGTGGCTTTTGATTGTGCCTAACCTGGAAGTCAGAGGCTTCTATGTGTGCATAATGGGGATCTTTTTGACCTTTTAGAATGCAATCATCTGAGAATTAATTCTTCTCCCATGCTGCTGATATAATAGCAGGGGCTCTTCCCACACCTGAGGAATTCTGGAACGAGTTGAGTGGGCAGAGAAAAAGATGAATCATGGATGTACATTACTCTGGTCCTTAGGCCAGGACAGCAATGGAATCCTGTGGCTTTCCACCTGCCAGACATGCTCTCCAGATTCAGGGATTCCACACAAGAGTACATAAGGGTGGGGTCAAATCCATACAGCATTAAGCAGAGAGACTTTGCCTGTAAGTCTCTCTGGTGGGCTCTTGGAGGAGCCTAGTAGGGTTGCCTATGGCCACAGTGGGCTAATTTTGTGGACCTAGGGATCAGGAGGCCTGATTCTCCCCTTCGCTAGTAACACAACACAAACCAACACAGCATTCCAATTTATAGCATAGAAAATGTGTCCTGAGAAAATATGTATGATAGAAACATAAATACAATACTGTGTTTATGCAAATGAGCTATAAAAATTATATATCGAGGAAAGTTTCAGGTAAAGCATTATCAAACAAAGCAGAAATATAGTTTATTTAACAAAATGAATGCATGTGGCTTGGAATCATGTTGCCAGTCCTGCCCTAGAGCTCAAGGGGCTGAGGCTCATGATCTTTCACTTAAACATTTCTTCCAGTTCAATGGATCTTCAGAGAAGAGTCTCAGTGGAACAAAGAGCCTTCCAGGGGACAGAAACAGAAGTCCTTTGGCTTCTCTGACTCCTATCTTTGTTTGAATTCCCTCAAAACAGATGCTGAGATGAGGATTTGGGTATAGATTACTTATTTGTGAGGTGGTTTCAAGAAGTACAGACAAAGGGATGGGGAGGGTGATATAGGGAAGATCAATGATCAGTGCATGATAATGAGCCGATTGCCTCTGAGGGCCACTGGGATTTGATCCTGTGATTGGCCAGGTGAGACAGCATGTAGATCACACCTGGGAGTCAGCCCCCTGGAGGATGGAGAGGCTGAGGTACTTATGCACCAATAGCCCTTCTCCACTCATCCAGGGCTTCCCCCTTGGGCATCAGTTTACCCACATTTCTTGGTTGCACCCATGGTTCTGGAGAGTAATCTCAGGAAAGAAGGGCAAGCTCTTGAAGTGGGAAGCCATCAGTATACCAAAGTTCATTCAAGACTTCAGGTGACTCAGAAGTGCTGAAGGAACACGAGACAAGGCATTAATAGCATCCTCATGTCAAAATTCAGACTACTGTAGATGATCTTCCAGGCTGACCCTAGATTTTATGTTCAAGGATTCTCTGATGTATGGAGTGGCCTGCATCATGAATTTTCTATTCTTGGTGGTACTGAGATGCCCATCTGGGGAAGTAACTAATATAGTTTATTCAACAAAATGAAGTAACTAAGTAGGTGCCTGCTAACACCTTGGAAAGAATGTTGTAGCAGCAGATATGTGATTGGAATAAGAGACTTTTAACATACTGTGTTAGGTGGAGTTCCTTGGAAACAGACCCTGCAGTGAGAATTCCGATGAAAGTGATTTATTGAGGAAATGCTTCCTGGGGAGGGCAGTAAGGGAGTAGGAGAAACAGAACATAGAAAAGAAGGAAGCCAATGAAGGGTGCCATGTCAGTCAAAGGCTCAGCCTCAACCTGTTCCCACAAGGGAGTTCTGGAGTGTAAGTGACACCTCAGATTCTATGGTGACTCCAGGAAAGTAAGCAGGTTTTTTATACTCCCCCACCCTTCGGTCATTGACTAAGGATCACCCCAGGGGAACATAAAATTCCAGGCATTTCCCACTCTCCACAAATACGGACAGAGTGGTTCCAGTTGCTTGAGAACCGTAGAAGGATCCAAGGGAACATAGCCAGCATCTGCTACCGCTACCAGGAGGATGGCAGTCACGCTTGTGTGGGTGTTTTCTCTGTTCTGATACAGATTTACAAGGATGAGCCTCCAAAAGTCCTGTCCTTGGCCCATTCTAATGCTGCACACAGTTAACATGTAGCAGACTTAATCCAACAGAGCCTCAACTCCCAGAACCCTGTGCTGCTGAAGAGGAAAACACAGGGACGTTTTTATGGGCTAGAAATTTCAGTTTCAATGGTATAGAAAGAATGACCCCAAAGCCTCATGCAAACTCCATGGAATCTTTTCAAACCAAAGCTGATCTGGGAGTAAAGACAGTCAAAATATTTCTGAAGTTAAAGGCTAAAGCTTGCTATGCAGAGGCGCAGCACGATGCCGTCATAAAAAAATCCACTTTTGTCCATGCCACAGCCCTGAACCTCCCGTGCACTAGATCAGAGACCCTGATAAATCTGGGCTGCTAGAAATGCCAACCAGCTCATATGTTTTCAGTGAGCAATGACAGGGAGCCAAATTGCTTTATTCCGATTAGGGAAGGGCTTCTGACTGTAAAATATACTGTGTGAAAAAAAATATTGAGTTTTAGTTCGCTGACACATCAATTTAAGAGAGTTATGGCTCTCACATGGAGGCCAAGCAGGTACCTCCCCACATGTATGTGCAATAAAAATTAATTGTGGCCTTTTATACAGGGCACTGTTCTCACTTGTGGGATCAGAGGGTGACCCGAGTGTCACCTCCAGTGGCAAGTCACAACATAGAAGGTGTTGGTTCTTTTCTGGGAAACCACAGAGGGAAACCAACACCCAAATCCATGAAGAAGCTTCATGTATAACTTTCTGAATTTGAAAAAAAAGACATGCAGCTATGTTATGTTCATATTTTTTCCTAAAGAAGGTTTTACCCATGCTTTCTGGGAACAATGTATGTGTACAGTCAGGGTTCAGACAGGAAAACAGAAACTTCTCAAGTCTTTCCAAATGAATTCAGGAAATTGGTTACACAGGAAATGGAAGAGAGAAAAAGCCAAACAAAGAATGATGAGGCCATCTGGAGATTAGCGACAGCCAGAAGCTGCTCCCACCTTGAAGACTCAAGGGATATAAGAAAGGGGTGGCTCTTTGGAACTCATAGGCTGGACTCATGCATAGGGAACTTGAACCATGATAGGAGTTTCCCAAAGGCAGCTATGGCCACAGAAGGAAGGGCTTTCTCTGTTGGAGTGTCTCTGCTGGCAGAGATGCCACAGGAAGCAGAAGGTGAGGGGATCAAAATACCCTCCACTCTCCCTTCCTCCAGCCTTCCAATTTTCCACCAGTGCCTCTCATTGGCCAAGCTGAGTGGGAGGACAAATGGCAAAGGAGTCTGGGAAATGTAGTTTTCTATGGTATAAGGCACATCTGCGTATGGGTGGAAGATGTATCTAAGAGCAGAAAGTCAGATAATTGGCAGTTATGATGGGGGTGTAAATCCCCCTTTGTTAGGTTGCATCCTGATTTGACAAGTCTGTAAGACTGCTGACTGTATGATTTGGAGAGAGAGGTGTTGGCCTTCAAGTGGATGGTAGACATACCACACATTACAAGGAGAACATTTTAGTAAGACTCAGAATAGCAGTGAGCCCACGTCTTGAACTTATACCTTCTTGGTTGCTGATGCCAAGATAGTAGGCTTATGACTTTAGGGAAAAAAGAGCTCCTCAGAACAAAGAATTCCAGCTCTTCTTCCCAAAGTGTGTGGTAGGGTAGTGAAGTGAGTCAGGAAGAACCAGACAGAGTGGTGACATGCCAGGCCTGGTTTTCCAGTGGGCAGGGGAGAGCAAAGACCCTAACTGTATTGGTGTAAGGGAACCAAAACCAGAGGATTTTCACTCTACTTCCTTTTGGGTCCTTGAGAGGATCTCACCTCACTGGGGATCCATCACCATTACAGAGAGCTCAAAGCAAGAGATGAAGGGGACATCACATGGGTAGGCAGAGAGCTGTAGGGGTGATTCTGATGTTTCTGATTCTCCCAACGTGACACAGGAGGTAGTTGGATTAAGGGAAATAGCCAGATGTTGAGCCTCCATGGAGGGCAAGGTCACCCTTGTGCAGTGGCTCAGGGGAGGAGGAGGAAAGGGTTACAGCACAAGCCAGAGGCATATTAAGTGTGAAACTGAAGACAGAGAGGGTCTGCAGTGCCAGTAAGAAGGGAGATGGCATGGGACAAATATTTTTGTCCCTTATAGAAGTAAACCAAGAAAGATCTCTTGCCCTTTCTACCATGGGAGGACACACCAAAGATAGCCATGTAGGAAGGTGGCCCTTATCAGATGTTGAATATGCTGGTGGCTTGACCTTGGACTTCCCAGCTTCCAGAATCATAAGAAATAAATTTCTGTTTTTTCTAAGCCAAAAAAATCTAAGTGTTATATTATAGCCACCTGAACGGACTGAGACAGGAAGCAAGGTCAGGATGGCCAGAGTAGTGGCCTCCATGCCCTGTCTACACAAAGATATCAGACATTAGTTTTACCCACTACAGGCTTTAGCAGCAAATGCCAGTACAAGATAATAGATATCCCCCTCACTGGCCGACAATTTTGGGGAGCAGAAGTGTTTCCCAGGAAGCATATCAGCTATCAGGGAGTTGGCTTCTTAACACAGGGTGCTGAAGGAAGATCATAGAAATAAAAAAATCCACTGTGATACCACCCAAAAGGGGAATATCATGGAGCCCCAACCTTGATTCCAGTTCTCAAAACCTGTCTAGCAGGGGAATGCTAGTGAGTGGGGAAAGCAAATGTTTTGACATCACAAAGAATTGGCTTGGTTTGGGCTCTACCAGTGTCTGGCTGTGGAATCTTGTATAACTTCCTAACTTCTCTGCACAGATTGATCTTCTACAAAAGTAGATGACCACTCCTACTTACCAGAGTTGTTGAGGAAAGTACAAATAATGTATATAAATCTCAACATAGTGTTGGACACCAAATGAGGTCCCTATGATGGGTAATTATTATTATTATCAATCATAGTAGTAACAGTCTGTGTGATAGAGCTTGGTTGGTGTTCACCAGATGGCTTCACTTTTCTTCCAGTTTGGAGCAACCACGGGACTGAGTTTGGGTCAATGGGATTTGAGTGAAAGTAAAGAACTCTGAATCTAGGCCTCGCCCAGCAACACCTGCACTCTCACTCTTCTGTCATTTGTTGGCCACTTGTGGAGGGTAAAGTGGAAGGTTCTGAGACTCTCAGGAATGGCAGAACCACATGATGGAGGGACCCTGTATTCCTGAGCCACTGCATATGGGACAGCTTCCTGACTGGGAGAACTCACATTGGACTGTTCCATGGGTGAGAAAAACATTTTACTGTGTTAAGGTACTGAAATTTAGTGATTATTTTTAAGGCAATTAATCTGCTACCTAAGATTGATTATCTCCTAATTCAGCTTCCCCATCCTCCACCTGCCTCAGAGTTATTATGACAATAAGTAGGAAAATGCTTGTGAGGATGCTTTAATC